>OX104061.1:13823663-13858011 GCA_944474145.2 Dicrocoelium dendriticum
GGTCCAGACCGGTAGAAGATGGTCACATTGCGCACGCGCGTTTTCATCGCAGCCAGGCTGAGCTGATCGACTTCTTCGCCGCTGAGGCAATAGTCACCAGGGCGGTACAAGGACAAGCGTGATCCTGAGCAAACATCAAAGGAGAACAAGAAGTAGAGGGTGGACAGAAGAGGAGTAAGTCGTTTTTTGGTAAAACTGGCCAAATAAGTAGAAAACCAGTAGACCCAAATAGGCAAGATCAGAGGCGATCGGCAAGGTGCACATGCCAATCAGCGAGTACAAATGAGGGGAAAATGTCGCATAAATGCCAACATTGACAAGTAATGCGGCGAAGCATGGTGTCCGTATATTCCCACAGGTGCAGGAGGATCTGCAAATAAAGTCGACAATCTGCTCTCAGTAATTAGCTGCCGATAGACAGGAGGAAAAACCACGAGCAGCACACTGGCATATCAAGGGTGATAGATGCTTCGGAACATTAGACATTTCATTTGCGATCCAAGCAAGAAAGTGTAGTGGATCCCGTTGCTATGGCGCCCATCGCCATGAATGTAACAGGTGTAAAATGGGCAGAAAAACGGACAAAGAGAAGAACAATGACGGGTATGCACGTACAACATACTGAAAGTAGTTCGGGAAAAAGAAGCGTATAGTTGTGGGATAGAACGATCAACAGGAGGTTAGTTGTACAATTATGATACGAGCACAGAAGTGCGGTGGATTCAGTTGCCACGACTCACGTTGCAAGAATAACAAGAGATAACAAGGGCAAGGTAGTGGGGCTAAAGGCAAATTGAATGTAAAGAAAATGGAAGCAAGGAGAAAGGGCTGTAACCTAATCAGAATAGAACGAAAATTAACAAACGGATGCAAGGAGTCGAATGCAGGAACGGCACTTACTGCACGACTGCGTCATGTCTGATACAATCTCCAACCATTGGTGTGGAGCATCCTCAGCCCCCATCCAAGAAGACGGCATGCACCAGCCAGATCGTCCTTTAGCCAATTTCTTCATGCCTCTATGCCACGTCATGGACTGGCCACTTCGTGGCTTCGCCAAACTTGGTGCAGTCACGGCGCACACTGTAAGTCGAGGAAACCGGTCAACGAGCATGCGGAGGACATGGCCAAGCCAACGTAAGCGGTCAAAATTCGGTAAACACTCGAGTAAGTAACCAGAAGGCTTTTTGCCAAAAACCAACTGGCGCACATTAGCATTGCTCACCCGGTGTTCCCATCAGACGTGAACAATACTCTGCAAGTACCGGTGGTCAAACACGGTCAAGCGTCTAAAGTCCTCACTGTGAACTGACCAAGTCTCTGATTAATACACTAACACCGGTCTAATCGAAGTGTTGTAGACCCTAAATTTCAATGAAATGCTGGTATCTCGCCGTCTCTATAAATAGTTGAGTCTCTGGAAAGCCACACAGGCCTTGCTGATACGCGAAGTAACTTCCTCAGTGATGTGACCACCCCAAGTGACACAGCTACCAAGGTAAGTGAGCCGACTCACTACTTCCAGTGGCTGTTCGGTGACAGACAGAACCGGGTGTGTCGGTCCAGTTCTGAAGCAGTATTCCGCACCTTGAAAGCACAGAAGACATGCTGAAGCGTGCAGCGCTACATCTCAGTCTATGCAGCAGTGTTTGTGTAGCCATTGCATCAGACTCAAGAAAAGCTATGTCGTCCGCATACTCCAGGTTTCTCGGTCGGTCACTTGGCAGAACTTCCACTCCGGTAGAGTCCAAAAGAACTGAGTCACGCATGAGCATTTCGATGGTAAAGTTGTATGAAAACACAGCGGCTACACCACGTCTGACAGGGTCGCCGACTACCGATGGGTTGGTGGAGCGCATCTGCCTCTGCATGCCCGTTCCACCTAGTGATGAAGCAACACTGTGGGGGGAGAACAGCACGCATAACAGCGCTATGTTGTCGATGGATGGATGACAGAGATGATCTAGGCAATGTGAAGGAGCACGGATGCTCCGAAGAGGGTTTGGCATCATCATCATCAGTACACGTTAAGTGAAGGCGAGAAACGCACGTCAGCTATTGTGAGTTTGGCACCACGATTACGTTTCACTCATCGATTGTTCCTGTCACCAGAAATAAGCAATGCGACGCGCGCGCTGTTGATCAAAGACGCAGAGTATCGATGCCGTCAGCGAGAAAGTGATCATGCAGTCATCCACATACATTGATACGAAACTTGCCACGCCATGCACTAGAATGATCAACCAATAATAGCTCCAAGTATTCACCCATGTAGAGTGGTAATAGAGAGGTAAGCGGAGCCAATGTCCAGATAGGATGTAGCGCATAGGCGTACCGCGGAGCACGTGAGCTGTCTGCTGCATGCGAAGGTCACCAGCACGAGCGTGGAACGACCTTCGATTGTTTTGCCAAATTTGGGATTCGGGTGCGAACTGATTGGCCAGTAAATACAAGCCCGAGTCAACGGAGGCGAAGCATTCTGCCAAATATGGAAAATCCGTGGGACGGAATTAACTCACATTGGCTGAGAGCCAAACGCTTCCAAAATTAGTATGTTTCGTTCACCAATAATAGAACTGACATGTCGTGTAGAATAGACACCCTGTTTACCGAGCCTTAGCCTTCTGTATCCCGTCGGTTGGTTGGGCGCGTGCCTGAGCAATCAGACGGTCGCAGTTTCGCAGCCGCAGAATAGCAGCAGTATGAAGGCAGCTTTACAACAAATGGAGACGCTGAAAAACACATGAGTCCTACCAATGCATGCGCGCTAACCTCTTCAGTGATTCCGTCGGCCCAGTCGACAAATCAAGTGTGGGCCGATTGATGACTCCGAGTCGTTGCTCAGTACTTGCGAGGAAAAGGGTAACAAGCAATCCTAAAGCATAGTATTTGCTTAGGGCAAACGATAAGGGAAATAGGGTAGGATGAAAAAAATAACCATCCAACATTGCACAGCTGACGACGCTAAAGATAAGGAAGGTAGGGTGAACACAGAAAGTTTGATCTGCATGGCACCGGAAATTGCCAGTGAATAAACAAGACTGCTGTGTGTCAAGCTTGCGCACAGAAAAAGTAATGATCCCTCCTCAAACATCAGAGTCAATGTAGGCGGACTGCCCCACCAGGCGCGACCGAGTGCCTCGGGTCGGGTGACAAACGATGTATGTAGTGCTCGGAGGCTAGTGTGTAACAGAACGGTGCATAAAAGCTCACAGTTTGCAGGATTGTGTATACCTTGAAGCAACCAGTCACTGAAGGTGTGGGTATTGAATCGGACGCCTGGTGCTCGAACAAAATTATTTTCTGTCTCTCCATCAACCTTGCAGGACACGTTCGGCAACAGTGGACTGCAGGCAAGCAAGTAAGATTACTAGATGAACCCTGCGGCATTTTAAACGATTAAGAAAAACGAGGGCGCCCCTGCGCTTTCAGTTAGGGCAAGCGGTCTCTTCTGTGATGAGTGTGTCCTATCTGAGTGAACGGAGGGATCAAACGAGCAAGCTAATGGGGGACGTAAATAACGGATTCGGTCACTACGTGTGAGTCAGTCACCATTTGATATCGTGGAATATATTTGGGACCGATCGGGAAGCCGGTATTTCAGAAAGCTTGCTAGACGACAGGTATACTTGTTTGTTATACTTTACAAGGTCAAACATTTGACTTCGCCTGAAGAAGCTTTGAGTCAAAAGCGAAACGTTGTGCAGTATAACAAATACATTAACCGGTCGCCCCTCAAGCTATCTGAAATTAGTCACTTTTCGTTTAACTGAGTCAAAGGAGGTATCTCATCGGCACATAAGGGTTGTTAGTTAAGGACTTGAACGGACAATTAATATCGAAGACTTTGGCTTACGAAACATAGCGTAAACTTGCACTGAATTGACTTTGCTGAATAAGCGCTTGTTCCTGAAGGACTTATTTCCGCAACAACTTCCTCAAGATCACAGACGCTAATTGTTCAGGGGGGGGGGAGGAGTATGAACGTAATCCTCTACTCGTGACATTGAGAAGACCTTTAGCCCCAGAAGACATTGCAGGTGGCTGTTAACGATTGGTGAGCAACTATAGCCTACGGTAGGTCGTAGTCGAATGCAAACCTGCCAATGGTTCAGCAAACGCAGTGATGGTGAGAACAGAAGAAAAGAGTAAACGACGTAAGTTGCAGCGCATCAGTTTAGACATTCATATGACATCACATTGGCAAAAGATTGCGGGTCGTACTATCTCTAATTGGTTCCGACGATGTTTTTTTCGGTTTAACAAGCGTGCTAAGACCCAAAATCTTATCCAAAGGCAAATGTACTGCGAGATTAATTAACCAAATCTATTTTCGATCTTCCATTTTACTGTCGCTGTAGCGCTCCACCGATAGTCCAATAGGAAAGCATATATATATATATATATATATATATATATATATATATATATATAAAGAAGCGGATAAGACAGATTGCTCATGTTCTGCAGCTGAGGATAAGGAAGGAAGCGTAGCCATCCAGCATACAGTGTGAAGTGCGAACACACGCAGCAGAGTTCTCACGTGTCCCGGTACACCCGTATGCGTTTGCATTCCGGTACTCCGAAATGGCCTATATACAGCTTACCACTCGAGTTGTGCATGAGCTGCCCAGATAGCGTGTGACCAAAAATAAGGATTGTAAAGTTTAAAATCATTACCAAGTATAACCAAGCCAATAGTCAAACGGAACATGCTTTTGTGCTATGGAAAAAACATGCAAGATAACAGTGATCGAACAAAGATCACGTTAATACACCAATAGCTATGCTTTTGGAGTCTTGCGGGGCTCACCTGAATTATACGAGCCAGTAGCTAGTAAACTGTTGGTGCTGTCGTCGAAAGTTAGAAGTGAGAGGGGGAAAGACGCTCTAGCAGAATAGAACTCAAACACAACGAAACAAAACGCAACAAGGCATCAAAAATGGTACAATGATCACCTATTGCTTTCGCAGTCTCCATGGAATCGCCCGTGATCATGACAACCCGCACTCCGGATTCGATCAGCGTTCGGATACACACATCCACATCTGGTCGTGGTGGGTCAAGTAGACCAACAAGACCGAAGAAGATGAGCCGGTCGGGATGAGAACCTTGGGCCAAAGCCAACACACGAAGCCCCAGTGACCCGAGATTTGCAGCCTCTTTCAAAATGGCAGTGGTGTGCTCTTCGGTCAAGGTAGAGGAGTCTGGAGAAGTGTCGAATATAGCCCCACCAGAAGAATAGTTGGTTATGGAAAGAGGTGAATCGGTCAGAGGTCGATGCACACTAGAACAGCGTTGGAGAATGCGGTCCACTGCGCCTTTGGCAAAGTAGATCGGACCGGCGTGGGGCTAAAGAGGCAAGCATTAGTTGACTAAGCGATGAACGGAAATCTTGGAAAGATGCAGCACAATCATAGGAGGAAAAGTTAGGGAGAAAAATCGTGAAGTAAACAGGAAGGACAGCTTGAACCAAGGAACCAAAAAAGAGATGGATGGAGCATCTGTTTGCCATCGGGTAGATGATCCAAGTGTCACACAATGCATGGTGTCTGAAATATGGACGGAACGAGAAACTACCATAGCAGTCCAAATAGTGTTAGTTGCTTTCGGACATCAGAGTAGAAGAATGGGCAGATGTTAGATTTTTCTGCTAAGATGAAGAAGCTCGGAGACAACTTTTTGGGTAATGTGAAGTTTTCGTATAAAACAATCAGAGATGGAAGATCGCAAGCGGTACGAATGAAGATTCTGTGGTCAGTGAACGACTCAGAATAAGCAGGATGACAAACCGATATAGTAAAAAGCCCTCCGGTGAGTGGGTGACCAATTGATCAGAAATATTCCCATTGGAGCTCACATGGACATCGCGCGTACACGCGATCGACGAAATGTGCTCAAATGGCGCCAAATGAATATAGACTAGCAAACAAAAATCAAGGCCGTGAGTGAGAGCGAGCTGTTCATAGGTAAATGTTTGTAGATGCATTAGAAGTGGCAAATCAGTGGGAGATGAAAATAGACAATAAAAGGAGGAGTTAAGGGCCGAAGCATGACCCCCATCGCAAGCGCAAAATTAGCGGTGCTCTCAGCAGCTTGGGGGCCTAAGGAGATCAGGCATAGGTGTTTGGAAACACATAAAGATGACATGACTAGAATTGTAATCGATGGCCCGCGTATGGCAAGATGGTCCTTTCCTAGTCGCTTTCATCTTACTACTGCGAATTGTGTCACTATCGGTTGAGTGATAAAAATCCGTACATATCCCTTGATTATTGTTGTCATGGTGATTAGGGTTGTGCCAACTGAATTCATCGCTTTCCATCTGATAGGGTTGACCTGAATAACCTTGCCGAAATCTGGTGAAAATTGTGTGAATGTGATGTGGGGAAACTCAAAGGTGACTGGCGACTTCGACCCTTAGGGTACTAGCCCGAAGCGCAGAAGATTGGGATGAATCCAGCTCAACGCCTGTGAATTTGGTCTACATGCAGCTAAGATCCTAGTAGAACTGTAGATGCAGCCATCCGCCCATCGTTAAGTTGACCGGGGAAAGAAGATGTTGCGACATAGATACGATTCCGGTCATGAGCAAAGGCATTTATCGCATCGAACGTCGACGGGGGACGTCATTTGGTTGCAACACAGATTTGGGGTCCATGGAGACTAGGTGGTAGGGGATTTTTGGCTCGAGTGTGTGCTATTCTCTGAAGTACGCATTTTATAAATAAATAAATAAAGCTTTTATTCTCGACAACGCAGGCCTTCACAGGCATGATCATTTTGACATAACAATGCGTGATAAAGAATGTGCAAAAACATCATGTTTGGCATAACGGTGTATGTTTGTGTAGGGAGGGTATGTAGGTGTGTAATTGTGTTTGTGTATGTAGCTGTGTAGTTTGTGCTTGTTGCCCCATGCTGAGGCTGACGTTGCATTCTTGATGCTTCTTCACCGCAGTTGGGCTAAACCAACTTACACTTAAACTAGGTCTTTTTAAGCTGGATAAATTTCATTCCACTTTATTTGGTTTGTTCTGCCCACCTGAATAATATTCCATTTAACTGGCCACCTTGCTTACGCTGATTGCGCTTATCTTCGGTAACTTTATTGCGTTTGTAGCATTTTTAACTAACTTGTGGACATTTTTTCCTTATCGCGGATTTGTTGCTAACCAACTTACTTCATATGCTAATTTAGCGAAGAGTTATGCCACCGTATCTGTATGCATTATTGGATTTGTTTTATTTCATCTTGTCGTTCCAGGTGCTTGGCTGTTGCTTGATATCCCCGGTGTGGCTGCGCTTGATGTGCATGTTGACAAGGTGCCTACCTGTCTATTACCCACTACCTCGTCCATACTGGCTCCAGGAGACAGTTGGTCGTTGCTGGAGGGGACGGGGTGCACGGTCCTTGTGGCCGTGCTAGGCTCGAAGAGTGGTTCCATGCACTCAGTGTGGAGCGGACCACAGTCCAGCCAACGCCTTGTGTGCGCTTGATTCCCAAATACAGCGTGCTTGTGTTTGCCTGTGAAAGAGTGTGGGCCGGCTCCGTTGATGAAAAGTGGCTCCCATCCGCATGCCTCCCGGTCTTATTCCTTCGGGTTTACACTGGATATGGGGTGTGTGGGTGGAGCTGTGGGTGGTGCAGCGCAATCCACCCATGGTCCCTCTGTAGGCGCAGGCGTCCTGTGGCTGGCCACAGTGACAGGCAAATCTGGAACCGGATGCCGCCAACCAGTTTGTGCTTGTAATTGTGCTGCTCCATTCTTGAATGTTTGATATCGTCGGCAATGTGCGAGTAAAAGATTGGTGACCGTGGGTTGGAAAGGATTATCCGGATATTCACGAAGCAGTGACTTTATTTAGTGGCGAGTCACATCCGCCACGTCACAGTGTTGTTAAACGGATACTTGTGGATTTTATAGGGAGAACGCTTGCCAGGCGAAAACCCACCACGTCCTAGAACACTGCCGCCGAACTATTTGTTGGAACGGGGTAAACCCGAACCACCCAGCTGGCACCACGATGAGGTTGTTCGGCTAGCCAGCAGACGTTTAGTTGTCAATCTAGGTAAAAACATCAGTGCGGTTTTCAAGTTCTGATTCGCACAGCCTCGTAAGCCACTGCCAGATCCGAGTGATTATTGATGGAGCAAACAATTTCGCTTCCGTAACACAGTCGACCGATCTGTAACTTCGGTAAACAGCTATCCGTCCAACGGAAGCACATCAGGAGGAAGGCGGAAAGAAATGGTCAAGGAACAACGAGTGTATTGCCAGAAAGGTAACCGCCCACAACCCGAATGAGGGCGTAGTAATCTAGCCGGTTGTGAACCGATAAACATTAGCGCCGAAATCATCATCATCAACAGTACATCAGCCTTTTGAACTGATGCTTCGCTGCCATACAACGATGAGGACCTATAAAATAAAGAATAGTAAGAGGGAGAGAAGGGGACTTACCTGAAAACCCTAAGCAAACATTCAAGGTCAAGGCGCCTACACCTTGTGTAGACAACATACCGTCACAAACAGCTGGCTATCGTGCAAAGATAAGGCCGCAACGGCGAGACAGTTTCGTTGCGGCTTTCACTGCCACGCTCCATAATCAGCCATCACCCCGCAGATAACTCAGCACCAAACACACTTTAAACAGACAATCCGATTAGGAGACGGCAGCAGATGCGCCACTGGTGTCGATTGCGAGCTATGTCCTGTAAAGTCTCGAGCCAAGCACAAGGCGAGTCACGTGGACTCCAGCCGGGAAGACGAGACAGACCAACGGCACCCAGTTTGGCCGTCAGTGACTTCATTTCCTGCTGCCAAGTCAACTTCTGTCCACTTCGAGCCTTGCGCCACCCTACACCTGGTAGACTGAACAAGGCCCTCCTAGGTAAGCGGTGACCAGGCATACGTAGCACGTGCCCGAGCCAACGCAACTTATTCAGTGCTATCTGTTGTTCTAGGGAGCTAGCATGATTATCACCACCTAGTACTCGCCTACGCACACCATCGTTGCGGACACGCTGGTGCCATCCGACACCAGCAATGCTTCGCAGACAACGATGATCAAAGACTTGAAGGCGCCTCAGATCTTCAGACCGAAGGGGTCAAGTCTCACTACCATAGAGCAGAACGGCCCTCACTATGGCCTTGTATACACGGCCTTCCAGACGGAGGGAAATTCCCTTCTGTCGCCAAAGATGCTGCAGGTTCAAGAGGGCAGCTCTGGCTTTTGCAATGCATGAGTTGATGCAGCTGCTACGATAAGTAAATTGATAAACCACCTCGAGTTCCTCGTTAGCAAGGGTCAAAGGGTTATAAAGTGGCTGGTGGTCCTGCAGCAACACTTTGCACTTTGAAGGTGCAAAGCGCATACCAAATAATAAGACCACTCTAGACAGGCTATTCCGGCGTGATTGTGATGCCGCAACATCGTCGAAAAGTAAGACGATATCGCCCGCATAATCAAGATCAACTAACCTTTCACCAGACAGCACTTCAACGCCTACATCGTGAGATTCCGTAAGGGAACACTCCATGATGGAATCCACGACGAAATTGAACGAAAATGGGAAATCGGACAACCCTGACGAACGCCACTTGTGGTCGGGAAGCTATCAGACAGGACACCGTAGACCCTGACGCGGCATGTAATGTTCGAGTATAGAGCACGAAGGATGTTCACATATTTCGTGGGAACACCTTTCCGCGCAACTATTTCGAACAGAATCGATCGATCGACTGAATCGAACGCACTCTTGAAATCGAGGAACACAGCTATTGTCGGTCTGCGGTATGCGTGACGCTGCTCTAGCACCTGCCGCAAAGTAAATTTATGGTCTATACAGCCACGTCCTGGGCGGAAACCGGCTTGCTCTTCCCTACTCCGAGATTTCCATTCCGCAGTGAGGCGACGAACGAGAATCGAGGTCATAAATTTTGTCACAACTGGCGTTAGGCTAATACCCCTGTGGTTAGAACAGTCTGTGCGACTGCCCTTATTGTATATTGCCACTATAATCGATTCGCTTCAAGTAGCCAGTACACTTCCTTCCAGATAGGTTCGAATAATGAGGTCAGTGCTTTGAAGAGGACCTCACTTCCATCCTTAAACAGTGTAGGTGACAGGGAAGCCAGGTCAGCGGAACGAAAACGATTGAGGGCTGTGATCGCGTTTCGGACCTCGACCTCCAACGGAGGCTCTAAACTAACCGTCCATAGCTCGTGCTTCATCATCTGAGTAGGAAGAGGTCAGGGAGCAGGGGGCCAGCTGAACTGATCTTGAAAGTGTTCCGCCCAACGAGCCATACGGGGTTCCTTGTTGTGTATCAGTGCACCCGCGCTGTCTCTGGTTGTCTCACTGACGCCTAGTTTTCTGGGACCAGTGGTGCGGATCAGCTAAAAGAGCTTACGCTAATTGCCTACTACTCCTGCCTCCTCCATTTCTTGAGGCCGACTTGTCCATCAAGCTTCCTTGTCAGAACGTAGGCTCCCCTTTAGTTCGTGCTTAATAGCCCGTCTGGTCACATTGTGCTCAGAGCCAGCCGCGAGGTTTCTTCTAGATTCCAAAAAGGTTCACCGACTTCTCGGATATCCAGTGACTGGTGCGGTGACCATTGATAGTGCCACAAGCAGATGCTCCTGCGTCGTGCATGGCGGCCGAGATTCTATTCCACTGAAGCTCAGTGTCATCAGAACAAGACAGCGACAGTTCGGTAAGCAGTGCGTCTTGATAGGCGTGCCTGACTGAGGACTGAGACAATTTCTCAGTTGCCAATCGGAGGAGGCGCTTGGTGCGCCTTCCGGTAAAGTTCATGGAGAAACGACAGCGTACCAAGGCATGATTAGAGTCGACACAGGTACTCTGGTACGAGCGGCAATCCAGGATGGAACCACTATCTATAACTTATGGCTATATTGTCAATTTGGGTCCATCGCTGGCCAGCTACAGGAGGACACCAAGTGGCACTTCGGCGCCCACTGTGTCTAAAAGCAGTGCTACTAAGAAACAACTGGTGCTCCGCACACAGTTGCATCAGACGCTCACCATTGTCAGTCCGTTCGGAGTTAAGCCCATAATTACCACCCAGCTGAGCTTCTGAAGAGCTCAGACGCCCTGCTTGTGCGTTCATATCCCCTGCACGTATTATAATATCTGAACTAGTAGCAGTGCGTAGTAGCGCGTTCAGTTCGTGATAGAATGTGTCCTTGACAACATTAGAACTGCAGTCAGTGGGAGCATAAGCGGAAATCACAAACAAACAGCGTTTTGTATTACTTCGTGAATCAACCTTAGTTAATGTCGTCAAACGATGGCTCAGCCTTGGAGCTTAGAATGATACCTACACCAGCTTGACCCGTGAGTGCTGCATCGGCGTCTCCGGATGCGTGCAACCAATAACGAGAGGATAAGCCGGATGCAGTTAATTCAACAACCCCGTTAGGGTCATTGATCTTAGTTTCGGACACAACAACACACATCAATACCCAGTGTGTCCAAGATGCGTGCGAGTGCAGCCTGTTGACCTGTTTGTCGTAGAGTGCGAACGTTGAACGTCGCCATGGAAACGGGATAGCGTGGCCTTATAAGGGACTTTTGCCGATAGGCGTCCGATAGGTGCTGTGGAATGGTGGCTGCAGATATTATCATTAACGCTGAAAAGTGTCCTTCCAGTGTCGAATTTGAAGGCTTATGCCATGCCGCATACACTACCTCTTCTATAATTGAGTACACCACGATAGACAGCCGGTTGAACAGCGGAGTTGGTCTGTCTCACCATTTACGGCGGATTTCACGCATTGTTACCTAGTGCTGCGGTCGAGTCTCTACAAAAAACAGGTCGCAGCCAGTAGTAGTACCGCTTTTGCCGTTGTCTCCAACTACTCCAAATACCTGCTTGGTGTGTCTGATGGAGAAGAATCTGTGGGACAAAGTGGATTATGAATCGGGGCAGTAAACGTTGAAAGGAATCGGCTTTGTAGATGCCATCGAATTTTTGCACCTTGTTCAACCCTTCGTGACGATGAATGGTTGACAAAATGTAGGCACCTTGACTCTGAGTGCATACATGCATACATCACTTAGAGTTGATTAAAGGTCACCCTTCTTTGTCAGACTTTAGTGTCTATTCCTTAAGTCATCATGACTGTACGGCAAATACTTGTAAATGAAAATATTTATTCTATCAGTTTCTAAATGTTACGTCATACATAGCCACTGTCAGTGGAAATTGTGTCTTTCGGGGTCAACTCCATCCTATGCTATGTTCGTAACCTGCATGGCACTGGTGGGTAAGATGGGCTATGCCGTAGTTGGCTTATAAATCATGACGGTGTCAAGTGGCCCTCCGTGCAACAAAAAGTCAAAGTCTGGGCCTCGATCAGAAATTCATTACTCATACAACGCAAACCCATTTTATATCTCGACTCAATTAGAATCACTCACAGATGCAGAACAAATCTCCTTGCTATTACATTCTTGGCCAGCGTTCGAGCTTCGTTCAATATCGATCCAAATCAATTGCATGCCTTCCTTCAGTTCGCCTCTGCAGCGATCGACCAGCTTTCAGACTGTTGGCCCAAAATCGTTAAGCTCGACCGATCGCTAAGCGACGGGCATCTAAGTGTAGTATCTTACCATCACATCCTTCCTTTTTCTGTTTTCACAGTTCTCGTGTTGCAGTTTCCGTATTGTCTTCCACTGCGGGAGAGCTTTCGAACTTCGGTTATGATCTTAGTTGGCTTGTTCTGGAGAGCCGGGTTCTGTGTTCAGGGTGAAGAGACTGTCCACCATATCGCTTTTTTAGCAGCAGCACTCGATAGCTTCCATTTCTTTCCCGACTCTCAGCTGCTCTTCTCTTCTGATGCCCTTCAGCTCTACACATCGGATTTAAATATACTTCCTCTCCAGATTCTAGAGATTGAGTATGTCTTGGTCTGTGTTTATGATGCGTTGCTCACCGCTGTAATCGCTTTCGAAGATGGTCTCGCCAACAATTAGTAGAAATTATCAGGGTTTCAAATTTACAATGGTTCCAGGAGCAGCTTGTGGTGGTACTGGTTGTGCTTGAAATGATGATGTCGCAATAATCTGTCCTACGTTCTGCGCGATCCTACCTGTTATTTAATAAAAGCTCGTGCTTTCCTTGCCGACTTTCAATGTTAAGTGAGCTAACGTTAGGCGATCGGCAGCAGCGAGTGAAGAGGTTCGATCGGCCTTCACAATAAGCACCAAACCTCTCGATCATTTCTGAAAGATCCAGTTCCCGTTCATAATAGCAAAAGTTCCATGCTTCTAATATCCTTCCCGCATCCTCACCGATGCAGTACCTGAACATCGCTAATTGATATCACATCGGATATTCATCTAATTCGATCAGCGTAGCGAAATTCACCCATTCCGCTATACACACCCTCCAGCTATCCGGTAACGTGCCTACTGTCATTTGTAGAGGATGCGGCAGTGGGACCCCTGACTGTTCATCAAAGGCGAGCGGGGTTTGGTACCTCAGCACCTCTGTCACCATGTCAAGTGGCCCTCCGTGCATCAAAAAGTCAAAGTCTGGGCCTCGATCAGAAATTCATTATTCATAGAACGCAAACTCATTTTATATCTCGAGTCAATTAGAATCACTCACAGATGCAGAACAAATTTTCTTTCTACTACATTCTTGACCAGCGTTCGAGCTTCGTTCAATGTCGATCCAAATCAATTGCATGCTATCCTTCACTTCGTCTCTGCAGCGATCTACCAGATTTCAGACTGTTGGCCCAGAATCGTAAAGCTCGACCGATTGCTAAGCGACGGGCATCTAAGTGTAGTATCTTACCATCACATCCTTTCTTTTTTCATTGTTCTCCTGTTGCAGATTCCGTATTGTCTTCCACTGCGGGAGAGCTTTCGAACTTGGGCTATGGTCTTAGTTGGCTTGTTCTGGAGAGCCGGGTTCTGTTCAGGGTGAAGAGACTGTCCACCGTATCGCCTTTTAGCAGCAGCACTCGATAGCCTCCATTTCTTTCCCGACTCGCAACTGCTCTTCTCTTCTGAAGCCCTTCAGCTCTACACATCGGATTTAAATATACTTCCTCTCCAGATTCTAAGATTGAGTATGTCTTGGTCGGTGTTTATGATGCGTTGCTCACCGCTGTAATCGCTTTCGAAGATGGTCTCGCCAACAATTAGTAAAAATTATCAGGGTTTCAAATTTACAATGGTTCCAGGAGCAGCTTGTGGTGGTACTGGTTGTGCTTGAAATGATGATGTCGCAATAATCTGTCTACGTTCTGCGCGATCCCACCGGTTATTTATTGGAATCTTATGCTTTTCTTGCCGACTTTCAATGTTAAGTGAGCTACGTTAGGCGAGCAGCAGCAGCGAGTGAAGAGGTTCGATCGCCCTTCACAATAAGCACTAAACCTCTAGATAATTTCTGAAAGATCCGGTTCCTGGTCATAATCGCAAAAGTTCCATGCTTCTAATATCCGTCCCACATCCTCACCGATGCCGTACCCGAACATCACTAATTGATATGATCGCGGATATTCATCTAACTCGAGCAGCGTAGCGAAATCCATCCATTCAGCTTTCCACACCCTCCAGCTATCCGGTAATGTGCCTGCTGTCATTTGTAGAGGATGCGGCAGTGGGACCAGTGATAGTTCATCAAAGGCGAGCGGGGTTTGGTACCGCAGCACCTCTGTCATCATGTCAAGTGGCCCTCCATGCAACAAAAAGTCAAAGTCTGGGCCTCGATAAGAAATTCATTATTCATAGAACGCAAACCCATTTTATATCTCGACTCAATTAGAATCACTCACAGATGCAGAACAAATCTCCTTTCTATTACATTCTTGGCCAGCGTTCGATCTTCGTTCAATATCGATCCAAATCAATTGCATGCCTCCCTTCAGTTCGACTCTGCAGCGATCCACCAGCTTTCAGACTGTTGGCCCAAAATCGTAAAGCTCGACCGATCGTTAAGCGACGGGCATTTAAGTGTAGTATCTTACTATCACATCCTTTGTTTTTTCTTTTTTTCACAGTTCTCGTGTTGCAGTTTCCGTATTGTCTTCCACTGCGGGAGAGCTTTCGAACTTCGGTTATGATCTTAGTTGGCTTGTTCTGGACAGCCGGGTTCTGTTCAGGGTGAAGAGACTGTCCACCGTATCGCCTTTTAGCAGCAGCACTCGATAGCCTCCATTTCTTTCCCGACTCTCAACTGCTCTTCTCTTCTGAAGCCCTTCAGCTCTACACATCGGATTTAAATATACTTCCTCTCCAGATTCTAAGATTGAGTATGTCTTGGTCGGTGTTTATGATGCGTTGCTCACCGCTGTAATCGCTTTCGAAGATGGTCTCGCCAACAATTAGTAAAAATTATCAGGGTTTCAAATTTACAATGGTTCCAGGAGCAGCTTGTGGTGGTACTGGTTGTGCTTGAAATGATGATGTCGCAATAATCTGTCTACGTTCTGCGCGATCCTACCTGTTATTTATTGAAATCTCATGCTTTTCTTGCCGACTTTCAATGTTAAGTGAGCTAACGTTAGGCGATCGGCAGCAGCGGGTGAAGAGGTTCGATCGCCCTTCACAATAAGCACTAAACCTCTAGATAATTTCTGAAAGATCCGGTTCCTGGTCATAATCGCAAAAGTTCCATGCTTCTAATATCCGTCCCACATCCTCACCGATGCCGTACCCGAACATCACTAATTGATATGATCGCGGATATTCATCTAACTCGAGCAGCGTAGCGAAATCCATCCATTCAGCTTTCCACACCCTCCAGCTATCCGGTAATGTGCCTGCTGTCATTTGTAGAGGATGCGGCAGTGGGACCAGTTATAGTTCATCAAAGGCGAGCGGGGTTTGGTACCACAGCACCTCTGTCATCATGTCAAGTGGCCCTCCATGCAACAAAAAGTCAAAGTCTGGGCCTCGATAAGAAATTCATTATTCATAGAACGCAAACCCATTTTATATCTCGACTCAATTAGAATCACTCACAGATGCAGAACAAATCTCCTTTCTATTACATTCTTGGCCAGCGTTCGATCTTCGTTCAATATCGATCCAAATCAATTGCATGCCTCCCTTCAGTTCGACTCTGCAGCGATCCACCAGCTTTCAGACTGTTGGCCCAAAATCGTAAATCTCGACCGATCGCTAAGCGACGGGCATCTAAGTGCAATATCTTACTATCACATCCTTTGTTTTTTCTTTTTTTCACAGTTCTCGTGTTGCAGTTTCCGTATTGTCTTCCACTGCGGGAGAGCTTTCGAACTTCGGTTATGATCTTAGTTGGCTTGTTCTGGACAGCCGGGTTCTGTTCAGGGTGAAGAGACTGTCCACCGTATCGCCTTTTAGCAGCAGCACTCGATAGCCTCCATTTCTTTCCCGACTCTCAACTGCTCTTCTCTTCTGAAGCCCTTCAGCTCTACACATCGGATTTAAATATACTTCCTCTCCAGATTCTAAGATTGAGTATGTCTTGGTCTGTGTTTATGATGCGTTGCTCACCGCTGTAATCGCTTTCGAAGATGGTCTCGACAACAATTAGTAGAAATTATCAGGGTTTCAAATTTACAATGGTTCCAGGAGCAGCTTGTGGTGGTACTAGTTGTGCTTGAAATGATGATGTCGCAATAATCTGTCTACGTTCTGCGCGATCCTACCTGTTATTTATTGAAATCTCATGCTTTTCTTGCCGACTTTCAATGTTAAGTGAGCTAACGTTAGGCGATCGGCAGCAGCGGGTGAAGAGGTTCGATCGCCCTTCACAATAAGCACTAAACCTCTAGATAATTTCTGAAAGATCCGGTTCCTGGTCATAATCGCAAAAGTTCCATGCTTCTAATATCCGTGCCGCATCCTCACCGATGTCGTACCTGAACATCGCTAATTGATATGATCCCGGATATTCATCTAACTCGATCAGCGTAGCGAAATCCATCCATTCAGCTTTCCACACCCTCCAGCTATCCGGTAATGTGCCTGCTGTCATTTGTAGAGGATGCGGCAGTGGGATCAATGATAGTTCATCAAAGGCGAGCGGGGTTTGGTACCTCAGCACCTCTGTCATCATGTCAAGTGGCCCTCCATGCATCAAAAAGTCAAAGTCTGGGCCTCGATCAGAAATTCATTATTCATAGAACGCAAACTCATTTTATATCTCGAGTCAATTAGAATCACTCACAGATGCAGAACAAATCTCCTTCCTATTACATTCTTGGCCAGCGTTCGAGCTTCGTTCAATATCGATCCAAATCAATTGCATGCCTTCCTTCAGTTCGACTCTGCAGCAATCCACCGGTTTTCAGACTGTTGGCCCAAAATCGTTAAGCTCGACCGATCATTAAGCGACCGGCATCTAAGTGTAGTATCTTACCATCATAGATGGTTCACCGTTGTCGCTCATGGCTCGGTGACATAAGCTGCTAGCTAGCGGTTCAAGCCGCTTGTGGTCATGGGTTCGGATCTTGATGGAACCGATGGATGCGCACTACGGAGGAGATCCAACAGGCGGAAACGGCCGTCTAGTGCTTTGCTGGGCATGTGAAGTACCATCTGATTCGGAAGCTGCTGCGATGAACTCTAAAATAATTACATCAAAAATCCACTTCTCATGAGGAAATTCAAATGAAATATAGAAGACGTCCGTCCTCGAGCTCTGTTACTCTAAGTGGGTCTGACATTAGAATTACATCAAAATACTTGTGAAGACGGAGCGATTCGTCAATAGAACGCGAACACTGTTCAAGCAGGAACAACCAGCTCATATGCAGATGTGAGGTTGGTGATCTACCGGATGAAACGAACAAACTGTCTATACCTGGCACGTGCAAGTATGATTGGGGAAAGGTGGCCAATCACAGCCCGAGTGAGGTTGTACCTATCATACTGACAACTAGTCGATAGACGTCCGGTAGATCAGAGAACAGTTGTACTATGTGACGCATGTTTGTGTGTGTGTGTGTGTGGCCCCCCCACACTGGTGCCGTGACGCATACAAAACGAAGGATAGACAGGGAAAGGGAGACGAAAAATCGGAGCGGAGGGCAATCCTAATCGATGGGGTTGGGTTTGTCTGAGAAGACAATGGTAAAAAGGAAATCGTTATGAAGGTGTCTGAGATAGCCAAAATAACAGTTGTCGCAGTTAGTGAGTGCGCTACTGAGAACAATCTGACGATGGTGGGAAAGCCAAATGGTCGGAAAGCATCCCATTAATCGGAAGGGCACCTCATAATTGGCTTGAAGAAGGTTGGCCCAAGAAATAACAAACAAAAAATGGGGAGAGGAGAAATGAGGACCAAAAAGAGAAATAGGGGCAGAATGACTGGAACGTCGGGAGTCGATCTAACGATATGTACAACACGCATGGTCTCTTGGCTGTCCAGACCATGTCTTGAATCTGGTGCGGCGATTGGCAACAAAGGATACATACGGTGTGATCTAGGCGAATCATTGAACTATGACCAGCCTTGCAGCTGACAAACGAAATATCGGTGTCGCGAACATTCTACTGTGGCGGAAGTAATCACTACCTAATCCTCGGCATCGCATCAACGGTTAGACAGGGCGGTTTCTGTGCGAAAGCATTAAAGAGCAAGCTGCGTAGTGACAACATGAATGGGAGAGTTCTCAAGAGACTTACAGGATCCTCACAGGGTGACTAAAATGCAATGAGCAAATCAGAGAGCAAATGGAATCTCAGTGCGACATGAAAGAGTATTGCGTTCGGGAAGAGGTAGAGAGGTAAAGGAGTAACTCACTGCCTGTCCGTTGCGTGTGCACAGAACCATCATCATTTTGGTCTCTGAGCTAAAGGACCACTCTTGCACCCGATGATAGAGCTGTCGGGGATCGACAATTCGTAGCTTTGGACAAGAGAGAAAGAGGGGTCAACAGAGGGATATTCAAGAAGTGGATCGTGAACCAAGTGCCAAACTGACAGCGGGATAGGATGTAGTGATCATAAGTGCTAATAAATGAAAATGATTGGGGGAGGTAAAGGCGGAGCACGTGCCTCACACGAAACCAAACTGTGGTGATTTGAAATACCATTAAAGTGGTCAGCGAGTTAATGGCATTACAGAGGTGTAAAGAGAAGACGAAGATAACGCAACTTGATCGATAAAGTTGCTTTCTGACTAGCCCGAATTGCAGCGATATTTGATATAGTTGTCAGATAGGACAAGAATTTAGAGTGGAAAAGTGGGGATGAAACATTGGTGTCATCATCATCATCACATCATCATCGTCGTCATCATCATCATCATCATACACGTTAGCTGGAGGTGGGAAACACGTCAGCTACTGTGCCGCAGTACATAAAAGAAAAAAGGAGAAAAAATGCAACTGATGAAAGCCGGCTGATCTACCGGTAACGGATAGGCACGTTACGGCAAGCAACCTGCCTGCTACTATGCAGCAGAAAAAAATAATTTACCATGCGAAATTATAAAACGCTAAATAATGAGATCGTGGTTGGAGAGGGAGGCTAAGATGGATGGGGTGGGACAAAGAAACTCACAGCACAAACGCCACTAAGGTCGGCTCCTAGCCATATCAGCAAGTGTATCCAGCCAAACGAGTTCACCGTTTCTTGGATCCAAATCAGGGAAACGTGACGCTCCAACCGAGGCCGGTTCAGAAGTGAGGGCCTTCATTCCTCTCGACCAAGTCATCGATTGGCCACCTCTCCACTTCTTCCATCCACACCCCCGACGCACAAACAACGCACGTCGCGGGAGTCCGTGGGCTGGCATGCGTAACACGTGGCCGAGCCATCGGAGCCTGGTACGTGAAATAACGGTGCTGAGCGGGTCATTACCTTTTCCTGTGCCATAAACAAGGCGTCGAACATGCTCGTTGCTCACGCGGTGTTCCCACCAGATGTGAGCTAAATTACGAAGGCACCGGTGGTCGAAGGTAACTAGCCTCTTCAGGTCCGCTGCTTGAAGCGGCCAGATTTCACAACCGTACAGTAGGGTCGAACGTATCGCTGCATTGTACAATCTACCCTTCAGGGCAAGAGTGATGTCGCGCCGGCGCCATAAGTGGCGAACGTTAGCAAAAGCGCCTCAAGCTTTTGTTATACGATTCGTGATCTCATCTTCAATCCCAGGGGCGCTGGTACAACTTCCGAGGTACTTGAATTTTTGAACGACTTCTAGCTAATCCCCACCAAAGGTCAGCGAAGGAGGCGATCTCTGCCAATCTTGGAGAAACGTTTTGCACTTCGATGATGCAAAGCAAAGCTCGAAGTGACGGACAGCCAGTGCTAATCTGTCCAGTGCCACTCGGCACGTTTGTGCGCTGTCACAGATGAGGGCAATATCATCAGCATACTCGAAGTCAAGAAGTCACTCTCCTGGGAGCAGACCCACACCTTCTAAGTCGTGTCCTGTAAACCCCATTTCCATGACTTCATCAATAGCGAAGTTGAAGAGGAAAGGTTACAGCTGGCATCCTTGTCTCACACCGCTGCAGATATTAAAGGGCGACGACAACTTGTCGTAAGCCCTCACTCTGCTCGAGGAACGCGCATATAATGATCGGATAATATTTACATATTTCTCAGGAACATCTTTCCTGAGTAGACAGTCCCAAAGTGCATGTTTATCCACCGAATCGAATGCACCTTTGATATCGAGGAACACGACAACGATAGGTCGCCAATATATGTGACGGTGCTCCAACAACTGACGCAAGGTGAAGATGTGGTCAATGCAGCCACGACCTCGACGAATGCCGGCTTGCTCTTCACGAATTTGGCTTCCAAGAGTGCCAGTCAGTCTGTGAAGGATGACAGATGTAAGCAATTTGATGGCGATTGAGATCAGACTGATTCCTCTATGGTTGCCGCATTCCGTACGTGAGCCTCCCTTGAAAATTGGGACGAGGACGGAGCGGCTTCAGTCGGTTGGGACAGTTTCCTGATCCCACAGTTTCACTAGTAACACGCATAAACCATCCACAAGAGCAGGTCGTCCGAATTTGAAGAGGGATGGAGGACGATCACCTTGTCCCGCAGATTTATTTAACTTCAACAGTTTGATCTCACGTTCGACTTCTAAGCGAGAGGGTGGATCCAGAGGGACAGCCCACGGAGCGGGGCGATCAGTGGCCGGCGAGAAATCTAACCATTCCGACAGACTAAATTGCCTTTTAAAGTGCTCAGCCCAACGCTCCAAGCGTTTTGGCAAGTTGTGGATAGGCTGTCCACTCTCGTCACAAATTGTTTCACTAATACCAGGTCTCCTGCTGCCCGTTTCCCGTATCAGACGGAATAACTTACGATGGTTACCGAGGGCAACGGCCATTTCCAGCTCTGATTCACGATGAGACCACCAGGATTCGCGGTCTCTCTTCAGGTTAGCACGGAGTTTTGCCCGGAGCTCTTTGCGAGTTTCATTGTGTTCGCTTCCCGCCGGAATATGCCGGCAAGCATCAATAAGTTCCAAAGACAGCGAAGAGATACAATGTTCATGTTGGCGATTAGACGTACAAAATGAGGATTTGCCTGCTGCTAGTAAGGTCTGGTGAATATGAGACCAGTGAACTTCAACTGCACCCAGTGAGCGTTTATCCAACTCGCATGACAGCGTACTTTGATAAGCATTCAGAACAGCTGGCTCCGCAAGTTGGCTGGTGTCAATGCGGTCACAACGTCGTCGTGGGCGTCCACCAAAACGCATCCGTAGGTCAGCACATACAAGTGCATGGTCGGTGTCTACACTTGTGCTCCAAATCGAGCGACAGTTCTGGAGGCAGTGTCTCCATTGGTAACTTATCGCAATGTGATCGATTTGCGTCCATAGTTGGTTCCAGGCTGGTGGGCGCCAAGTCACCCTTCGGCGGGTGCTGTGTCCGAAATTAGTGCTCGCAAGAAATAAGCGAGCATCCTCACACAAATGAAGTAACCGCTCACCGTTATCATTACGGAGCCTATACCATGTCGGCCGCCCAGATGCAGCTTATCTGTGGATAATTTTCCAGCTTGAGCGTTCAGATCCCCAGCCAGCACTACAGTGTCCGAGCTTCTTCTGTGGCTGAGGAGCTCGTTCAGTTGACGATAGAAGTCGTCTTTTACCGAGTCATCGCTACAGTTTGTCGGTGCATAGGCAGCGATAACGAATAGACACCTGTTAGTCACACGCGACTTCGAAGCTTTGAACGAGCCAGCCAATCGGACCGCACACATCCGGCTACTGATTGGAATCTAATCAACCAGAGCAGCTTCAGCCCGGGGACTCAGGGCAATTCCAACACCGGATTGGTCGGTGCTCGAAGCTGCATCGTCACCGGATAGGGGCAATGAGAAAGTGCTGCTAGTGTCACCTGAAGGGGATCGCAGAGTGAGTACAGAGCTCGAGTCTTGCAGGCGGGTCTCCGATAAGCAGCAGATATTGATCGAGGTGGTCTCTAATGTTCGAGCAAGTGCTGCCTGTTGATCGATCTGAAGCAATGTGCGAACACTGAGGCATGCCAATCTGAAAGAGGATCGAAGGCTCCAAATGGAAGCCGATGAACTGGGCTTGACCGCTTGCTTGGATATGGGCTTGTCGACAGGAGAGGAATGACGCTCTGGGTTCGCCTGTGAGTTGAAACTAAAAGACAAGCGACTATTGAAGCAAGGTGGGGGAGGGCCGAGAATTGGGGGGTTGAAAACAGGGGGGATAAAAGTGAAGCTGGAACGGGACGATAAGGGTGAAAAAGCGCAAGAGGGGGAATAAGAAGACTGGAAGGCTTGAACAGTAGCATCCAAACCCCTGTCCAACCTACTCGATGCAGCAGATAGGACACCGTTGATTATCCTCTGCGGTGGCCAGAACATCAGAAATTTGTTTGAAGGGGGATTCATAGGATTGCGTGGGCAGGATAGTGTCAGATTGCCCAGACCTAGAGAGGAGAATGATTAGGGTTCTCAAGTAAAGTCTTTGGTTAAAAAACCTGACTGCAAGGCAGCGCGTTAGGCGTTGGGCTACAAGCAGTCCGTTTTAAGGAATAAGGTGCCACCCTTATTCCAACCCCCAACCTGGAGGACCAGGAGACTGAGTTTATCTGGTCTCTAACCATTGACCAATCTGGTATGAGTGGTTCTGAAGGTGCAAAAAGACACCACCCAGCATAGCTTAATGGGTCACTGAGGCACACAAACCATCGCACCACGTTAAGATCCAGTCTCATTGCGATGGATTGTAGGAGCTCCACATGATACGAACCATGGTAGGCTCAGATAATGAGATTTTCGACTGACAATTAATTTGCCTGTTCGGTCTTTCCCTGATTGTCCCGTGCTTATCGACATTGATCGAAATGAGTCAAACGTGTGAGAAACTTGGATGAGGAGTTCTTTACCCCCATCGACCGGTTGTGCATTGTTCCGAGCTCAGGAAATCAGCTGCGCTCGTCAATCGTCTATGGAGCGACCCAGCGAGTAGGCCCTTATCGTTTGACAATCTGACCCCAAATGAACCAAGTTCGGCAGAGGCTGTGGATGGAGCGGGCTTGTCCAGCTTCCGCGTCTTAAGCCTCACTGGAACTGTGGCAGGGTTAGTGGTGTACAACTTGTCCTTAAGAAGCGGACGATAGCATTGGATGTTCTGTTGTCGCAACGGCGGACACACACGAAAATAGAAACGTGGCGAAGATTCACTACAGTCTGGAGCCAAAAACTGACCATGCGGCGGAAATGAAATATATATAAATAAATAAATTAATATATATATATATATATATATATATATATAAAATACACAATCTGTGGTACAGATATTGTGCCATCGAAATCATGGCTGAATAGGAAAACAACATAAATAATAAGAAAAGAGCAACAAGAACTGCTTTGTTGTTTAGTTTACCAACCAGTTTTTGAAATTTTTCAGTTTGTTCTTTTTTAGTGGGAGGAAGAAGGGACATCACAACACACTGATGCACACGTCCGCCATTGACATCGATCTTGAGCCATGGCTTCCAAGGTCTTCAATTAGCAAATATCCGCATCTCTCGGACCCCAAACAGGTAGTCGACAACAACCGGCCGAGGCCAACTGTTTCGTCAGATTTTTCATGCGGCTTCTCCATGTTGTAGGCTGTCCAGCAGACCGTGTCTTCCAGCCCTATCCAGCAAATGCAAACAACGCACGACGGGGGTAACGCTGGACAGGCATGCGCAATACGTGTCCCAACCACCGCAATTGATGCAGTGAGATGAGCTCCTCGAGCGAGTGACTTCCACGTCCCAAGACACGCTGTCTAACTTCCACATTTCTTACGTGGTGTTGCCACCACCCATGGGCAATGGACCGCGCAGACAGCGGTGCTCGAAGACGGATAGCCTGCGCAAGTCATCTTTACGAATGGGCAAGGTCTCGCATCCGTACAACAGTAAAGCACGAACAATTGCACAATAGACCCGCCCTTTGATGGAGAGACGAATGTCGTGGCGACGCCACAAACGCCTCAGCCTAGAAAAAACGAGGCCTGCTCTCGAGATGCGCACCGAAATCCCGTCTCCAACAGCCCCGCCAGCAGTGATGCAACTTCCCAAGTAGACAAAGCTTTCCACAACCTCTAGTGTCTCACCAGCAAGCGTGAGTGCAGGCAGAGGCACCTGCTAGTCTTGGAAGAGAGCCTTGCATTTGGATAGCGAAAAGTACATACCGTACTTTGATGCTTCAATCGCCAAGCGGTTTAATGCAAGTTGGACGACGTGTGGATCGTCACCCAAGAAGACGATATCATCAGCATAAGCCAAATCACCAACTCAACTACCTGGGAGGAGCTCAACGCCAGCATTCAACGAATCGCCTAGAGCGTTATTCAAGACATCCTCAATGGCAAAGTTGAATAAGAACGGAGAGATAGGGCATCCTTGTCGAACTCCACTGGAAACCACAAAGGTAGGCGAAAGCTTGCCATAAGCTCTAACCCTGCCCGAGGTCAGACTATATAGAGCGCGAAGTAGGGAGACGAACTTCTCGGGGACACCATTCCTCAGTAGACAGTGCCACAGTACTATACGATCGACAGAATCGAAGGCTGCACGGATATCCAGGAACACAGCAATCGTTGGCCTCTGATACACATGGCGGAGCTCGAGAATCTGGCGAAGTGTGAAGATTTGATCGATGCAGCCGCGACCAGGGCGAAACCCAGCTTGTTCTTCTCGTTGCAACGATTCGCGCGTTGGGGATAGTCTGCGAAGTATGATGGACACCAGCAGCTTGCAAACGACGGGGACTAAACTTATTCCTCTGTAGTTGGAGCAGATTGTGCGCAGGCCCTTTTTGAAGATGGGGACGACTATCGATTCACTCCAAGACGGGAGCGGAAATGAAAAGCCGTAGTGCAAAGGATAACAAGCGGTTGAGGAGTTGTTTCCATTCCGCACACGAGGGTTGTCCTGATTTCTGGCATCAGTATCTGTAAGCGCTGAATGGATTAGCTATCAGTGAGCCCTATTCAGTCCAGACAACTGCGAGCCGAGAGCCTAAACTTGTGGAACCGGTTGGATCGGAACCATGACAAAAACCGCCAACAGGGAAACGAGCAGAGACAATTCAGACGAAAACGTTTGGAAGAATGGGGTGAGAAAAAACGTAGGGATCTCTGAGTGGAAGAACTACTAGCTGGTGATTTGAACCCGATAAAATGGCGCTACGCAGCACAAGCTATCAGCATTCAGCTAAGTTGTGACCAAGCCCATCGATGAACACCTAACGACAGATGTGGTAGCCCGATTCACTTCAGAATGCTGGGAAGCACTCAAGCTTGGTCGATGTGGGAGGATGCAGGGACAATTGTAAGCCTACCAGCCCAATGCGTCTAGTAATATAAATGATCATGGGATGTCGCCCTTGAGGTGAAACAGACAGACGAATTGGGTCGAACAATGGGGCGGGCATGGTACTAGGTCAGATGTGCCCGGCCGGGGCAGAGAAAGGTAGACAGCAACTCAGTGTGCTCACAATAATGAACAAACCTGTTTCGCCACACGAAGAAGAGCACCCTCCGTAGGCTGTCCACACAGCTGTCCATTCTGTAGTACCGCGTTGTTGCAGACGCAGCCGATCTGTGGCACAAAGAGAGGAATAGAGATGAAGGTGGGGTAGCTCGATGAGTTATAGCGAGAGTGGTGCATTAAACGGATAAGCGATTGGCAATAGAAATATGAACTGCGATGCAAGTTAGATATATGTTTGCAACCAGCTTTTACGTATGTGATTTATGTTGGAATCCGTGAAATGTTGATCCGAGGAAAAGGGCTGAGAGAGTCAAGTTAGCTGAAATATTGTCCCCAATCTTAGTGTTTTGATAAGTAGGGTAATTAAGATATCGCGCACAGATCACCACGGTACGCAAGCGGTGTTAGCATATACGGTTAGAAGATTTATCGTGTAACCCGCTGATTCGGAAGGGGTCTTAATACGCTATCAATACGAGAAATGTAATCGAATGACCGTCATTGCGTTTGCATCATCTGGAGACAGCTGGCCCGTGACCGAAAGGACAAGGCGTCTGTCTACCTTGCAACTTGGAGGTCGCGGGTTCGAGCCTGCGTAAGGGACTGGGCGACCATCGCAGTATCCTTAGCCCACGTGGCAGCGAAGCACCGGTACTGCGTACCGGCGTACTGCTGACGCGTTTTGCCATCCTAGAGCAAATCGTAGCCCGTCCAAATCACAACCCCGTGATAAGTTACATCAGCAACTGCATCGACTGTAACGGATGTGCGGACACTGAGCTGTCACGTGGGAACTGGAAACTGTGATACACCAATAGTCCAGAAGGGACTTATTTCGATGCAACACAGTACTACAGCGAGACACATGCTCCTTCGGCTCTAAAAATCCCGGGTTCTACACAGCATAGCTTGCGTCGCGTGGTGCCACTGTCTCATCAAAGACAAAGTGCGCAGGTTAGTATTAGGAGACGACGATAAGTGTAGACCGCAAGACCAGCGAACAGGAGTGAAGATGGTTGCGCTGATTCGAGCATTATTTAAATCAGTGCATATGAGAAGAGTTCTGTGTTTCGGGCACCCGATTTTGCAGGGAAAAATGAAGCCGTAGTTTTAGCTCGCCTCTCAGGATGTAGCCCAACGGACCAGTGTGTGCGTGGCTCAAGACATTTGGGCATCATCGTTACATTTGGCGTGTTGTATCACAGCCGAACAACCCGTTTATAGCGAGTCTGGAATTGGGCAAACTGTCGGTTTGAGCAGATCGGTAGTAGTAGGAACTACGCGACTATCTTGGAAATCGGGTTATGAGCTCGAATCCGTGTAAATGTAGGCGAACTCGTGGTCAACCCGAAACTGGTGGAGATCGCGTTGCACAGAAGCGTTGGTACGTGATGTGCCGGCGTACTGCAGATGCTATTTTGCTGACTGTCGGTTAAGTTTACTCAAACCACACGAAAGTGAGGGTCGCTAGGACGACCCGCTGGTGCCGACTTATTTTGGACGGTAGTAAGCGGTTCGCGGCCAAGTGATGTGTATGGAAGACGTTTAGGTGGCACCTTCCGATCTTCCTGCGTACCACCCCCTGATAGTTGAAAGTAGGCCCCCGTCCATATGCTATGATCGCGTGGGAACGAGTAGTGAGTACTGAGCTAAGGCCACTATTTATGATAAGAGTGATGACGACGATGATGACACGGTGTAGGTGACCAAGAAGTTCACTCAACAGGCTAATCAGTCAAGTCAAACGAGTTCGTGGTATAACAACGCATGCGCGACTGGTGGCAGTTACGTGGGGATGAGACGTCGGTATGGTGTGTCAGCGTGCTGCTAACAGGTAGTCGTCAGCTGTACGCCGTAACGGCGCTTCGCTGCCTAGCGACCACCACCAGTCGCGCGTGGTCTGAGTATACCGCGAGAACGCTCGCCCTTACGCGGATTCGAACCGGTGACCTCATGATTGTAAATCAGGCGTGTAGACCACTCGGCTACCTGCCGACGTGTACTGTTAATGTCTTTCTACGGGAATGGTGACCGTAGGAGAATTTACAGAAGAAGTCGCCAGTTGGTCGACGGACAAGAAGACCTAAAGATAAGAAAGACATGACAGTGACTCATATCACTTGTTTTCGTGGAAGAGCGAAGAGGAGAGGGAATCCTGGGGTGCCGACAGACGGCTTAGTGATGCAACAACTGCGTAAGCAGAACAGATCACTGGCACCAGGAGACGGCCGATGTTTGCCGCAGGAGAAGCGGTGCACAGTCTCTGTGACAAAGCTAGATTCGGAGAGCAGTTCTATCCAGTGTCGAACTGGGTATGGAATAGCCATCACCAGGTGCACTTCTGGTATGCATGTTTCTCCTATTCAAATGAATGATGTGTATGTTGAGGAAATGTGAGCCGCCTGCTAATCCATCGTGGCTACGGGCGGTGTAGAGCAGACCATCCATGATGATGATCATCATCATCATTATTATACACGTTAGCTAGAGGTGAGAAATACCTTGTGTCGTAATACATAAGAAAAGAGGAATAAATACTTGCAACACAGGCATGCTAGGTGAGCTACCGGTAACGGATGGATATCGTTCCGGAGAGCTAACAGCCGGCTAGTTTGGCGTAAAAAGTCATAGTATGTATCCGTAATGAGATCGTGATTGTAGAGGGAGGGACAA
Organism: Dicrocoelium dendriticum; assembly: GCA_944474145.2. Taxonomy (NCBI): domain Eukaryota; kingdom Metazoa; phylum Platyhelminthes; class Trematoda; order Plagiorchiida; family Dicrocoeliidae; genus Dicrocoelium; species Dicrocoelium dendriticum. The sequence goes on from OX104061.1 coordinate 13,852,314, forward strand.
AGAAACTCACAACACAAACGCCACTGAGGCCAGCTCCTAGCCATATCGACAAGTGTATCTACCCAAATGTGTTCGCCGCCTTTCGAACGCTAACCAGGGAGCCAAGAGGCTCCAACCGAGTCCAACCTCGAAGTAAGGGCTTACATTCGTCTTGACCAAGTCATCGCTTGGCCACCGCTCCTCTTATTCTATTCACACCCCCGGCGAGCAAACAACGCACGTCGCGGGAGTCAGTGTGCTGACATATCCAACATGTGGCCCAGCCATAGGAGCCTGGTGCGTGAAATAACGATGTAGGCTTGTTCACTTCTTCCTGTGTCATAAACAAGGCGTCGAACACGCTACTTGCTTACATGGTGTGCTCATGAGATACGAGCCACACTGCGAAGGCACTGGTTATCGAACGAAACTAGTCTCTTTATGTCTGCCGATATGAGAGAGGTTGCAGAACCGCAGAGTAGGGTTGAACGTACGACTACACTGTACACTCTACTCTAGAGGGAGAGGTATCCTGTGATTGTGTGTGGTCGTAACAACAGGGAAATGCGGAAACGAATACCACCAACCATGTAGGATGAGAGAAATTTTATATTTTCCTTCCTTCCAGCAAAACAGGGAGTGAGCGGTATCAATAACTCACGACAGATCCAAATATACGAATGACAGAAATCACTTCACCTAACCGTAATGCAAACGGTCAGATAAAAAAGCAAGAGCGTACCATGAGCATGCATTATAAACAATGTGAAAACCGATTCTGACGATGCGTATGTGGTGGCTACAACTCACTTCGATTATGCGATGAAAGGCCGAGGGGCATGCAGTAGACGCCAAACAATCATCCACTGCCGGATTGAACAAGGCGGACGAGCTGTGTCGTTGAGCCACGCTCGACACAGGAGTGGTTGGTGGCGCAATGGATGGGGACAGGAGACATATACCACCATTCGACTCAACGGGGGAGGCGGCGGCGGCGGCTGCTCCTGTTGTTGGAACCGTGAGCCGATCAAAATCGCTAGAGACCAACACCGATACGGCCATCTCGTTTTTTGTCATGGTTCCCGTCTTGTCCGCGCACACCACATTCACGCAACCTGGGATGTGGGGAACGGAGAGAGAGAGAAGAAATGAAACGGGTCACTTGAATACGAACAAAGTCTTCCTTGTGCATGAAACGGGCGTGACAAGCTGCCGCCGCACCAATGCCGGGTTAGCCTCGCGCGATATCTGAGACCGTATGGTGCTTGTAATATGTCAGCATTTAGATACTAAACCTTTACTGGGGATGGACGAGATTGCAATAGGTCCCCTTCTCTCTCCCTCATTCCCATTAATACCCACATCAGCGGGGCCCTTGTGAGTGTGACAGAGGAGCAGAAGTGCTGATGCGCTGTTGATGATTATAATGGCAGACAATCTGTGTGTGAAGATGAACACTGCAGTGCTCTTCGAAAAATGACTGCAAACCCGCACCAGGTACTAGCCGCAAACAGGTAGCCGGACTTTTTAGAGATTAGGTAGCTTGTGTTCAGAGCGGATTAGGGAAAATTAGATGGTCACAGTGGTGTACAATAGATGGCCGTTGTGGTGATAACAATCGGAGATTAGACTAAGACCCGCAGGTAAATTGCGTGGTCTCAGACTCAAATGTGTGAAAGAACTAAAGTACAACTACGCCATGGGAAGTGCGTGCAACAGCACACTGGAGAGTTGGTAGTGAGAGCGCGAGCCACTCTCACTTACCGAGTGTTTCGACGGCGGGGAGCTTTCGTACGATTGCGTTGCGTGAGGCCATTCGCATTTGACCGAGGGCCAACGTGACGGTGACAACGATGGGCAGGCCTTCCGGAATCGCAGCGACGGCCAAGCTGATGACAGAAATGGAGAGCTGTTTATAGAAGAAGTAAAGCAGAAATGGGGGGCAAATACTCCGGAAAAAGCAACAAAGTCTAAGAGAGCGAGACAATGAAGGCATCAGATGAAACCAGTTACCTCAGGGCGACACATGCAGCGGAAGAAACGGGAAAAAGGAGCGCGCTTCCATCCGGAAACGAGGAAATTTAACGCATAAAGAAGAGAAAATCTTCTTGAAGCTAAGTATGCAAAGAGGTATCTGAGAAGAGAATTCCAATTAGTAGCTATCGATACGCACCAATATAATGTACCCAATACGAATGGAGAAAAGTAGCGGAAGGGATTAGCCTTGGACAGTGTTACTGAAGTCAAAACCGTCAGAACTGGCGCGGAAAACAACGTGCCGACACTCGATAAGACATGAGATTTACAGAAGCAGAATGCGTCAATTATGGATGAGAAGATGGTCCATTTGGATAGCTCCATACACCTTATGTTGTATGCATATTTCTCGACCGCGCGAGTTACAGTCCAATTAGTTGGACTGACCATATAACACAACATGATCTCAAAGTGCACATGCCATTTTGCAGATATTCCGAAAGAGTTCAAGATCAGGTGGTATACGTGGAGCTCAATTGATAGAGAAGGTAAAAAGAAGGAGAGTTAAAAAGCAAGATGAAAGGGGTTGTTGGAAAAAACACAATAGAACTATTATGGCTAACCGTGGAAACGACTGATGGGAACCTGCTTACATATGGGGTATTCCCTCTAGAGGTTTCATCCGCAGTTCCACATCTAATTTAGCTTCGTGTCGGTGCGGTATAATAGCAAGCGAGCCATCCGCACACTATTTCATTTTTCTAGCCTTCATTCATATAATGAGTAATAGGCTCGCAAAGATAAGTGAGTTCTCATGTTCTGCGTTTTGTAAAATACTCATTTAGGCCATTCAGCCTATTTCGCCGTCTGATTCTGTCAAGTCTGACACCTTTTCCACTCGATGAGTGTGTCGATTTGTTTTGATTAGGCATATATATTCTCATCATTAGGTCTGTGACAATTCGTCACATGGGGGTGTATTAAATAATCCGGAAGCTTCCTTCAATCACCTCAGAAGATCGGAGCACAGTGGAAAAAGGGAGGATAGAAGGTAGCGAAATACGAATAATGTTAAAAGTGGTATACATCCGACAAGGTTTACTTCAGTTTGTAAGTAAGCGATACATAAAAAAATAAAAATAAGGAAAATATGACTCTATGAACGATTTTGAGATAAATCCAGCGACTCCATACAATCGAGTTAAATAGTGATTGGTGTGGAAAGTGAACTTCAGAGGATATCAAGAAATGCCACAGGTAGCCGGATCGTTTCCTCCGAAAAAGAAATAATAACAATTAGAAGTGCGTAGCAAATGTATAAAAAAGATTAGTTTTACGTGGCGAAAAGCGAGATAACGTGATGTTGAAATGGGAATAAGTTTAATAGTTTAACTAAACGAGGAAGATATTATTCAGACAGTTTGCACATATTATCCTGTGTACGTATAGGTTAACCACTAATTCATACATTGACTCCACTCTGCAATCCAGTTCTTTGACTTACAACAGCGAGGTACGTATAAAGCATTTTTTCATTGTTTAGACTTACATAGTCGCAATTCAGTAGGTAGTCTGCTCCATATATCTGAGTACTTCGTCAGATAAAACTTCCGGCGTATACTTATTTTGTTCTACTTGTGGGAAGCGAGTTACTCTTATTCCTAATGTTATACCTTCCATTTAGAATGAAGTATATGCTAGTGTGCGGGGCATATACTCGTTTGTGCACTAAGTCGAATAGAAAGTTCAGGCCCAGTTTCAACCTCCGTAACCACAACGGCTCTAAGTTAAGTAGAATACAGCGCTCTGAATAGTTTGGTAGTGAGGATTTGGTAAACAGAGCTTTTGTGAATCGACGCTGCATATTCTTCAAGCATTAGACGAGCACGTTTCCAACAACTAGTAAATATCATCGAACATATGCAGCTTGGAATTTCGCAATAACAGTGATTTGTAAAATAACCATGTTGTTTGGTGGGCTTTGGCTGCTATGAATTCGATCTGTACCCCGAAATTGAGGGTGCCTGAATAATGTATAGGGTCACCCAGGGTAAAATGGGCATACGGAGAGATTAAAACTTGTATTAAATAGAGGGTTTAAGTTGTATGAACCTTGTAGACATTTATTAAAGTGGAATGATTTTTGTGGCTGCTTTGCATAATCTGACAATATTTTGCCTCACTACTAGAACACAAGGAAGCTCCGCCACTTTGTTTGAAGCTGTCATGTGTCTATACTAGCTGGTAAAACTTCGGTTGAAAATAACTAAACATTAAACACAGACTGGTGTGCGCTACATATTATTGATAAATAAAGTTTTTCTAAGTACAAATAAATCAAAATGAACTCGAATATAATTTGCAGATGGCTACTGATTAACCTAGACTGGGTAAAGTGCGCACACCAAGCAGCACGCGAGGACACCGGTACAAACTTATCGTACAGCAGTTGAAGCGGGTAGCTCACCAACTCTGTTTCGAACGTAGAGTGGTGAATACCTGGAACAACCTGCCGCAGCCCGTAATAGAGGCGAATTCAGTGGCCGAATTTAAGAAGCTTCTAGACAACCATTTCGCAGAGGCAAAATATAAAGAGCCGAACGGTAACTAATATGTTGATGTCCAAGAGCGACAATTGATGCAACTACACAGAGCATGTTCTACTCGCTGCTTCTGATCAGTATCAGTTACATGGAAACTTGACACAATTTTTTGGAGATACTTTTTGATGTTATTTGAAGTCACATAGTGTTAAGTAATATTTTATAATGTGAGTTAATGGTTATAGACTAAAGTACATACAAATTAAGCCTATAAAGATTTCCTTATTTTATGGAAAATAACCAAAGCAAGCCCCACTTTAGAATGACTCGCGAAGAATGTCACGAAATTACAATCGCAAAAAAAACCTCAACAAGATATTCCCCGGAAGACTTAGGAGTTATTAAAGAAAAGGGAGCCATAATATACAAAGTTTCCACGGAGAAGAAACTTCCATACGAGACGTTACGAAGGTGGATCGTTCAATCTCCCAAACGAGTTGGTTCCGGTCGGCTTCCTCTACTTTCTGTTGATGAGGAGAGGATAATTGCCCGTAGCTTGTGCTATTTAGCAGAAAGTGGTTTTACCGGCGATCGTGTAGACTTAGTTTCCATGATCAAATGTTACGTAGAATCCACTGGAAGGTTAAGTGCGTTCATAGACAACTCTCCTGGAGAAGATTGGGTGCTTGGATTTGAAAAGAGATGGAGAGGGGTGCTTTCACGTCGAAAACCGGAACTTTTGATAAAAGCAAGATCTGGACGACTTTCCAAAGGGGTTGTTGATGAATTCTTCAAAATGTATGAAAAAGTGTTGACTGAAAATGACCTACTTGACAAGTCGCACCGAATATTTAATTTCGATGTAGCAGGGTTAGGAACAGATCCCACAGATGAAAAAGTGTTCGTACCGGTGTCATCACGCAATGCCTATTACAAATCAGTATGCGCAGGTAAAACCACCTTCAGTGTGCTTTTCTGCGTTTTAGCCGCTGGATGTTATCTTCGCCCTTTTATCATTTATAAATGGTTATATCTGTATCAATCCTGGACTAAAAATGGTGCTATAGAATCAAGCTTTGACGTCACAAAACCAGGATGGATGGAGAGTTCAATTTTTGAGTCCTGGTTCGCTCATTTTATTCAACGCGTAGCACATGTGGAGAAGCGTATGGTGATTCTTTATGATGGACATGGCAGCC
>OX104061.1:13858511-13925508 GCA_944474145.2 Dicrocoelium dendriticum
AACCTACTCGATGCAGCAATAACACCGTTATATCCTCTGCGGGTGCCAAACATCAGAAATTTGTTTGAGAAGCATTCATAGGATTCTGGGCAGGATAACATGTCAGATATCTGGCACCTACCTAAAGGAGAAGATTAGCGTTCTCAGAAATCTAATTGTTCAAATTACTGCGGCAGCAGCGACGTATAGCGTTGCGCCACCATCCGTTTTAACATAAGTCCACCTCCATCCAAACCCCAACCCTGGAGTAACCAGAACGATTGTCTTCTCTCTAACCATTGACCAATCTGTATGAGTCTTCTGAAGTCAAAGAGAACCAACCCAGCCATAGCATTAATGGTCCTGAACACACAAACCATCCGCGCCACCACTTAACAAATCTTCAGTGCGATGGATTGCTAGGACTCCACACATAATTACAAACATGTAGCTCAGAATAATAGATGTTTCGACCATGACAATTATGTGAGCGCCTGTCGTCATTTCCCGTGATGTCACTCTTCTACATCGATAGTAATCAAATGAAGCGTCAAACGTGAGAAAACTTGATGAGAGTTCTTACCCCCATCGACCGTGTCATTTTTCCGAACTCAGGAAATCACTCGCTCTTCAATCGTCGATGACACCCAGCGAGTAGACCCTACGTTTGACCATCTACCCCCAAAATGAACAAGTTTCGGCAAGCTGATTCGGCTGTCCAGCTTCCGCTCTTAAGCCTCACTGGAAATGTGGCATTAGTGGTACAACTTGTTCGTAAAAGCGGAACGATACATTGGCGTTGTTACTTGGTCCAACGCGAGGCTTACCCCATACACGAAAATAGAAACTGGCAAAATTCACACATACGAAAGAACCAAAAACTGACTCAAAAGACGGCGCGGCACAACAAATATATAAAAAATAAATAAAGTAATATATAATACTAAGATACTAATATAATATAATAATATAATATAATAATATATAAATTTAAATAATACTAAATAAATTATTACACAATCTGTGATACAATATTTGCATCGAAATACAAGCTGAATAGAAACAACATAACTAATAAGAAAAAGCAACAAGAACTGCTTATGTTTTTACGTTTACCAACCGTTTTTTTGAAATTTTTTACAGATGTTCTTTTAGTGAAAGAAGACACCAACACACTGATCACACAGTCCGCCATGTGACACGATCTTGACCTTAGCTTCACAAGCGTCTTCAATAGCTAAATATCCGATCTCTCGAACCCAAACTGCGTACGTTCACCACAACCGTCCAGCCAACTAGTTTCGTCAGATTTTCATGTCGGCTTCTCCATGTTGTAAGCTCTTGTCCACCAGACCGAGTGTCTTCCAGCCCTGTCCACAAATCAAACAACGCACGACGGAGTAAACGCTTGGTACACATCTCAATACTGTCCCAACCTACCGCACGTGAAGCAGTAGATGGGGGGAACACAGCTCCTCGAGACGAGAGTGACTTCCACGTCCCAAGACACCTGTCTAACTTCCACAGTTTCTACTGGTGTTCACCACCCATGCAATGGACCCGATGACACGTGCTCAACGGTTCTAGCTGCGCAAGTCATATTTACGAATGCAGTCTCGCATCTCGTACAACAGAAAAGACAAACAATTGCACAATAACCCGCCCTTTAATGAGAGACAAATTCGAGTGGCGACGCCACAAACGCCTCACCCTAAACAAAACGAGCCGCTCTCGAGAATCGCACCGAAATCCCTCTCTCCAACAGCCCGCTAGCATGATAAGCAACTTCCCAAGTCAGACAAAGCTTCCACAACTCTCTATGTACTCACCAACAACGTGAGCGCAGGCAGAGGCCCCCTGCTAGTCTTGAAAAAGCCCTTTCGCAATATTGGATAAGCAAAGGTACATACCGTACTTCTTGCATCGCACAATCGAACCAAACTTTAATGCAATTAGCGGACGACTGGAATCGTCACCCAAGAAACGATATTCATCAATCAATAAGCCAAATCACCAAATCAACTACCTGTAGGAAGCTCAACTCCACAAATTCAACGAGAATCCCTAAGCTTATTCAAGACATTCACTCAATGGCAAAGCGTGCAATAAACGGAGCGATATGGCATCCTTAAGCGAACTCCCCGGAAACCACAACAGGTAGGCCGAAAAGCTTCCAATCACGCTCTAACACCTGTCCGATCAACTAATACATAGAGCGCGAAGTAGGAACAACTTTCTCGGACCACCATTCCTACCATAACAGTACCACAAATACAATTACAGAAGCGACAGAATCGAAGGCTGCACGATTCCAGAACAACGCAATCGTTGGAGCCCTCATGATACACATGGCGAGACTCGCGAGATCTGGCGATGTCTAGATGTGCGAAAGATTCTGATTAACAATGCAGCCAGCACCAGGAAGCGAAACCCACATGCTCTTCTCAGTTTGCAACGTTCCGCCGGGGATAGACTCGAATAATCGAGGACACCAGCACTTCTAAAAACGGGACTAAACTTCAAATACCTCTTAGTTGAGCAGAATTGTGCCAGGCCCTTTTTTGAAGATGGGACACTATCCGCGATATCTCTCGCAAGTAACGAGACGAAATGAAAACCGTATAGGCAATGGATAACAAAGCGGTTGAGAGAGTGTATTCTCCAATTCCGCACACAGGTTGTCCTTTACTTCTGGCATCATAAATCTGTAAAGACGCTAAATGGATTAGCAATCATGCGACCCATTCAGTCCAGACAACTTGTCGAGAGCCGACGAGCCTAAACTTGTGAACCGGTGGATCGAAACCAAGACAAAACGCCACAAGAGAACGACAAGAACAAATTCAGAGCGAAAACGTTTTGGAAACAATGGGACAGAAAAAAAACGTAGTGATCGCTGAGTGGAAGAACTACTAGCTAGGTATTCCTTGAACCCGATAAATAGACGAGCTACGCACACAGCTATCAGCATCACTAAAAAAGGATTTGCGTGACCAAGCCCAGCGACTGAACACACCTAACGACAGATGGTACACCGATGCACTCAAATGCGGAAAAGCACTCAAGCCTTGGTCCCGATGTGGGTAGATCAGGGACAATTGTAAGCCTACCACCCGAATGCGTCTAGTATTATAAAATGATCACGGATGTCACCCCTGGAGTGAAACATCCAACAATCTGGGTCGCAACAATGGGCCGCATGGTACACTAGTCAATATTGCCCCGGCCGGGGCTGAGAAGGTAAAAACCAACTCAGTTCTCCAAATAAATAGAACAAACCTTTTCCCAACAACGAAGCGAAGAGCACCCTCCGTAGCTGTCCACATCTGACTGTCCATACTTATACCGCATTGTGCATACCAGCCGATCTTGAGGCACAAAGATGAAAATAGAATAGAAGGATGAGGAAGCACGAAAGTTACTAAGCGAAGTGGTGCCATTAAACGGAATAAGCATTAGGCAATAAGCGAAATATGAACTGCGTATGCGCAAGTAAGATATATATGCGTTTGCAACCACTCTTTACAGTACGTATTTCTATGTTGAGTAGCCGTGAAGTGTTTAATCCAGAAAAATGGGCTGAAAAATCAATAAGCTGAAATAATGTCCCCAATCTCGTGTTTTGAGATATAGGTAAATTAAGAAGACGAGCGCTACAGATCACCACGGTAACGCAAGACGTGTCTTAGAGCTATACACGGTTCTAGAAACATTTTATCTGTAACCCGCTGATCCAAGGTCTTAATTCGGTATCAATACATACTGTAATCGAATGGCCTCATTAGCGTTTGCATCATCTAGACACTGGAGCCCATGATCCGAAAGACACTGGCTCTGACTACCTTGCAACTTGGATCAGCGTTCGACCCGACGTAAGGGACGCGAACATCGCAGTTTCTTAACCCACTGCAGCGACACCGTACTGCTACCGCGTAACGGCGCTAGACAGGCGGTTGCCCATCCAGAGCAAATCGTAGACCCGTCCAAATCACAACACCCGAGGATAAGTACATCACTACTGCATCGACTTAACGGTGAATCACAACGGAACAGTCACGTAGAACTGGGATAACTGATACACAATATACCAGAAAAGGACATATTTCGATGCAACCACAGTACTACAGCGAGACACATCTCCGTCGGACTCTCAAAAATCCCGTTCTCCTACACACATAGCTTGCTCGCGGGAGTGCGCCCACTTCTCATTCAAAGACAAATGACGCAGGTCTTAAATTTAGGGACGACGACGATAAGCGATCTGTACGACCGCAAACCAACGAACAAGTGAGTTGCGCTATTCGACATTATTTAAATCAGTGCAATATATACAAGATTTCTTGTGTTTTCCACCCGAATTTTGCAGGTAAAAAATGAAGCCGTAGTTTTAGCTCGCCTCTCAGGATGTAGCCCAACGGACCAGTGTGTGCGTGGCTCAAGACATTTGGGCATCATCGTTACATTTGGCGTGTTGTACCACAGCCGAACAACCCGTTTATAGCGAGTCTGGAACTGGGCAAACTGTCGGTTTGAGCAGATCGGTAGTAGTAGGAACTACGCGACTATCTTGGAAATCGGGTTATGAACACGAATCCGTGTAAATGTAGGCGAACTCGTGGTCAACCCGAAACTGGTGGAGATCGCGTTGCACAGAAGCGTTGGTACGCGATGTGCCGGCGTACTGCAGATGCTATTTTGCTGACTGTCGGTTAAGTTTACTCAAACCACACGAAAGTGAGGGTCGCTAGGACGACCCGATGGTGCCGACTTATTTTGGACGGTAGTAAGCGGTTCGCTGCCAAGTAATGTGTATGGAAGACGTTTAGGTGGCACCTTCCGATCTTCCTGCGTACCACCTCCTGATAGTTGAAAGTAGGCCCCCGTCCATATGGTATGATCGCGTGTGAACGAGTAAAGAGTACTGAGCTAAGGTCACTATTGATGATAAGAGTGATGACGACGATGATGACACGGTGTAGGTGACCAAGAAGTTCACTCAACAGGCTAATCAGTCAAGTCAAACGAGTTCGTGGTATAACAGCGCATGCGCGACTGGTGGCAATTACGTGGGGATGAGACGTCGGTATGGTGTGTCAGCGTGCTGCTAACAGGTAGTCGTCAGCTGTACGCCGTAACGGCGCTTCGCTGCCTAGCGACCACCACCAGTCGCGCGTGGTCTGAGTATACCCCGAGAACGCTCGCCCTTACGCGGATTCGAACCGGTGACCTAATGATTGTAAATCAGGCGTGTAGATCACTCGGCTACCTGCCGATGTGTACTGTTAATGTCTTTCTACGGGAATGGTGACCGTGGGAGAATTTACAGAAGAAGTCGCCAGTTGGTCGACGGACAAGACCTAAAGATAAGAAAGACATGACAGTGACTCATATCACTGGTTTTCGTGGAAGAGCGAAGAGGAGAGGGAATCCTGGGGTGCCGACAGACGGCTTAGTGATGCAACAACTGCGTAAGCAGAACAGATCACTGGCACCAGGAGACGGCCGATGTTTGCCGCAGGAGAAGCGGTGCACAGTCTCCGTGACAAAGCTAGATTCGGAGAGCAGTTCTATCCAGTGTCGAACTGGGTATGGAATAGCCATCACCAGGTGCACTTCTGGTATGCATGTTTCTCCTATTCAAATGAATGATGTGTATGTTGAGGAAATGTGAGCCGCCTGTTAATCCATCGTGGCTACGGGCGGTGTAGAGCAGACCATCCATGATGATGATCATCATCATTATTATACACGTTAGCTAGAGGTGAGAAATACCTTGTGTCGTAATACATAAGAAAAGAGAAATAAATACTTGCAACACAGGCATGCTAGGTGAGCTACCGGTAACGGATGGATATCGTTCCGGAGAGCTAACAGCCGGCTAGTTTGGCGTAAAAAGTCATAGTATGTATCCGTAATGAGATCGTGATTGTAGAGGGAGGGACAAAGAAACTCACAACACAAACGCCACTGAGGCCAGCTCCTAGCCATATCGACAAGTGTATCTACCCAAATGTGTTCGCCGTCTTTCGAACGCTAACCAGGGAGCCAAGAGGCTCCAACCGAGTCCAACCTCGAAGTAAGGGCTTACATTCGTCTTGACCAAGTCATCGCTTGGCCACCGTTCCTCTTATTCTATTCACACCCCCGGCGAGCAAACAACGCACGTCGCGGGAGTCAGTGTGCTGACATATCCAACATGTGTCCCAACCATAGGAGCCTGGTGCGTGAAATAACGATGCTGATCTGTTCACTTCTTCCTGTGTCATAAACAAGGCGTCGAACACGCTACTTGCTTACATGGTGTGCTCATGAGATATGAGCCACACTGCGAAGGGACTGGTTGTCGAAGGAAACTAGTCTCTTTATGTCTGCCGATATGAGAGGTTTCAGAACCGCAGAGTAGGGTTGAATGTACGACTACACTGTACACCCTACTCTAGAGGGAGAGGTATCCTGTGATTGTGTGTGGTCGTAACAACAGGGAAATGCGGAAACGAATACCACCAACCATGTAGGATGAGAGAAATATTATATTTTCCTTCCTTCCAGCAAAACAAGGAGTGAGTGGTATCAATAACTCACGACAGATCCAAATATACGAATGACAGAAATCACTTCACTTAACCGTAATGCAAACGGTCTGATAAAAAAGCAAGAGCGTACCATGAGCATGCATTATAAACAATGTGAAAACCGATTCTGACGATGCGTATGTGGTGACTACAACTCACTTCGATTATGCGATGAAAAGCCGAGGGGCATGCAGTAGACGCCAAACAATCATCCACTGGCGGATTGAACAAGGCGGACGAGCTGTGTCGTTGAGCCACGCTCGACACAGGAGTGGTTGGTGGCGCAATGGATGGGGACAGGAGACATACACCACCATTCGACTCAATGGGGGAGGCGGCGGCGGCTGCTCCTGTTGTTGGAACCGTGAGCCGATCAAAATCGCTAGAGACCAACACCGATACGACCATCTCGTTTTTTGTCATGGTTCCCGTCTTGTCCGCGCACACCACATTCACGCAACCTGGGATGAGGGGAACGGAGAGAGAGGGGGGGGGGGGAAGAAATGCAACGGGTCACTTGAATACGAACGAAGTCTTCCTTGTGCATGAAACGGGCGTGACAAGCTGCCGCCGCACCAATGCCGGGTTAGCCTCGCGCGATATCTGAGACCGTATGGTGCTTGTAATATGTCAGCATTTATATACTAAACCTTTACTGGGGATGGACAAGATTGCAATAGGTCCCCTTCTCTCTCCCTCATTCCCATTAATAAGCACATCAGCGGGGTCCTTGTGAGTGTGACAGAGGAGCAGAAGTGCTGATGCACTGTTGATGATTATAATGGCAGACAATCTGTGTGTGAAGATGAACACTGCAGTGCTCTTCGAAAGATGACTGTAAACCCGCACCAGGTACTAGCCGCAAACAGGTAGCCGGACTTTGTAGAGATTAGGTAGCTTGTGTTCAGAGCGAATTAGGGAAAATTAGATGGTCACAGTGGTGTACAATAGATGGCCGTTGTGGTGATAACAATCGGAGATTAGACTAAGACCTGCCGGTAAATTGCGTGGTCTCAGACTCAAATATGTGAAAGAACTAAAGTACAACTACGCCATGGGAAGTGCGTGCAACAGCACACTGGAGAGTTGGTAGTGAGAGCGCGAGCCACTCTCACTTACCGAGTGTTTCGACGGCGGGGAGCTTTCGTACGATTGCGTTGCGTGAGGCCATTCGCATTTGACCGAGGGCCAACGTGACGGTGACAACGATGGGCAGACCTTCCGGAATCGCAGCGACGGCCAAGCTGATGACAGAAATGAAGAGCTGTTTATAGAAGAAGTAAAGCAGAAATGGGGGGCAAATACTCCGGAGAAAGCAACAAAGTCTAAGAGAGCGAGACAATGAAGGCATCAGATGAAACCAGTTACCTCAGAGTGACACATGCAGCGGAAGAAACGGGAAAAAGGAGCGCGCTTCCATCCGGAAACGAGGAAATTTAACGCATAAAGAAGAGAAAATCTTCTTGAAGCTAAGTATGCAAAGAGGTATCTGAGAAGAGAATTCCAATTAGTAGCTATCGATACGCACCAATATAATGTACCCAATACGAATGGAGAAAAGTAGCGGAAGGGATTAGCCTTGGACAGTGTTACTGAAGTCAAAACCGTCAGAACTGGCGCGGAAAACAACGTGCCGACACTCGATAAGACATGAGATTTACAGAAGCAGAATGCGTCAATTATGGATGAGAAGATGGTCCATTTGGATAGCTCCATACACCTTATGTTGTATGCATATTTCTCGACCGCGCGAGTTACAGTCCAATTAGTTGGACTGACCATATAACACAACATGATCTCAAAGTGCACATGCCATTTTGCAGATTTTCCGAAAGAGTTCAAGATCAGGTGGTATACGTGGAGCTCAATTGATAGAGAAGGTAAAAATAAGGAGAGTTAAAAAGCAAGATGAAAGGGGTTGTTGGAAAAAACACAATAGAACTATTATGGCTAACCGTGGAAACGACTGATGGGAACCTGCTTACATATGGGGTATTCCCTCTAGAGGTTTCATCCGCAGTTCCACATCTAATTTAGCTTCGTGTCGGTGCGGTATAATAGCAAGCGAGCCATCCGCACACTATTTCATTTTCTAGCCTTCATTCATATAATGAGTAATAGGCTAGCAAAGATAAGTGAGTTCTCATGTTCTGCGTTTTTTAAAATACTCTTTTAGGCCATTCAGCCAAATACGGCTCCTGATTCTTTCAAATCCGACATCTTTTCCACTCGATGAGTGTGTCGATTTGGTTTAATTAGGCAAATATATTCTCATCATTAGGTCTGTGACAATTCGTCACAAGTGGGTGTATTAATTAATCCGGAAGCTTTATTGCATCACCTCAGGAGATCGACCCACGGTGGGAAAAGAGAGGATAGGTGGCGAAATACTAATAATGTTAAAAGTGGTATACATCCGACAAGGTCTGCTTCGGTTTGTAACTAAGGCGATATAGGAAAAAATAAAAGTAAGGAAAATATGACTCTATGAACGATTTTGTGATAAATCCAGCGACTCCATACAATCGAGTTAAATAGTGATTGGTGTGGAAAGTGAACTTCAGAGGATATCAAGAAATGCCACAGGTAGCCGGATCGTTTCCTCCGAAAAAGAAATAATAACAATTAGCAGTGCGTAGCAAAAGTATAAAGAAAGATTAGTTTTACGCGGCGAAAAGCGAGATAACGTGATATTGAAATGGGAATAAGTTTAATAGTTTAACTAAATAAGGAAGATATTATTCAGACAGTTTGCACATATTATCCTGTGTACGTATAGGTTAACCACTAATTCATACATTGACTCCACTCTGCAGTCCAGTTCTTTGACTTGCAACACAGCGAGGTACGTATAAAGCATTTTTTCATTGTTTAGACTTACATAGTCGCAATTCAGTAGGTAGTCTGTTCCAGATATCTGAGTACTTCGTCAGATAAAACTTCCGGCGTATACTTGTTTTGTTCTACTTGTGGGAAGCGAATTTCTCTTATTCCTAATGTTATACCTTCCATTTAGAATAAAGTATATGCTAGTGTGCGGGGAATATACTCATTTGTGCACTAAGTCGCATGGAAAGTTCAGGCCCAGTTTCCACCCCCGTAATCACAACGGCTCTAAGTTAAGTAGAATACAGCGCTCTGAATAGTTTGGTAGTGAGGATTTGGTAAACAGGGCTTTGGTGAATCGACGCTGCATATTCTTCAAGCATTAGACGAGCACGTTTCCAACAGCTAGTAAATAGCATCAAACATATGCAGCTTGGAATTACGCAATATCAGTGATTTGTAAAATAACCATGTTGTTTGGTGGGCTTTGGCTGCTATGAATTCGATCTGTACCCCGAAATTGAGGGTGCCTGAATAATGTATAGGGTCACCCAGGGTAAAACGGGCATATGGAGAGATTAAAACTTGTATTAAATAGAGGGTTTAAGTTGTATGAACCTTGTAGACATTTATTAAAGTGGAATGATTTTTGTGGCTGTTTTGCATAATCTGACAATATTTTGCCTCACTACTAGAACACAAGAAAGCTCCGCCACCTTGTCTGAAGCTGTCATGTGTCTATACTAGCTGGTAAAACTTCCGTTGAAAATAACTAAACATTAAACACAGACTGGTATGCACCACATATTATTGATCGATAACGCTTTTTAAGCACAGATAAATTAAAATGAACTCGAATATAATTTGCAGATGGCTACTGATTAACTTAGACTGGGTAAAGTGCGCACACCAAGCAGCACGCGAGGACACCGGTACAAACTTATCGTACCGCAGTTGAAGCAGGTCGCTCATCAACTCTGTTTCGAACGTAGAATGGTGAATACCTGGAACAACCTGCCGCAGCCGGTAATAGAGGCGAATGCAGTGGCCGAATTTAAGTAGCTTCTAGACAAACACTTTGCAGAGGCAAAATATAGAGAGCGGAACGATAATTAATACGTTAATGTACAAGAGCGACAATTGATGCAGCTACACAGAGCATGCTCTACTCGCTGCTACTGATCAGTATCAGTTACATGGAAACTTGACACAATTTTTTGGAGATACTTTTTGATGTTATTTTAAGTCACATAGTGTTAAGTAATACTTTATAATGTGAGTTAATAGTTATAGACTAAAGTACATACAAATTAAGCCTATAAAGATTTCCTTATTTTATGGAAAATAACCAAAGCAAGCCCCACTTTAGAATGACTCGCGAAGAATGTCACGAAATTACAATCGCAAAAAAACCTCAACAAGATATTCCCCGGAAGACTTAGGAGTTATTAAAGAAAAGGGAGCCATAATATACAAAGATTCCACGGAGAAGAAAGTTCCATACGAGACGTTACGAAGGTGGAGCGTGCAATCTCCCAAATGAGTTGGTTCCGGTTGGCTTCCTTTACTTTCTGTTGATGAGGAGAGGATAAGTGCCTACAGCTTGTGCAATTTAACAGAAAACGGTTTTACCGGCGATCGTGTAGACTTAGTTTCCATGATCAAATGTTACGTAGACTCCACTGGAAGGTTAAGCGCGCTCATAGACAACTATCCTGGAGAAGAATGGATGCTTGGATTTGAAAAGAGATAGAGAGGGGTGCTTTCATGTCGAAAACCGGGACTTTTGACAAAAGCAAGATCTGAAGGACTTTCCAAGAGAGTTGTTGATGAATTCGTCAAAATGTATAAAAAAGTGTTGACTGAAAATGACCTACTTGACAAGTCGCACCGAATATTTAATTTCGGTGTAGCAGGGTTAGGAACAGATCCCACAGATGAAAAAGTGTTCGTACCGGTGTCATCATGCAATGCCTATTACAAATCAGCATGCGCAGGTAAAACCACTTTCAATGTGCTTTTCCGCGTTTTAGCCGCTGGATGTTATCTTCGCCCTTTTATCATTTATAAATGGTTATATCTGTATCAATCCTGAACTGAAGGTGGTGCTATAGAATCAAGCATTGGCGTTACAAAGTCAGGATGGATGGAGAGCTAAGTTTTTGAGTCCTGATTCGCTCATTTTATTCAACGCGTAGCACATGTGGAGAAGCGTATTGTGATTCTTTATGATGGACATGGCAGCCACGTCCTTTACAGAACAGTAAAGTTGGTCATGAAAAACAGCATAATAATAATAACAATAATAATAATAATAATAATAATGCGTTTACCACCAAACGCTAGCTATGCTCTTCAACCATTAGATGTCGGTGTCTAGACCTTTAAAGTTGGCCTGAAAGTCTATTCTGAAGACGTGGTTTGGAGAAAGCAGACTGCAGAAAGTTTTTCCTTCCATGCTTAAACAATGGTTTGACCTATTGCCGCAGCAAACTGTTATCCGTGAATTCAGAGGCAACAGAGGAGAAGTAATAGTCAGAGTTTAAAGAAGAAAAGGAAAGAAAAGCTAATAAATCAAAGAAGACAAGTTCAAAGAATGCCAATTCCATCCTTAACTTCTCGACAGATATGGAGCAGACTGGAGAAAGTACACAAATGAGCAAAGGTGAAGATCATCATCATCACCATTATACACGTCAGCTAGAGGTGGGAAACACCTCAGCTACTGTGCCGCAATACACAAAGGAAAAAGAAAATAAATACAACAGGTGCATGGCAGCTGAGCTACCAGCAACGGATAGGCATCGTTTCGGTAAGCTACCAGCCGGCTACTAGGCAAAAAGAAAAATTATTATGTAAAATTATATTACGTTACGAAATGAGATCGTGGTTGGAAGAGGAGGCTAAAAGGGATGGGGAGGGACAAAGAAACTCACAGCAAGAACGCCACTGAAATGATGAAGATACAAGCAATATCATCATTGCGGACTGGGTTTCAGTTAAATATGAAGGTAAAAATACTGTGCACAAGTTCTTGGGAGTTGTCATTGAAATACCAGACGAAGGCTTGTACATGGTGAAATTTTTGACAAAATCACTGGTTGGATCCGACTACGTCTTTCCATAAAATGAGGACCTCGATGATGTTTCAGCTGAAAACAACCTTAGAAAAATGACACAACCTGCCTGCAATAGCTGCGAACAATATAAAGGTGACTAGCAATATGCTGTCAGTGAAACGTTTATGCTATAGACACCATTGACAAACACCGTAGTATCATGATTACATGTTTTTGTGGTGACACTGTTTCCAAAAAATTCTCCCGACACCATAAATTTTGGTGCAAGAGGACACTAGTATTACCCTGGGGTCTACCCACTTTTCCCTTGCCACTTTGCTAATTGTTATACCATCTTTCGAGAGCTGATAAATCATTCCGTATCTTAGCCTAAGTGTGTTCCAAAGTTTTAGGTTTAATAGTGTACAGTACCATAAGATTATCTGCAAAAAGTTAGGCTGTACCAATTAGGATAGTTTCTATTACGTTATTAATGAACATCAAAAATAGCAGTAGAT
Source organism: Dicrocoelium dendriticum (assembly GCA_944474145.2). Taxonomy (NCBI): domain Eukaryota; kingdom Metazoa; phylum Platyhelminthes; class Trematoda; order Plagiorchiida; family Dicrocoeliidae; genus Dicrocoelium; species Dicrocoelium dendriticum. The sequence continues at coordinate 13,871,466 of OX104061.1, forward strand.
CAAGGACACTCGCTTGAATCACACCACCAGGAACAGGCAGCGATGACGTACCATGGATACCTATTTGGACTTGTTGACTGCGATCAGTAAGATTTGTTCTGAACCAAGCGTGCAAGGTGTCTATGATGCCAAATTGTGGCATTTTCCATACCAGGGGACGATTCGACACTCTATCGAATGCTTTTTCAAGGTCGATGAAACCGATGAGAGCTGTATGGCTATTATCCACAGAGCTCATTAAACGATTCGGGAATTCCAGCTGGCATGTTTGACATGATCGTTTCTATATAAAGCCACGCTGAGTCTGGTCAATCAGGTTTTGTGAGAGAAAATGGTTTATTGTTTTCTCCTTGACCATTCGTTCCGTTACTCTCTTGCAAAAAACAGGCGTGTGACTTATCGAGCGGTAGGTTCTGAGATCTGCTTTTGGGCCATTTTTGTGCCTAGGCCTGAGTAGCGCGAGTTTTCATTGGATTGAGAAAATTCCCGACTTCATGGACATGGTAAACAAGGGTAAGAGTAAAAGTAGTATCTCATGGGCACCGTAAGGAACTTGGTAGGTCGTCTGGGTCAGGATAAGATGATCGTAGTCGGTCTATGTGGCGCTGAATATCTCTGCTGTTGAAAGTCACTGTGCTCAGTTTTACTATGCAAATGGTTGTTCTGGGCAATGGTACGTTACAGAGAACAGAGAAAGATGAGGTAAAGTGATTATTTAGAATATTTGCTATTATATAAAGATCCGTAGTCAGAGATTTGTCTGGTAGTGTGCTGGCGGAAACTGTACAGGTTGGATTTTATTTCGTGTCCCCATCATTTTGACTGAGTCTCTGGATTTGTTTGCAGACTCCAGAGCTCGTTTCTCTTAAGCCAGTAATCTACGTGCACTTTCTAACTCAAGTTCAGCAAGGAGCTTGTCTTGCCTTATTAATAAAGAGAAAGCAATCGTTCGCTAAATCTGAGCACGTACTATCTTTAGTTGGTTAATTAAGCGCGGCGTTCTTAATGAAACATCTTTACTCGGTTGTTGTTTGATCGGCGCAAGGGTGTCTAGGATTTGTTGGTAGTTAGCATACATTCCATCAACCGAAGTCTGTGGTTCTTTGGTAAGGAATAACAGTTTGCAGTTCGTTTTTCGCAGAAGAGGCGAGAATTTACCTAAATTCCTAACTTATCTGCGTGGTGCCACCATAGGCGAAGGATTTGGTTTCAAGATGATTACTGGTAATACAAAACTGAGATGTACCACATTATGATCACTACCTGGAAAGTGGTGTTAAAAATGTAATGAGTAAATATTAAGTCGGTACGTTGACCAAAATTCGCACTTAAAGATGAGTGAACGATAAACGGTGAAAAGCAAAGCAATTTGGCCACTTAGATGCTATGTCCAATGGGAACGACAATTCCGGCGACAATAGGTAGACAAAACGACCGTTATATGAGGGCTCTTACCTCACTCCGATATTGACCAGCTCCAAAAACCGTCGGCCCTGCAACAGACCAGTGAAGACAATGAGTCCGATGATGAACAGAGAAATGATCGACAGATGTTTCCCTAAGCGATCCATGTTCTTCTGTAATGGCGTCCGGGGCGCCTACGAAGGATTAATAGAGCAGGGGTAGAGTTTACAAAGGCAAGTAAGGAAATAAGTAAATCAGTAAGTAAGCAAGTATTATGTTGTTAGGAAAGTTATTTCGTTTTTGGTATAAAAATGAAGGACGACCTTTTATAGTGACCTGTGTCGAATCAGTGCACGTCCCATTGCTTATACAAATTCATGTGCAACTGTGGTGACAGCTAGGTTGGGCGCGCTACTCTAAATCTGGGTGCTCGGATCAATGAACACATTCCAAAGTGGCTCCAGAAACAGATGGAAAACGCGACGGTCGCACGAGGTGAATGGAGAAGCAAAGTTTCCTCCGCAATTACGAGACATATGATGAGTACCGGTCACCAAATGAACCCATATACGTCATTCACAGTCCTCATTCGCAGTCAAAGGCCTCACATACTCAAGCTACTCGAGGTCATTGTGATCGATCGACAGCGCCTACCGCTGTGTCCAAAAACAGCTGACTATCATGCAGACGACTGTGGCAGCGTGTAACGCACCAATCGGATAACGTGATCTATAATTGATTTCCTGTGACCCTGCGTTTGCATTCCTTTTTAATTACCTGTATTGTGGTTGAGGTGTATGCGCGAAATGACGATGACATCCCACAATCTTCGCTTTCTGATATCCTTATTTGGAATTATAAAGAGAAAGACATGTTGCAAAGAAATACTTCATTAGTATATATATATATATATATATATATATATATATATATATATTTATATGGTTGGCGGCATCCGGTTTCGGATTCGCCTGTCACTGTGGCCAGACACAGGACGCCTGCGCCTACAGAGGGACCATGGGTGGTTTGCGCTGCACCACCCACAGCTCCAACCACACACCCCATATCCAGTGTAAACCCGAAGGAATAAGACCGGGAGGCACGTGGTTGGGAACCACATTTCATCAACGGAGCCGGCCCACACTCTTTCACATTCAAACACAAGCACGCTGTATTTGGGAAATCAAGCGCACACAAGGCGGTGGCTGGACTGTGGTCCGCTCCACACTGAGTGCATGGAACCACTCTTCGAGCTTAGCACGGCCACAAGGACCGTACACCCCGTCCCCTCCAGCAACGACCAACTGTCTCCTGGAGCCAGTATGGACGAGGTAGTGGGTAATAGACAGGTAGGCACCTTGTCAACATGCACATCAAGCGCAACCACACCGGGGATATCAAGCAACAGCCAATCACTGGAAACGACAAGATGAAATGCAACAAATCCAATAATGCATACAGATACGGTGGCATAACTCTCCGCTAAATTAGCATATGAAGTAATTTGGTTAGCAACGAATCCACGATAAGTAAGAAATATCCACAAGTTGCTTAAAAATGCTACAAACACAACAAAATTACCGAAGGTTAGCACAATTAGCATAAGCAACGTGGCCAGTTAATAGAAGAGTATTCAGGTAGGCAGAACAAACCAAATAAAGTGGAATGAAATTCAGCCAGCTTAAAAAGACCTAGTGTAAGTTGGTTTAGCCCAACTGCGGTGAAGAAGCATCAAGAATGCAACATCAGCCTCGGCATGGGTCATATATATATATATATATATATATATATATATATATATATATATATATACTGGCCATTCTAGTCCACTATCTTTCCCCATCTTTCTGGCAGTAGCATGATTCCACGCTCATAAAAGTTTTGTTCTTTGCAGGCAAAAAACTGATCCAAGTGCTTTTTAACATGCTCATTTGAAGTAAAGGTTCTGCCGTCTAAAACGTTTTGTAGAGACGGGAACAACTAATAGTCAGAAGGTGCCAGATCTGGATAACATGGTGGGTGTGGCAGTACATCCCATCCAAGCTGTAAAATATTATGGCGAGTTGCAAAACTTGTGACATCTCGCATTATCTTGATGGGACACTACATCTTCTCTATTGATTAAATCTGGCCTTTTCTGTTTAAGTGAATCCTTCAGTTTGTCTATCTGATGGCAGTACACTTCAGAACTGATCGTTGTGTTGTCCGGTAAAAGCTCTAAAAGAGTAATCCTTTGAAATCCCACCAAACAGATAGCATCACCCATTTTGATGAATATCGGCTTTCGAAGTGGTTTGAAACGGTTTATCTTTTTACTCTATGATCACCTGCGTTTAACATTGCTGTAAACAACCCATTTCTCGTCCCCAGCGATGATGCGCTTCAAAATTTATCACCCTTTTGACGTATGATAAGCAAATCACAGACGTCAAGGCAACGGCACAAAGTTCTTTTCGAAAAAACATGAAGAACCCATATGCCGAGCATTGAGATGAAGTCCAGGCGTTTCAAATGGTTTCAAATGACCATGAACGATCGAATTAGATAAAGTTAATTTCTCAGCAATCTCACGAGTAGTTAGTTGCCGGTTTACAGCAACTAATGCAAAGTAAGTAATTACGTTAATTAAATAAGTAACTAATTTAATTACTTAAGTAATGCCGGTTCGAAATTTTGCAAACCAATTTTGGCACTGGCGACCTGTGAATACATCTTCTCCATACATATCCGATAAGTATTTTTTCTTGCTCGAACAGCATTTTTACCTCTCGATAGTAAAAAAGTAAAATATGCCGAATGCTGCCTTTTACTTCCCACATTGGAAAGGGTGCCAACCAAAAACCAGTGCGTAGAATCCATCAAACTTTTACACTAACAAACCCTAGTATATCACCTATCAAAATATACAATGAGTATGCGGAATAAATGTGAAGTTGGTTGTGAAAAGTACTAATAAAAGGGTGAAACTAGAAAACGAAATTACTTTTTGAACAACCTAATAAATAGGTAAAGCATCAGTAGTACGCCGGCGCGCGTCGCACCGAGGCTCCGCTTCCACGTAACCTCCGTCATTCGCAGGCGAGCTAGGGGTACTGAGTTCGCCCGCACTTATGCACTTTTGAACCGGTGACATTCGGATTACAAGACAGGTACTTATTCCTTGGACTACTGGCCGACAAGTTCCGTACACATTTGAGACGATGTGTTACACTGCACGGCAGACCGAGAAGCACTCTGCTCGATTGACATGCCAGTCACCGTAACTACGTCCGAACTAGAGTGGACTACGAAACGTGACAGCAAATGAGAGTAGAACGAATCACTGCATCACAAATCTCTACAGTTGAAAACTAGGAACGCACACTACGGTTTCTAGCTGAACGCTCAGTACATAGTATATACAGTAAGACCCCCCAAATTTGACCACTCTTTAAGTTGACCACAATGTTATTGCTTGTACGTTCACCACGTAAGCCTTACGGATGTAGACCACTGTATGTTGGCCAATTTGGTCCAGTCCTTTGAGTGGTCAATTTACGGAGGTTCCATTGTATCTTTTTTTCAACAGCCTAGAGATATACATGGAACCAACAACAACAATGGAGGGTACAGTTATCGTAAAAAGAAATCCACAGTCTTGTCAGAGGAAGGGATATTACTCGGTTGCCCAAGCCAAAGTAGGGTGAGTTGTTTTAGGGGATACCATCTAGGGCCTTTGGCTGAATAACCTATCCGCAAGGCAACGGAGTTCATAAGCCTTTTCTTTGTTCAGCTTCCAAACAGGGATCCGAGCCTCCCCACGATTTCAGCAGCAGACAGTAGTGTGAAGCAGGGGCAGTGAGCTTAGCTAGTGACGAGTTGCACTCGCCACATCACGGAGTTTTCAACATATGTATGTGGCTTTCTATAGGGAGAAGGTTTGCCAGGCGAAACCCGTCACGTCCTGGAACACAATCACCAAACCATTCGCTGGAACGGAGCAACTCCTAACTACGACGCAGTTGGTACAATGAGATTACTCGGCAAGCCACAACAAGTGCTCCCGAAACAATTCGGCAAGGATGCTGAAAGTCTCTTTAATTGAAAAATCGAACAACTGACGAGAGTTGCACAATATACTGAACCGTTGATAATCCAAAATTGAGCATAGACACGACGGACCGGTCATCGCGATCAGAAGAGTGAATTGTCCGTCACACTGGCGGAGCATTTAAATTCGTCCGTTACTGTTCTCTATGGAGTACTCTTTTGTGCCATCGATCATGAGTTTCAAGTTTTATATCGATTGTTTCAACGTGTTGGTTTACTGAACTACTGTCAAGTTCAATCACATTGCCCTATTCAGTCGAGCTTTTGATAACCACAAGTGATAGGCCGAGGAGGAGTCTGTGTTTCCTTGAATGTGGTCACAAGGTCAGAAACACGCTTAAACCGATCATCAAAAAACGTTCTGGAAACAAGCTGAAGCTGGTTAGTATTGCGGCCTTGGTCGCTGCCCTGTCTACAAAGTGCGCGGTCCACTGACACTTTTTAGTAATGTGTCACCGCTTTATGGAAAATTGTTCACACATTGTAGCATTTTTGCAGTGAAGACAGCGTGCAAATACCGGTATCACTGTGTCACAAGAGTTGGTTGCATGTGGAAGCGAATGTTATTTGTGGTTATCGCCCCATTGGGTTTGATTGCCTAAACCAGTCCCAGAACTGCGGTGAAGGTGTCACACACAAGGTTGCTGCAATTCAACATCCGTGCCGTTCACGTACTCAACAAGAAATAGCTGTCATTGAATCGGAGTTAAACCAGTTTCGAAGCGGTTTTAAATCCGTCATTGTTGGAAACGTCTACATAGTACGAGCACAGCCACATCGGAGGTGGAGACATAGTACAGATAAACTTTCGTGATGTTGCCACCAAAATTCGAATGTGCTAGCCCCATTGTTGCTAGTCGCTTCAATAAAGGGAATACAACCTTCGCTAAGACTTTTGCCCGGCAACTCTTGTGAGGTACCTCAGCAGACACCGTGCGTAGCTAGATGTTATTTACGCGAATAAAATTTATTTAACCTCTATACAAAAGCATACTTCCATGGGCAACTCAGACCGCTGCATTTAAAAACAATATAGCCCTGATGAAACAACTCTTCAACACGATCAAACCATGTAACTGATAGACAGGCAATATCATGTAGCTTCAATCAATGCTGTCCTCAAATGACTTCATTTTAATCCCAGGATGAGCCCAACACGAGCTTCGCTAGTTGCTATCTCTACTCCTGTTCCACAGAAACGATCTGCTTACGACAAGATGGATTTTCACTATTGGTAGAGAAAAAAGTTCGAAGAGATAGCTCCAAAGGTGTAAAATGATTAACTGTGCCGTAAACCTGATTTTTGCAATAAAAACCGAGATAAGAAGGCGAGAGAGTTTGTACATCGATATGGTTTTAGGCACCTGTAGTGAGAGAGACTGCAGGCAGTGTGGTAAAATGGGCATGCAGGTATCCAATGCGAAGTTTGGCCCCATTCGTTGGGTACATCCCTGTGAACTTCTTGCATTAGTTCAGGTCCAAATTTCCTCTTTGATCACTGTGATGTCTGCAGGAACACACAAGTGAGAGAAAGTCAATGATTTAGATGCTCGATCATCAGTGTTGTTAGAGAAGTTTGTCGATTCGCTCCTTAACAGATATTTCCAACAAGTGCCGTACCAGTGGCGTCATCCAAAACTTTTGGAGATGGCCCAGAATAACATCGGTGCTTAAAAAGTATAATCCAGTTGCGTGCACGACCGCACTGCTGAAAGTCTTTGAAAAACTGTGTATACTACGGCTTTTCGAAACCACCCCAGCCAAGCACACAGCTCGTGCAGACCTCAGAGTTCACATCAGATGCCACATAAAACCTCGTTCATTTTGTAGCGTCTGCCTAGAATGAAAAATGCAAGTCAGTATGAATTCTCTTCCTTAGCCATTAGAATGTTTTCGGTAGTCTGGATAGAGCCACGTTGTTCGACCTAGTTTGTAAGAAAGTTCACCAAAAATCTTCCATTCGCCGTGCCGACTGTGGTATTTGGCAGGGAACAATCCAACCACCTCTTCCATTCTCTCCACATGTTGAGCAAATTTCTATACATCCGACTTTTATTAAATCCAAGTATGTTAACAAGGTCGTTCTAGAGCGTATGGCTCTCTCCGTTGGGAGGTGTTCGATGTTTCAGCGTGGATTAGAACTGATGAGATGGTCTATATCCAGACCCCTTATTCTTAACGATTCCAAATGTAGTAATGCTAACATTTCTTTGAGCGAAGACATCATGCCTAGTTCACACCGCCTAGGATCCTATTGTCTGTTGTCCCTAGACCTCTCTTGGTTCAGGCATGTCTGTGGAGGTTTTCATCAAGTCAAATTGGACTTTTATGGATCCAGCAACCTGTGATTTAGCAGTAAAAGTTGTGACTTAATGCATTCTTCCCAAATGGTTATTTTGTCTTCCAGTCCTTCTCCGGACTACTTCAAAAGAACTGCAATTTGACTGTGCAATCGACACGGAATTTCCCAGAGATATCCGCTTATCCAGAGTGACTCTTGGAACAATTTTTCGCAAGTCCGAAATGGCCATCTACCTTCATTACTAAGTGATCGATCAAAAACGTTGTTTTCGTGTTGTACGCGTTCAAAATCTTGTTGTTCCCGAAGTTAGCCCCATGGTAACACTATTACCTTGGCTATCACGTTTACGTATTGGCACAAACAGTGTCCTAAACATGTAGCACAAATTCATTGCATGCTGACTCCCGCTGTGGTATTTTTGATCACTATCATCACTCAGCACAACCGCAATGATAGTGCCAACACCGGGAATGCGTCTCTTCAGGTGAACACAGTCAATGCTAACTCTGACATAGGGTTTCTCCTATCCCCTTCTCTCAGGTCATGTAAACGTACAAGAATCTCACGGTCAAATGGATGGGTTTTGTAGTCCAGTGTCAAAGTGCACACACTCACGCACACGGGGCATAGAAGCGTCAGGTGCTTCTTTCATTCTATGAACGGACAGTGAGTCTGAACACCAGTGTGATACGGTGAAATACATGTGTACGCCTAAGCTACGGAATGTTCAGCCAAGGTAAGCGGGCATCTCTGAATATCGAATACAATCAAGTATGTGGTTAAACATGGATTACTAGCACTTTGTGCAGCCGAGTTAAAAACACAAAGTGTAACGTTTCGGGTAATCAAAGGTCTTTTGGTGCATCAAGTTGACAATGCAAGTTCGATCGCTACTTGTGCTTTGTACGTGAAGATCAGTGGACTAGTGAACAATGTGATATTCCTCGGTCCAAAGTACCAAATTCTTCTGTGCTTAACTAGTACAGCGGGTTATAGTAGATAGGTAGTTGGATACCCGTATCACAAGTACAATGTAAGAGATTGTGCTAAGTAGGACAGCAAAGGGAGCCAGGGTGAAACATAATCATGGTATTAGGAAGCAACAACGGAACTGAAAACAGCATTCATCGTTATTCTACCTTTTAAAGTGTTACAGGAACGCCCGCGGACCGTTTACAATATCCACGCATTAGGAGGCGCTGTCCTCAGCGCCTATAATGACCCATCCTGGTATCAATATGCCTACTTACAAGACGTGTTGAGCGCGGCATATTATGCTCGGCAGATTCAACGACAAGCAGTACAATAGCAAGAGGGTTAATGACCGCTTCAAGAGCTACAATTAAACCTCGATGAATTGGTGGCTTGAACTGGTAAAATCGCCAACTATGTAATATTACTCCGGTGCAACGGTCCAAGTTCTTCTGTGTGCAACTAGTACAGCGGGTTGTAATATGTAAATAATTGGATGTGAATATCACAACCCCCTAGTGAGAGGTCGGGTTCAGTAGGACAGTGGGAAAAGCACGAAAAAGGGCGGGATAAATAGGGCTGGAGAAACAAGGAGATAGAGGAAACAGGAAGCAACAACGGTACGGGGGAAGCAACGCTCACCGATCTTCTACTTTTTAATGTGCGCGGAGCGGCTACAATCAAGGTGTAAGCCATCAAATACTATGTGTCAAGTTCCACCATACCCCGCTTCGGAACTACCTTTTCATGTGGAGTGTTCGAAAAAGGACGAAACCGATCATCGTGTGCTGTGTGTTGGGAGAGAGCAACATCAAAAAGTTCCGGTTTTACAACGTTGTGTCAAAGCGAATGGGACATAATGCGCTGTAATGGTGACCATCAAAAATGAGAGGAACAGAATGGCATAGTGACAAGGTTGAATTAATTCCAGGGATTTCACACTGACCTCTTCGGATAGCATCAATCGGAACACCTCCCCGAATTCGGAGTGTGCGCCCGTAGCGATGACTACTCCTTTAGCAGAGCCACAACAGACCAGTGTGCCCATGAATGCCACATTAGTGAGATCGTGACAGCCTCGAAGACGGTCCAAAGTCGCCTCATGGTGGATGAGTTCGAATCGATGCTCATCAGCCGCGAACTGTGGACACAGTGATGAATCGTGGGGCGAGGACTGGTGAGCACCTGAACAAAATCACAAAGGAATATACCGAAAATTGTGGATCGGAACCACCACGATACTATGGTGGTAAAAGCAAGGCAACAAACAGAGCGAAGCGAGGAAGTAATGCAATAAGCAAAAGACAAGGTGCTATTGCAGGACTGGGGAGGCAGGTTACACTGGAAGTGGTTGATTGGTTAGACCAGTGGTTCTTAACTTGGGGGAAATTACCCCAGAAGAAGTAAAATGGAAGTTTACGGGGGTGTAGAAAGATAGGAGGATTGGGTCAGCAATCTGTTGCCAAACAAAATTAAAAAGGAAGTCATCTATATCAAGACACGTAACTAACAATTTAATCGCTATTGATCAGCCATCAGTGACTAAGCATTAGTGAATGGTTGACGAAGTAGGCAATTTTCAGTTTAAATTTCATCACCTAAAATACGAATACAAGCCTGCAAAGCAACGTATCTAGATAGCGCCACTATCGGTTTGCTGGTCAATCGTTGTACTTTTGACTCTGGCAGTCGTTCACCGCGTCGAATTACAGAATTGAGTGAATATTAAGGTAGGAGCATAGGTCGCCCGATCAGGTAAAGGAGTGAGGGAATGTTCTTCACAAGGTCGAAGGGACAAAACAGGCCATTAGTGTTCAGGATTGTCGATGGGAAGCTGTTTAACAGGACGAACTTGGAAGAAATGATTGAAACAAATGAGAAATCACTGACATCTGTTCAGGTTTGCAGAGGGATCACACACCAAAGTAAGGAACCGAATGAACTTGGAGCATGACTTGAGATGTGCATTAGCTGAAACCGCACCAAATATACTAAAATGGTTAGAAATAATCTGCACCAAGCGTATCATTAAGATAAATCACTTTGATTATTTAAAAAATTGCGCAAAAATAGGTATACTTTCTTAGGAGGATTGAAAGTAAAAATAGTATTAATCTTCCGCAATTTAAAGCAAAAAAGGTAATAGGTAATATGTACTTAGCTTCTTAAACTAAGTTTCGGTGGGGCAATGGTTTGTAGTGAACCCGATTTGTGGATAACAGCCTCAAAAAGGCTGAGAACCACTGCGTTAGAGGGTTCTGTGTGGTCTTGTTCTGTAACTGCACCCCACGACGCGTTGCATTCTTGTTTGGACTCAGCAAGTAAAGATAGCTTGATCTGGGAGCCGTTGATAGGCAGTACTGCGCCTAATTCGTCTATGAATGCAGCGAAATACCAGCCTGTCAGTCAAGAGTACGATGTATAACAAGATCGGTGCCATCGCAGTTTGGCTCGCGTCTGATGGGAATACTGCGTGAAAAACAAACCTGTTCGACGCCTTCTTTATGGTACAGGAAGAGGAAATGGACCACTCAGCGCCGTTATTTCACGCACCAGGCTCCGATGGTTGGGTCACGTGTTGCGCAAGTCAACCTTCCGACTGCAGCGACTTGCGTCATTTGCGCGCCAGGAGTGTGGATTGAAAAGGAAGAGCGGAGGCCAAGCGATGACTTGGTCGAGAGCAATGAATGCGCTTACTTCGGCGTTGGCCTTGGCTAAGGTCTAAGAGATGATGGACACGTTTGGCTGGATACACTTGCTGATATGGCTAGGAGCCGAGAGTGACGTCCATGTTGTGAGTTGCTTTGTTTCTCCCCCTTCAACCGCGATCTCATTTCTCAGCACAATATACAGTTTGAACAATAAATTGTTTGCTGCATAGTAGCCGGCTGGTAGATTTCCGGAAAGATGCCCACCCATTATTAGTAGAGCAGCTGGCGTGCATCTGTTGTGTTTTTTTCTTTTCTTAGGTATTGCGGCACAGTAGCTGACGTGTTTTCCATCTCTAGCTAAGGTGTATGATGAACGAATGATGGCGTTAGTATTTGGATCAGAAACATAGCCGCTTCGTGCAGACATAAATCAATTGACCGCCTTTGATCACTAGTGCTCGCGGAGTATCGCTCACATATGGTGGAGACACCGGATGAATAATACGGAGTTGTACCAGTTGGTGTTCGAATTTAGACCCGGTTGGACATCAATGGATTATCGGTTTAATCCGAACCAATTACGTATGGCTTACCAAGTCCACTATACGATTTTGCTTATACCGAATTCCAAGGTGTAACAGCCCATGCCGTCGCCGCAGCTAGTTGGGAGAAACAGTGAGGTGGCCAGTGGATGATGTGGCCTAACGGCATGAAGATACGGATCGAATGACTTTGTCTTCGCGGATGAGGGCCGCCGTATGGGACACAAAATTGGTTGCGGGTCCTGTTGATTTTGGTGCAATCGAGAGGCCAATGGCGCTCTTCCAAGTAGCTGGTAATTTGCATTTCATCCCGATTGCGTTTCCGCATATATTAGTTTAACCCCTTTCACACGCCCACTTGTGGTGCATCCCATTTACTCACCATATTTATTTATTGTTACCATGGTGAAGCGAGTAGTGGAAACTTGATCCATCGCATTTCGGTTCTGGGAGTACAGTTGTTTAATTGTACTGAACTGACGCATTATAGTTTTAGGCACGGAATAAAACAATGGAGGCGGAACGAACTTAGGTAAGAGGAAGATGTACACAGACTTTGATAATGCTCGGCTCGACCAAATAGAACAATAAACTAGCTGCAGACTAATGCGTACATGAAAATCGGACGATATCAGCGATGTCGGATGATTAGCTAATCAAAACGTGGGAGAAAAACAATCGGATATCCCCAAGGTAACTGACGAAGCCCCAGCTTACTTGAAATTGGGATGGTGTGGTTCGATGGTAGGGTTTGAGCATTTTTAGGCGCAGCCTCCGTTTCTCCGGTTAGACTGGATTCGTCTACTCGTAAATCGACGGCCTCGAGAAGACGCAAGTCGGCTGGAACACGATCACCCATGGAGATGTAGACGATATCGCCAGGGACAAGTTCAGATGCCAGAAACACCGAGAGACGGCCATCTCGTAAGCTGGAAGGGCAAGTAAGTTGAATAAGCCAAATCAGTAAGACCAAGAATCTAAAGGATGTGATAAAATAGAGCTGCATTACCAGCTAACGAATGGTGAAATGCTTACGTTGCATTGGGGCTGGGGTGCAGTGGCATACCAATAAAAAGCGAAACATTTGTGGCGAGGGAATTAAATCCGCTGTTGCCTTTTTACGGGAACATCATTCTTACTCTTTCTGCTGTGAATTTATTAGTTTCAATAAATTTTTTCGAAGATTATCTTTGGTCCGTAATGCTGTTCTCTGACAATACTATGAAAAGAAACTGTGAGATGCTGCACGCATTACGAGGTTTGTTGATTTTGACCAACAGATCACAAACGCATACAAAAAAAGTTATCCAAGGATTTGTTGACTTGAGGAATTAGCGTCCGGATGGACAAACTGGACTACGTCAATGCACCGCTAACATGATGCGGATTCCTGGCTGGTTATCCGAGTAACACCTGTGCTCCTAATACCATTGTTTGAATCCATGCAATTTCGCATTTTTCATGTTGCAGTTTTAGAACATCAGTAGTAGCTAGCTGAAAATGCTGAAAATGCACCCACACAGGTCTGCTCCGTTGCAGGTGGAGTGCAGCCGCATGGTTGCAACACTCTGACTCATCCCGAGTTCTATCGCCATTTCAGCGCACAGTTGCGTTTCCGCTCATTCGACCTGGATTCACGAGCTCTATCCAACGGATTCAGCTTCATTCTTCTTTCATCTCTGTTTAATCTGCTGAATTTCTGGAAACATCCATCGGAATTCACGTGCAAAACTAGCAATTTTTGTGAGCATACCTAAGGTTACACTGTCATTCAAGAGTAGGGTTCTCAGGTTTTTCAACGAGCTCCATCTCACAAGCTGACTATTTGTTCGGTAGCTGCAAATCATTTTTGCAGTCACCCGTTTATAATCCGCCCAATCAGCATGAATGTGCATGTGCGCTTACAAGCCTGCACCCACAAGCGCGCATTGCATTTATCGGATCGATAAGCATTTGCCACCCATCTTGCCCTGCAGACGGCTCATGCGCCTGACCTAAAAGTGGAGAGAATGAAACAGAGCATGCAATCAGTACACACCTACGAGGTGATCAACGGCGCGAAACACGAGAACGGTCAGTTTTTACTCTCATATTCTGCAAATTCGGTATTTTCTTAAGTGGTTCTGCGCCATTTAGTTACGTGTAGGGCTTCAGTGTTACCGGTTCGTAGTTTTACTGGCTACTTTTTACTGTAGCCACAATCTCGTTGTATTTTGTGATACTATTAGTTAGTACTTTATACGTATCAGCACTAACGACGTTAGCCCATAATGGCTTCGGACACATCTGGTCACACTCGGCAGGCGAAAAGTTATATTTATACTCCACAAACAGCGCCAAAAAACACAAAGCAATAAAAAAGATCGCAAAACAGTGCTCCTTCAAGTAGCAGTTTTATTGATCGGCTAAATGATAAAGCTGGCTTCCTCGAACTACAACTATATGAACTGAAACAAACTTTGGAATGCAGAAAACTTTTAAGCATCATATGGTTTTGCAGCCGGTCTGCGAGCGTCACGGTACCACGTTAACAGATAAGTTGATGAGCTTTGCATTCTGTTAACCTTACCCACTTATTCCTCGTCGGCGCTTTTCCTTCCCTCGTCCGTGCTTCTTTAGCTACTTCCCTTACATCAGCCTCTTAATAGGCGGTTGATCATTCAGCCGTCTACGAGGTATTTATTCGGTGTTGCAGCTCTAAGGGTCTATTAAGGCCCGTCGTACTACGTGGACACGGAAGAGCTTGGAACGCTGGACCGGAGGAATATTCCATATTTGCCGACCCTGCCCGTTCACGACAGCAGTCCACGAACCTAGACTGTAGTCCTTGAGACAATGGTTAAGTTTTCTGCTGTCGTACTGCTTCTCGTGGAATCTCCCAAGCCTAATGCACCGAGCACAATACCTCTCGCAGGTACGTAAGTCGATGCCGGTATGGGACATTATGGGCGTTGAGGACAGCGTCAACTAAGAGGTGGGATAATGTAGCCGTTCCGCGGGCGTCACGGTAACACGTTAACAAGTAAGAGGTCGATGAGTGTTGCTTCCTGGCAAATTTACCCTATTATTCCTATCCGACACTTTTCCTTCCATTTTCCATGCTTCATTAGCTGCTTCGCTTACACCGGCCTCTTACTAGGCGGTTGGGCATCCAGCCGTCTACGAGGTAGTTATTTTGTGTTGCAGCTCTAAGAGTCTATTACAGCCCATCTTACTATTTTTGGACACGGAAGAGATTGGCACGCCGGACCGGAGGAACATCACAGTTTCCTTAGAATACATTAGAAACGCATCAGAAAACCTCTAGCCAACCCAAATGAAAATGTGGGGCAAATTATTGCACCTATCGCATCTGAAGTACAAGAACGAACGAGTAGAATGAAAAATGTCATCACATTCAACATACTTGATAAATATAATTTGAGTAAAGTGTAATCATCGTTACTGAGTACCTGCAGTATGCCCGGCGTTGAAGGTAAATGTTTGCGCATTAAAAAGAAAACGCTAATATAATGCTGAGCGATTATTTTCGAATTTCTAGCCGAAGAATCTGCCGACAAATTCTTGCGTTGTCGGCTAGCCATTAGCCAAACCACTCAATGTAAGGGCACAGTGTTCAAAGTTGACAGTACCCCTCTACAAAAATCACTTCTTGAGACTGTGCCAAGAACACCGAAAGCATAGATAGCATGCGACTCGAAATCTCCTACGGTGACACACGAAGCAGTCAAACACGATGGAGAAATCATTTGTGTTGGTGTGGATCTCGATTTTGCGAAGCTCGGATAATCAGCATTGAGTGCTCTTAATGCCAGAACCATAAAAACGCCCACAAGTGCTATGACCAGAGACCGCCCCAATCTGAACGCTTCGTGGGTAGCAGTCCGCGAGTGGTTGGCAGGGGTGCGATCACGAAATCCGACAGCAGAATCAAAACCCAACGCATTTCCACAGGGAAATAACAGGGTGTTAGAGACAGTATGCTGTCACTCGCCGACAATTTGTCAATTGCAAGGGCCAGTGTTTACCAATAATCTACAAAATCACCCGGATTCATTAAACACGTAGAAAAACCCTCTTGCTGTAATATCACACTGAATCCCAAGCCGACAGATACCACGAAGAATATACATCCAGTGGTTTACAGTAAAAGTGATGGAAATAGGTATAACATCAAAAACAAGTTGATAACGCTGTCCCCACACATGTGCAGCTATTAGTAACTCTCAGGAGAAACGGGGATGGATCCGCAGCCATTCCCAGCAATGACCCTTCAGACGAAGGTCAACTATATGATATCACTCGTTCTATAGCTTCTTCAGATGACATGAGTGGGCACCACTACGCCAGTCGCAAACTGTATTAAATGCTTCAACTACTTCCTCGTTCCCAAGTCTGCTAGGATTCTCAAGTGATAAATCGTTACTACCCCTAAGGTATTATAGTGGTAGATCGACACCAGCATGTACTCAACTCCCCTCACCACACTACCTCAGTGGTTTAGATAATGCTGAATTACACATCATAACGCTCACGTTCACTGACGAGCGCAGAGCAGTTCCATCGGAAGATGGTCTCACACTATTTCAACAAATAATGAACTTACCCCATCAAACTCAATCCAAGCGTGTTTTGCTGCTAAAGGCACGTTTCCTCAAAAACAAAATCCATTTTGGAAATAGTTGGGTGTTGCTCTCCCAACACTTTCTATGCACACTTGTTTCCCTCTCTGGTACATAAAGCATACTCGTGACCGAAACGTGCGCAATGGAAGATACTCGTGAATACGATTACCGCAACAATCCGACATTGTATGCGGTAGCTGCGAACCATCTTCGCATTCATTCGCATCTCAACCACCTAGTCACTGTAAATTCGAGTTGATTGATGCTCAGCGACTGTGCATTTAGTGGGTGTTGTAAGACTGGACTAGGTGATGGTCGCGCCATCTATATGCAACGGAACAATGATGTAATACGGATAAAAAGCCGAGGCTTGACACTTCCCGTGGGATGATTTGTGAGAACAACGTTAGTACAAGAAAGTTACCCTAAAGTAAAAATGGCATCTCAGGACTCACCACATTATCCACGTTAACACAAAAGTATATCCGACAACCCCGAATTCGTGAGGGTTGGCGAGCACAATATTTGTCTGCGTCTTGTAGTCACGCAATCAGAAATCATTGCGCGCATCAATAGTACCTATTCCCTCACATATGTATCGCTAAGCCTGCGTTATTATAAATGTGCAGCTGGACAATAACTATTTACGTTTCGGGTGCGTGTACATGGATCTTAATGCAATTGCGCCGAAAGTAAAACATTGCAAGAGCTGTTCTGTTACGTCACTATCATCACCAATCCACGTTAGTTGTGGGTGTAAAACGCACATCAACCATTGTGCCGCAATACATAAAGATAAGATATTAAAAAGTATAGACTACAAAAAAGTTCAACAAGCAAGTAATATAAGGTTAAATAGCATATTATGTATTTAGTAAGAGATCATAATTATAGGCGAGATCTAAAAGAGAAGGGGATGGGCAAAGATACTCACAACACAAATACAATTGGGCAGGCTCTTCATCATATCAGCAAGTGTATCTAAACAAACATGTTCATCGCCCTTGAGACACTAGCCCGGAAGTCGGGATGCACCAACCGACGCCAAGTTCGAAATGAGGATTTCATTCCTCTCGACCAAGTCATTGCTTGGCCTCCCCTCCTTCTGTTCCAGACTTCGGGCGCGCTAAAAGCGTAAGTCGCGGGAGTCGATGGATTGCATGTGCAACACGTGTCCCAACCAACGGAGCCGGGTACGTGATTTAACGGTACTGAGCGGTGCACTCGCTGTTCTCGCGCCAAATATGTGACGCCGAACGCATCCATAGCTCACGTGGTGTTCCTACCAGACATGAGCTAAGCTGCGAAGGCAGCGATGATCGAACGTAACTAGCATCTTTATGTCTGTCGATTTGATGGCCTAGGTTTCGCAACCGTACAGAAGGTTTGTAGGAACCGCCGCATTATAAACTCTGCTCTTTAAAGCGACAGAAATGTCAAGCCGATGCCACAGATGGAGCAGATTATCAAAAGCGCATCGAACTTTTGCTATGCAGTTGGTGATCTCATCCTCCGTTCTACTGGCGCTGATATAGCTGCCAATATATTTGAATTCCTGAACGACTTCTAGCTGATCACCACCAAGAGTCAACGCAGGAGTGGGTTCTTGCCAATTTTCTAGAGGGACTTTGCATTTTGATGGTGCAAAGCATAACCCGAAACGATTGGCAGCCAGAGCTAATGTACCCAGTGCAACTGGGCACGTTCGGGAGCAGTTACATATGAGCGCAATGTCGTCAGCATACTCCAACTCGAGAAGTCGTTCACCAAGTAGCAGCTCCACACTTACATCGTGCCTGGCGAACGCCGTTTCTATTACTTCGTCAATGGCGAAGTCAAAGAAGAAAGGTGGCAGCGAGCAACCTCGTCAAACACCGCTGGAGATAATGAAGGGCGGCGAAAGCCTGCCGTAAACCCTCACTCGGCTCAAGATACGCGCGTAAAGCGCTCGGAGAATATTTACATATTTCTCAGGCACATCTTTCCTGAGCAGACAGTCCCAAAATGCACATCGATTCATCGAATCGCAGGCCTCTTTGATGTCTAGAAACACAACGGCGGTGGGCCGCAAATTAACATGACGGTGCTTCAATAACTGACGTAATGTGAAGATGTGGTCAATGCAGCTTCGATTTCGACGGAATCCGGCTTGCTATTCGCGAATCCTGTTTTCATGAGTGCCAGACAGTCTGTGGAGAACGACAGACGCGAGCAAATTAGAGGCAATTGAGATCAGACTGATCCCTCTATGACTGTCGCATTCGGAAAGAGAGCCTTCCTTGAAGACTGGAACTATTACTGAGCGGCTTCAGTCTGTCGGGAAAGCCTCCTGCTCCTATAGATTCATTAATAAGTTATGTAAATAGTCAAAAAGAGTAGATCCTTCAAATTTGAAGAGGGCTGGATGACGTCCATCTTCTCGGGAGGCCTTGTTCCATTTCGGCCGTTTGACCTCACGTTCGATTTCTGCGCGTGATGTCACGTCCAAGACGACGCCCCAGGTAGTAGTGGGCTCATCAGCTGATTGAGAAACGGCCAATTCTGGCTGCATAAACTGCGTCTCAAAGTGTTAGGCCTTAAGCCCCAAGCGTTTTGACAAGCTGTAGATCGGTTGTCCACTCTCATCGCACCAGGTCTCCTGCCGTCCGTTTCTCACATCCGACGGAATAACTTCCGATAGTTACCAGGGTTAACGGTTGTTGTCATCTCCGAGGAACGATGAGAGTACGTTTTGCGGTCTCCCATCAGACTAGCACGTAGTTTCGCCCTGAGAACTTTGCGAGACTCCTTGTATTCGTTTCGAGCCGGGACATGTCGGCGAGCATGCAGAAGTTCTAGGGACTGAGTGGAGACCCGGTTTATAGATTGGCAATTTAATTTGCCACATGTAGACATGACTGCTGTTAAGAACATCTGGCGGATATGCGATCAGTGATCATGAACTGTGTTCAATTAGCCTTTACTCAGGTCAGATGCCAGAGTACTTTGATATGCATTCAGAACATCTGGCTTCGGCAGCTGGCAAATATCTGTGCGTTCACAGCACCGTAGCGGACGTTCACTGAAACGAACCCGGAGGTTGGCGCAAACAAATGCACGGTCAGAATCCACGCTCGTGCTCCAAATCGAGCGACAGTTTTGAACGCGTCTTCTCCAGCGGTAACTGACCACAATGTGAGCGATCTGCATCCATGGATGGTCCGAGGCTGGTGGACGCCACATCACCCTTCGGTGGGTGCTGCGTCTGAAGTTAGTGCTCGCGAGAAATAGACGAGCATCTTCACACAGGTGTAGCAACCACTCACCGTTATCATTACGACAGCCTACACGATGTTGACCGCCCAGATGAAGCTCATCAGTGGACAAATTCCCAACTTGCGCGTTCAGATCCCAAGCCAGCAAAACAATGTCCGCATTACTTTTGTGGCGAAGGAGATCGTTCAGTTGGCGAGAGAAATCGTCTTTCGCCGAATCAGTGATACAATTCCTGGACGTATAGGCCGCAATGACAAACAAGCACCGTTTGCCCCCACGAAACTTCGGTGCTTTGAAGGAGTCAGCCAATTTGACAGCGCACATCCGGCTGTTTATTGGGATGCAATCGACCAAGGCAGCTTCAGCCCGGGGGCTAAGAGGAATGCCCACACCGGCTAGACCGGCATTTGAGGCCGCTACATCTCCGGACAAGGTAATGAGAAAATACAGCCAGTGTCGCGCGTCGGGGATCGGAGAGTAATCACAGAACTCGAATAATGCAGGCAAGTTTCTGACAAGCAGCAGATGCCGATTGATAGGGTCTCTAGTGTCTGGGCAAGTCCTGCCTGTTGGCCAATTCGCAACAAAGTGCACACATTAAGGTATGACAGTTCTGGGGAGGACCGAGCGCTCCAGAGGCAGATGAACTGAGGTTGTCTATCTGGCTAGGCATGAACTTGTCGATTGGATCAGAGTGATGCCGTGCGACTGCGCGTGAGTCGAAATTAGAAGATGAACGATTACTCAACAAAGATGAGGGAAGAAAGAGAACTAGGGGATTGAAAACAGGGAAATAAAAGTGAGGTTGGAAAGGGACGATAAGGAGGAAAAAGCATAAGTGAGGGAAGAATAAGACAGGAAGGCGTGAGCATTAGCATCCAAACTCCAACCCACACTGCTAAATGCAACAGATAGGGCGCTGTTGATTATCCTCTGCAGCGGCAAGAACATCAAAAGATTATTTGGAGTAGAAGCTATAGTGTTGTATTGCTTGGGCAGGGGACCGTCAGGTTGTCCAGACGTAGACAGGAGAACGATTAGAGTTCTCAACTATCCGAGAAATGGCAAAAACATAAAGGAAACTCATCATTTCAGCAATTAATCGATTATCTTCGATCGTGAATTGATTTTGAAAATTCCGGAACCTTCCATTCCTTCACGTGATCGCCGGCATACGCAGTTTTGGCAGGGAGGCTGCTAATTTTACCAGTTGACCCTCATTTTCTAGAAGCCGAAGGTAATTGAGCCCCCTATATATTTGACGTAGGTCTGGCGTAGTTTGTACAGCGTTTTGGCGGCGTTTTTGGTTACGTTTGGCAGCGTTTTTGTTAATATGTTTTTCGCGGTCTAGATCGTTGGACTTTTGATTTTTCTTCGGCTGGGCTAGACTATTTGTTAAGAAATTTTGGGTGTTTAATTCGGAATAGCGAGAAAAAGTGAAGATCTAACAATGGCGACGGATAAGCACAAAAAAGGTTACAGACTTTTCCGCCGAACATTTTCAAAAGCTGCTTCTTCAGCAACAATCCCAGATGGAAGCATGAATGAAACTGATTGAAAGTTTAACGGAGTACTTGGACGTACAGTCAAATGGAGCAGCTACACGGGACACGCAGGCTGTTTTACTTGATCTTCTTAAGAATTCAATCACTGAATTTCATTATGATGCTGATTGCGAATGCACTTTCGGAGAGTGGTTCAAACGCTGGGATGACATGTTCCAGACAAATTTCAGACGTCAAGATGATTCATGGAAAGTGCGTCTTTCGCTCCTCAAGCTCGGTACTAATGAACATTCAAGATTCGTTGACCAAATCCTGCCCAAAGTGCCGAAGGACATCACTTTTAACGAAGCAGTGGCAACACTCAAAGGAATTTTTGATGAGTCAATGTCTTTGTTTAGAACTCACTACCAATGTCTAAAAAGTGTTAAGCGTGATACGGACGATGATGGGGCACTATCGGACATGGTTAACCGTGAATGTGAACGTTTCAAGTCACGCTGTTTAACGGATGACCAGTGTAAGTGTCTTATATTTGTCAGTGCTTTACAGTCTCCACGCGACGCGGAAATCCGCACTCGGCTCCTTGCTAACTTGGATCAATATCGAGATATGACATTGTAGTCGCTTGTAGGCGAATGCAAACGGCTGATTACTTTGAAACATGACACCGCTATGATTGAACAGAGTCGCCCCATCATTGCCGATACTGTTCATGCTGTGCAAAGCAAGAAAGGCTGGCTCGAACAAACCGTTCAACAGAGCGCCGAACAAGCCGCCTACACCTTGTTGGTCATGTGGTGAATGGCATTTCGCACGATACTGTCCATGCAAGCGTCACAATTGTGACAAGTGACATAAACGCGGCCACAAGGAAGACTTTTGTCATCAGTCCCGGCCAAGAAACGTGAAGAAGTCTTACCGAAGGAAGAACTTTAGGAAGTCCGACGCAGAATCTCTATCGGTGATCGCCACTTTTCACAGCGATTCTAGAACACGCCGCCGATTCATCAGTGCTCATCAACGGAATCCCAACCAGGCTGCAGTTCGATACGGCATCAGATATAACGAGCATTTCCAAGAACACTTGGAAGCACATAAGGAGGCCAAAGATGACTGATTCCAACAAAGTCGCCCACAACGCATCCAGGGGAGTGCTGAAACTGGGCGGAGAAACAACCTGAAAAATTGCATTCAACGGGGTAGAACAGGCCGGAACCTGCTACTTGTCTAAGCAAACAAACTTAAACCTCCTTGGGCTTGACTGGATGGAAAAGTTACAACATTTAGATGTTTCAATAAGTCAGATTTGCAATAGAGTCCAAACCGATACAGTCCGTGCATCATTACCGATAGAAAACCTGACGAGGAAGTTAAAGCAGAAGTTTTCCGCCTTGTTTGAAGATGGTTTCGGTCACAGCACTATGTTCAAAAAAGTTGTGCCTTCGCGTAGGAACCAATCCAGTCTTTAGAGCAAAAAGACCAGTACTGTATGCAGCCATGGTAGCAGTTGATCAGGAGCTCGACTGACTGGAGTACGCCGGTGTCATCACACCAGTGAACTACTCTTCATGGACTGCGCCGATAGATGCTATGAGAAAGCCGAACGGTAAAGTGCGTGTCTGCACCGATTTTTCGACTGGCCTGAATTGCGCACTGGACGACCATCAATACCCCCTTCCGATACCAGAGGATATCATTGCTAAGATGAATGGTGGGAAGTGTTTCGCCAAGCTCGACTTGTCCGATACCTACCTCCAGGTCGAGGTTGATGAAGGCTCGAGAGAATTGCTGACCATCAACACTCATCGTGGCTTGTACCAGTACAATCGCCTCCCATTTGGAGTGAAAACAACATCAGCCATCTTTCAGCAGCTGATGGACACTATGCTAGCGGGAGTTCCTGGAGCCGCGGCGTACCTGGATGATTTCATTTTAAGGGGTCGGGCGGCAGAACTATTTGTGCGGCTCGCTGGAGTACTTGAACGCATCCAGTCATACGGTCTCCGTATCCGCGAAGACAAGTGTACATTTTTTTACACCAACCATCAAGTTCCTCGGCTTCATTTTCGCAAAAGACGGTCGTCGCCCTGATCCAGAAAATATCCGAACTATTCAAAAGATGCCCCCATCTGCGAACTTGCAATCGCTGCCTTTATTCTGTGGCCTAATCAGTCATTACAGAATTTTTCTGTCCGAACTGCATCGCCTGTGTGCCCCGCTGAACAAGAGCGAAACCTGGAATTGGAAGCCAGAATGCATTCCAGAGGGTAAAGTCATTGCTGGCTTCAGACCTACTCCTGACTCACTTCGGCCAGCCCCGAGAAATTGTCCTCGCCACAGACGCGTTCACAGTCTAGGGATCGGTGCCGTAGTTTCCCAAACGTTGGATGGATCTCAGAAGGCGATCGTACATGCCGCCAGGACGCTGACAAAAGCCGAAAGAAACTAGTCAGATCGAGGAGGCACTGGCCAAAGTGTTTGCTGTGAGGAAATTTCACAAGATGCTATATGGTCGCCGCTTCAAACTCTTGACGGATCACAAGCCGCTGCTGGCCATTTTTGGCTCAAAGAAGGGAATTCCTGCTTATACAGCGAATCGACTCCAACGATGGGCACTCACCTTACTGGGTTATGATTCTGAAATCCGTTATCAGTCAACGATTTCGATGCGTTGTCACGGCTCATTGATTCCCAGCAGCAAGAACACGAGGACACAATCATAGCTTCGAGATCCAATCCTGAAGAAAGTTACATAGTTCCACAGAACCAGTCAGCCACGTTCGTGTTCATCTGCCGAAATGCAGCAATTCTATCAGCGAAGACATTCGCTCTCCATTGTGAACGATTACGTCACGTTCTCGGAAAGAGTAGTCATCCAGCAGGCGTTGCAAGAAAGAGTGCTGCAGCAGTTCCATGCAAGACATCCAGGGTTCAACCGAATGAAAACGCTTGCCCAAAGTAATGTGTATTGGCCGTTTGTGGACAGACAGCTGGAGCAGCTAGCTAGAAGAGGTAGCAACTATGCTATAGCTTCAAGAACCACACCGAAAACTGAACTTCATTCGTGGCCTAAACCAACTAAACCTTGGAGCCGCGTTCATGTCGACTTTGCAGGCCCAATCAATGGCCAGAACTTCCACAAAGTGGTCGACGCTTACAGCAAGTGGCCCGAAGTGTCCCTCATGAGTAGCATGAAAACCAACGCAACAGTTTCGAGGTTGCGACAAATTTTCATCAGGTTCAGCCGCCCTGAAGGATATAGTTGTGGTATGTCCATATTGCACTTGAATTGCTACTTGAATTGTAACGTAGTTATTTTTTCGACTTTGAATTGGTTTAGACCAGGGAGATTTTAAGAGTTGTTAGAGTTCCAAGCGATATTGTCGTTTACATTGACCAATAGTGAGAATTAAAGGTTGGTGTTACATCTTAGGTAACCGCTAATAGACCGGAATGAAATGACCGGAGTGTCTCGCTTGGGGTTGTAGGTTGGGGATTGCGACAGAGGTAAGAGAAAGGTTCAGTAGTGGATTGGTGCAATGAAAAGAAGAGACAGCAGACTTCATGCAGCAGGGTGTATGTTTGTGAGCCTTAGAGGCCTTGAAAAATATGATATGGTTGTCTCTAGAAGTAAATGAATTGCCGTTTATTAGTTCAGCGTGGGAACAGTCAGTTTTTCGAAGCAAGCAATTTCCTAAGCATGTGGAATTTTTACTGCGGTTTCCATGATCTTTACTATCCCATCAATTTCATTTAACTAACACGGACTGCTACTTGTATCTTTCCGATCATAATGGGACAATCGGGTATAGCAACTGCTCTGATGCTACTCGCATTATTGAAAATCCCGTTGGTCACTTAAAACCAGCGAGGAGGAGGAAGGTCACAATAACCACTCTGCAGCCAAACAGTTCGACGACAAAATGAATAGAAGGCGAAAAGATAGCAGTTGATTGCTTTAGCGAGAAGTTGGCATTTCGTCGGGCAAGCAAAATAAGCGTGGTTGGACGCGGCTCGAAGTAAATACCCACTAGGTCATTGGGAATCGGCGGCAAAGTGAGGACAAGAAATGCGTTCAACGATAACACTGGGAATTAGTATTCGGTGCGGAACAAAACACTGTTCCTCAGGTGTTGAAATCCCAAAAAGGTACTGTATATGCGATTATCGAAGAGTTGGTGGGGACAGTAGGATTATTTCGAGGTGAAATCCACACAAAATTAGGAGGTTCCCATGACAGTGGCTGTGAACGAGATTGTCCGCGGTTTCCTCGACATACAATGAGAAATAAAAAGACGAGGCGTCTACAAGGTTGTCATCATCATCATCATCATCATCATCAATCATCCTCCCCCTCCTCCTCCTCCTCCTCCTCCTCATCATCATCATCATCATCAGCAGCAGCAGCAGCAGTCATTTGAACTGATGCTGCGCTGCCATACAACCATGAGGACCTAAGGAAAAACAAATAATAAGAGGAAGGAGAACTTACCTGAAAACCTTAATACCCCAGGCAAACACTCAGGGTCAAGGCGCCTACACCTTGTGTTAACAACATACTGTCACAAACAGCTGGCTATCGTGCAAAAATAAGGCGGCATCGGTGTGACAGCTTCCTTGCGGCTTTCAGTGCCCCGCGTCATAATCAGCCACTACTCCGCAGATAACTCAGCACCAAACACACTTTAAACAGGGAATCCGACTAGGAGACGGCAGCAGACGCGCCGCTGGTGTCGGTTGCGAGACGTTCGGTAAAGTCACAAGCCAAGCACAAGGTGAGTCACGTGGACTCCAGCCCGGAAGGCGAGAAGGACTAACGGCACCGAGTTGAGTTGTCAGTGACTTCATTTCATGCTGCCAAATCAACTTTTGTTCTCCAATTTGTCTGACCTCTAAGCATTGACCAATGTGGTAAGAGTAGCTCTTCAAGTGCCCGGAGGTGTGATAGTGAAGTTTACACATGTGCATAACTGTGGAAAACATCCGGAAACCTAAGCGATGACCCAAATCAAGCAGCGGTGACGTTGCTATCTCCGATTGGCAAGTCTGAGGACCGTTGTGTCGAACTGTATGCAATGTTGTTTGACTATTGAGTGAACAGACGAAAGCGACCGGTGGTCATATTCGGGAGTGCAAGCAGAGTAGAGTATAGGGTTCTCACTGTGAGCAATATCCGGTGCGATACAGCTACAAACGGATAAAAACACAGGTAAAAAAAGGCACCAACAGTACGCTGACACACCAGACCGATGCTTCGTCGTCAGGAGACAAAAATCCGCTGAATGCGGGCTGAGACCGCCCGCGCGTGCTAATGTTAGTACCGGTTTTTGAACCAAAGGGTTTAGTTGAGAACGCTAATCGTTCTGCTGTCTAAACCTGCGCAACACAGTATTCTGCCCAGGCAATACAATGAACCTTTCTTCTAACAATTTCTTGATGCTCTGGCCGTAGCAGAGGATAATCAGCGGCGCCCTATCCGCTGCATCGAGCAGGGTGGATAGGTGTTTGGATGTTACTGCTCAGGCCTTCCCGCCTTCTGATCCCCTTCATGCGCGCTTTCAACCTTATCGCTCCGCTCCAAGTTTACTTTTACCTAGCCATTTTCAATCTCCCAATTCTTGGTCTTCCCCACCTTGTTTCAATAGTCGCTTGTATTCTATTTTCAACTCAAACACAATCGCAGTGTATCACTCCAAGCCAGTCGACAAGTCCATGTTCAACCAAGCGGACGTCAGTTCATCCGTTTCCCTTTGGAGTGCTCGAGTTTCTCTAAGACTGGCATGCCACAACGTGGGCACTTTGCTACAAATTGGCCAACAGACAGCACTTGCCAGCATACTAGAGACCCTATCGATCGATATTTGCTGTTTATCAAAAATCCGACTGCAAGATTCGAGCCCCGTGCTTACCATGCGATCACCCACATGCGACACTGGCGGCACATTCTCATTGCGCCTGTCTGTCGATGATGCAGCTTCAAATGCTGGTCAAGCTGGCGTCGGCATTGTTTTAAGTCCGCGGGATGAAGCTGCCCTGATCTATTGGATCCCAGTCAACAGTCGGATGTGCGGCGTTAGATTAGCCGGTTCGTTCCATACTACGAAGTCGCGCGGGAACAAACGGTGCCTGTTTGTCATTGCGGCCTATGCCCCTACAACTGTAGCACTGATCCGGTAAAAGATGATTTCTATCAGCAACTTCACGATCTCGTTCGTTACAGAAGAAGCACGGATACTGTGGTGTTGGCTGGCGATCTAAACGCCTAAGTCTGAAAATTGTCCTCGGATGAACTTCAGCTGGGCGGCTAACATGGTGTGGGCTCCCGTAATGATAACGGTGAGCGATTGCTATAGCTGTGTAAAGATGCTCGTCTCTTTCTCGCGAGCACAAACTTTCAACACAGCACCGGCAGTAGCGTGATTTGGCGCCCGCCAGCTTCGCACCAGCCATGGACGCAAATCAATCATATCGCGATCAGTTATCGTTGGAGACGGTGTCCAAAACTGTCGCTCGATTTGGGGCACGAACACGGACTCTGACTACGAACCTGCTTGCGCCGACCTCCGGGTGCGTTTCGGTGGACGTCCGCAACGTCGATGTGAGCGGATTGACAACAGCCAGCTGGCGAAGATAGGTGTTCTGAATGTGTATCAAAGTCGCTGACATCCGGGATGAGTAAGCGATCACTAAACACCGTCAAAGATCATTGGTCGCATATCTGTCAAACGTTACTATCAACAGGCATATCTTCATGTGGCAAAGCAAATTGCCAAACTGGACAATGGGTCTCTACACAGTCTCTAAGACTTATGGATGGTCGCGGACGTATTCCGGCTGAAAACGAATACAATGAGGCTCGCAAAAATCTCAGCACAAAACTGCGTGCTAGCCTAAATAAAAACCGCGAAGCCTGGCGGTCTCATCGTGCCTCGGAGATGGAAACAGCCGCTACCGTCGGTAACCATCGCAAGTTATTCCGTCTGATACGAGAAACAGGCAACAGGAGACCTAGTGTCGGTGAGACCATACGCGAGGAGAGTGGGCAGCCGATCCACAGCCTATCAAAATGATTGGAGCATTGGGCCGAATACTTTGCAAGACAATTTAACCAACCTGAGTAATCGGTTTCTTTTTCGGGCATTGAGCGCTCTTCTTCCTGGGCGGTCTCCTTAGATCCGCCCTCACGCGCAGAAGTCGAACGTGAGATCAGGCTGTTGAAGTTGCATAAGGTCTCAGGGGCAGACAGAATTCTCCCAGGCCTCTTCAAATTCGGGGGACCTGCTCTAGTAGATGATTTACACGAGTTAGTAGTAAAGCTTTGGGATCACGAGACTGTAATGACAGACTCAATTTTCAAGGGAGACTCCCGTTCGGAATGCGGCAATCATAAAGGAAACAGTCTGATCGCAATTGCCTATAAATTGCTTGTCTGTCATTCTCTACAGATTGACTGGTACTAGTGAAAGCCAGATTCGTGAAATGCAAGTCGGGTTTCGTCAAGGTCAAGGCTTCATCGATCACATGTTCACTTTGCGTCAATTGTTGGAGCACCGCCATGTTTATTGATAACCCACCGTTGTCGTGTTCCTTGACATAAAAGTTGCCTTTAACTCAGTTGATCGATGTGCACATTGGGACTGTCTGCTGAGGAGAGATGTGCCTGATAAATACATAAACATTATCAAGGCGCTCTATGCGCATAGTTCGGGCAGAGTGAGGGTTTATGGCAGACTGTTGCCAATCTTCAGTATCACTAGCGTTGTGAGACAAAGTTGCCCGCTGTCCCCTTTCCTGTTTAACTTCGCAGTTGACGAAGTCATGGAAACAGCATTCGCTGGACACGACCAAGAAGGTGTGGAGCTACTTCCTGGTGAGCGACTTCTTGACTTGGAGTATGCGGAAGATATTGCCCTAATCTGTGACAGCTCCCAAAGGTGCCAAGCAGCACTGGACCGATTAGCACTGGCTGTCTATCGTTTAGGCTATGCTTTGTATCATCGAAATGCAAAGTACTTCTCCAAGATTGGCAGGGACCCACCTCTGCGCTAATGCTTTGTGGTGATCAGCTAGAAGTCATTCAGAAATTCAGGTACCTTAGCAACTATACTAGCGCCCGTGGGATGGAAGATGAGGTTACGAACCGTATAGCAAAAGCTCGAGGTACTTTGGCTAATCTCCGCCACGTGTGGCGCAGACGCGACATTACTCTCGCCCTGAAGGGCAGAGTTTAGAATGCAGCCGTCTGTCCAACTCTCCTACATGATTGTGAAACCTGGCCCATCAGGTCGACAGACATAAAGAGGCTCGTCACATTCCACCATCGCTGCCTTCTCAGCTTAGCTCATGTCTGGTGGCAGCACCGCGTGAACAATGAGCGTGTTCGGCGTCGCGTATTTGGTTCAGGAAGGGCGAGTGAACTGCTGAGCACCGTACTGTTACGCCACAGGCTTCGATGGCTGGGCCACGTGTTGCGCAAGCCAGCACATCGACTCCCGCGATGTGCATTGTTTGCGCGCAGGGGGTGCGGTTGACAGAGGAGGAGGGGAGGCCAAGCGATGACTGGCTCGAGAGGAATGAAAACCCTCACTTTGAAACTGGCGTCAGTTGGTGCATCCCGACTGCCTGGCTGGGGTTCTAAGGACGATGAACACATTTGGTTGGACATATTTGCTGATACGACGAAGAGCCGGTCCTAATGGCGCTTGTGTTGTGAGGTTCTTTGTCCATCCCCCTCTCTTTAGGTTCCCCCCTCAAATTCCGATCTCATGCGATACACATAGTATAATATTGAACATCATATTTTTGTAATGTAATTCTTTAGTCTCTTATCTTTTTGCATTGCGGCACATTAGCTGAGGTGTTTCTCACCCTCAGCTAACGTGTGCTGATGATAATTAATACCGGTAACTTGTAGACTATGAGGCAGACACCCTATAAATTCAGACACCTGTCCACGAGGAATGCCGATCAAGTCCTAAGGGAAGGTCAAAAATGGGACTAAGTAAGAAAAAAGTACGGACCCGTCGAGGTGGGCCAGTGCCCATCCAGCAACAACAAACTGGCCCGCCTAAAGGAGTTATCGCTGAGTTGTTGTCTCTCTGTGATGCTCGAACTTTTATTCCAAATTGCTGACAGACCCCACTTCTCCCAGGGATCAGTGGGAGATCAAAGAGCTGTCGTTAAGCAGCGATGCGACTAAGCTGGCAAATTGATGTAGATGACAATGACGTGAGTGACGTTGATAATAACGACAGGCGTCACACGGCAACGCTACTTTTCGGAGAACACTACTATCATCTAGAAGACCGGCTGATCATAGAGTGGGACAATAGGCACGTTATACTGCAGGATGAAAGAAACATACATGAACAGACATAACACTCACCATCTGCACTTGGGGGGCATGAGCTTCTTCAACGCTTCCAAGGCCTTTTCAGAACGATAATTCTGAATAAATGCGACGGTAACCACAATACAAACAGCCTAGATCAGTGCGAATGATTATGGATTCAATATAGGGCACTTACGGCTGTAATGCTTACAGTGTCGTCGTACTGGTGCATAAGGAAACTGACTCCGGCCGAGATGAGGAGCAAAATGATCATCGGCTCTCTGAATTGTTCCAAGTATCGCCGGAGCAACGACTCTCGCGGACTGTGATCGAAACTGTTCGGTCCGGAAACTTTTCTACGCCGTTGCACTTCGACGTCATTCAAACCGAGGGAAAAATCTACTTGCAGTAGTTTAGAAATCTCGGCATTATCTTTCACTGCTGCTGCTCTGGCGCAAAGACTGTAACTCATATCGACCGGGCGCTGTAAAACGGCTAATCAAGGGTACAAAGAGTTGGCGACAATAGTGGAAATATATTGGCACCAATGGTGCAAAATGCACATATCAGTCCTCAGACTGTGAGTGAGGTATGGAGAAAAGGAGTGCATGAAGAAACGCCAGCAAACGCGGGAGTGGAGATCTCTGTAATTCCGAGATAGTTTGCTGCAAATGGAACAGAAAAACGGAGTACAGGAAAACACGAAAGTACAGTTGTAAAGAACTTTAATAGGAAGAAGAAACGTAAATACCTTGAGCGTTTGAATGTGGTAACACCAGTCCAGATAATGATAAGTTAAGAGAAAAAAGTGAAACCAGCGTTTCCCAAAGCAGAAACTTTAGTTGACTACTTGTGAATATATGCTAAAATAAAGCATCAGCAACATCACTTTTACTTGCCAGCTAATAGTGAGAAATGCCCCAACTACTGTGTAGCAAAACATGAGATAAATGAAAAGGCGAGAAACAAAAGATTACAGAATACAATATAAAAGCCAAAAATCAACATGATGCTTAGCATCGTGTTACGCATGGATGTGAAATATTGGCTGAAAGAAAACAATAAGCAGGGAGAGTGAAAGCAAATAAATTCGGAACACAAAGGCCATTGAAGTCAGCTATTCGCTATGCCAATAAGTTTCCATCGTCATTCGGACGCCGGCCCGGCAGTCAGAAGACACCGACGTGCGGGCTTTCATTCCACTTGACCCAGCCATCGCTTGGCCTCCCCTCTATCTCTCCCATCCACATCCCCAGCCCGCAAACAACGCACGCCACAGGAGTGGGTGGACTGACATTCGCAACACCTGGCCCAGCCATCGGAGGCTTGTGAGTGATATTACGGTGCTGAGAGGTGCACTCGCTCTTCCTGCATTAAATGCGATTTCGAACACGTTCATTCCTCACGAGATGTCCCCATCAGACATGAGCTAAACTCAGTTCAGTTGAACAACTGTGATCCGAGCACCGAAGTGTGGTGGATGCAGTTGTCACGACTCACATCGTATGATAGTGGGGGTAAAGGCGAAGAGAATGTAGAGAAAATGGAGGCAAGAAGGAAGTGCGTTAAACTAATCAGAATGAAACGAAAATTATCTAACAGATGCAGGAACGCCACTGACTGTGGGACTGTGCCATACCTGATACACTCTCCAACCACTGGTATGGAACATCCCGAGGCAGCCAACGATGAACACGGAATGCATCAACATGATCATGTCTCTCAGGCAGTTTCTTAATGGCTCCATGCCACGTCATGAACTGAGCACCTCGCGGTTTCGCCCAACTTGGCGCAGTCACGGTGTACAATGCACGACGAGGAAGCCGGTCAACGGGCATACGGCTTAGCCAATGTAAGCGATTAAGATGCAGTGAGGAACCAAAGGGCTCCTTGCCAAAAACCAACTGGCGGACCACAACACTGCTCACTCGGTGTTCCCACCAGGCGTGAGCAATACTCCGCAAGCACCGATGGTCCAACACAGCCAAGCGTTTAAAGTTTTCGCCGCGAACCGGACAGGTCTCTGATCTATGCAGTAAGACCAGCATTACCGCAGCGGTATGCCATAAAGTAAACTGCGAAAGTAGTGATGGCCGAACGTAAAAAGCCTCTGGATGGCGATCTGACGGAATAGGTTTCACAATCGTACACTAGGGTCGAAGGATTACTGCGTTTTAAACTATTTAAGGCAAGAGTGATGTCACACCGGTGCCACAAGTAAAGAGGTTGGCGAAATCGCCTCGAGCTTTTACTATACAATTCGTGACCTGTCTTCTATTCTACAGACGCTAATATAGCAGCGCAAGTGCTTGAATTTCTGAACGACTGCTAGTTGACCCCCAGCAATTGTCTGCGCAGTGGTGCGTCTTTGTCAATAGTAGAAAAGAACATTGGATTTCGAGGGTGCAAAGCATAGCCCGAAACAATCGACAGTTAGAGATAATTTGTCCGCTGCTTCGTGGCACGTTTGGGAGCCGTCACAGATAAGGGCAATGTCGTCGGTATACATCAAGTCAAAAAGTCATTCACCTGGGAGCAGCTACATACATTGTAGGTTGTGGCCAATGAACGCCGTTTCCATGTCTTCGTCTGTGGAAAAGTTGAAGTGAAAAACTATTTTCGTATAAACATTCACGCTACCCGTACCATATGCGCACAACGAATTGTTAATATCTATATATTCAGCAAGCACATCTTTCCTCGGCAGACAATCCCAAAGGGCACACAGATCCACTGAATCGAAGGCACCTTTGATACCGAGGAACACGACCCTGGCAGGTCGCCAACCAATATGGCGGTGTTCCATACAGTCCCTATTTCGATGAAACAAGGCTCGTTGCTCGCGAATCTGACAAAAAACAACTGTCAGCCAGTGCTAATCGGTCCAGTGCTGCTTGGCATCTTTGGAAGCTGTCACAGATTAGGGCATTATCGCCAGTATACACAAAGTCAAGAAGTCGCGCACCATGAAGCAAAGCCACACCTCGTAAGTCGTGTCCAGCGAATGCTGTTTCCATGACTTCGTCAATGGCGAAGCTAAAGAGAAAAGGTGATAGCGAGCAACCTTGTCTCACCACTGGAGATATTAAAGCCTGGCGACGGTTTGCCATAAATCCTCAATCTGCACTAACTACAGCGCTGTGATAATGTCCGTATTTTTCGGGAACACCTTCCTGGAGCAACAGTCCCAAAGGGCACATCGATCCACCGAATCGAAGGCAACTTTGATGTGAAAACACGACTACGATGGGTCGCCAATAAATATGGCGGTGCCGCGACAATTGACACAGTAAAGATGTGGTTGATGCTGTCTCGATTTCGACGAAACCCGGCTTGCTCCTCGCAAATCTGGTCTTCACAGTCAGCCTGTGCAGAACGGCCGACGCAAGCACATTAGGGGCAATTGAGATCAGACTGATCCCTCCATGAATGCCGCATTTCGAACGGGAGACGCCCTTGAAAATTGGGACTAAGACGGAGCGGCTCCATTTAGTTGCGACAGTCATCTGTTCCCATATTTTCACCAGGAACTCGTGTAAATCAACTACAGAAGCAGGTCCGCCGAATTTGAGGAAGGCCGAATGAATTCTATCTGCCGCTGCGACCTCAATCAATTGCAACAGTCTGGTCTCACGTTAGATCTCTGTGCGTGATGGCACATCCAAAGCGACTGCCAAGGGAGTAGTGTGATTAATAACCAATGGGGAAGCTGATAACTGATTGACTGAACTGCCCAACTCTCCAAAAGTATGGTCTCGCTAACATCAGGTCTAATGCCCGTTTTCCCGGTGGTTACCAACCACAGCGGCTGTTTCCAATTCTGGTGCAACATGAGACCACCAGGCTTCGCGGTCTCTCCTCAGGCTAGCAAGCAGTTTTGCCCTGGGACTTTTGCGAGTCTCATTATATTCGCTTCCAGCCGAAATACTAAGGCGAGCATTCAGAAGCTCTGTGATTGCTGCATTCTGAACAGTAGACTCCCTTGAAAAAGGGGACTTTGACGAAGCGGCCCCATTCAGTTGCGACAGTTACCTGCTCCCACACTTTCACTAGTAACTCGTGTATGTCATCTACAATGGTACCAGGCTTCGCGGTCTCTCTTCAGGCTAGCACACAGTTTTGACCTGAGATCTTTGCGAGTCTCATTGTGTTCGCTTCCAGCCGGAACATGTCAGCGAACATCCAGGAGTTTCCTGGACTTCGTCGAGACTTTATGTCCAGCTTGAAAATTTAAACTGCCATATGAAGAAATGCATGCTGCTAACAACGGCTGGCGAATGTGGCTAGTGATATTCAACTGTGTTCAGGAAGTACTTATTCAGCTCGAATGTCAGCGCACTTTGATGAGTATTTAGAGCAGCGGGCTACACCAATTGGTAAGTATCTATGTATTCACATCATCGTTACTGATGTCCGCCGAAATGCACCTGCAGGTGCATGGTCGAAGTCCTCGCTCGTACTCCAAATCGATCGGCATTTCGGACAGTCCCTCCCATATTAACTTGTCGCGAGGTGATCGATTTGCATCCATAGCTGATTCGGGGCTGGTGGGTGGCGTCACTTTTCTGCGGATGCTGCGTCAAAAATTAGCACTCGTGATAGGTAAACGAGAATCTCCAAATCGGTGAAGGGACCGATCATCATTACGGGAGTCTACACCATGGTGGCTGCCCAGATGCAGCTCCTCGGTGGACAGTATTCCAACTTGGGCGTTCAAATCACCAACAAGCACCACAGCATCCGCAAGTTTTCTGTCAGCATCAGCACCATTATGCGCCTTAGCTAAAAGTGGAAAACATCTCAGCTACTGTGTCGCAATACGTAAGAAAATAAAGGAAAAAGACACAACAGGTGCACGCCAGTTGAGCTACCAGTAAGGAATGGGCATCGTTCCGGAAACTTACCAGCCGGCTCCTATGCAGTAAAAAAGATTTATTATGCAAAATTTATATTATGGTAAGAAATGAAATCGTGGTTGGAGGGGGAAGCTGAACGAGAGAAGGGACAAAGAAACTCACGAGACGAACGCCAATGAATTCGGTTCTTAGCTATGTCAGCAAGATTAATGTTGGGTCTGCGCCACATGTGGCGGAGATTGGCAAAAGCCTGAGCCAACGCGACTTATTCAGTTGATTATCACTACCTAGTGCTCGCCTACGCACATCATCGTTGCGGACACGCTGGCGCCATCCGACACCAGCAATGTTTCGCTGACAACGATGATCAAAGACCTGAAGGCGCTTTAGAGCTTCAGACCCAAGGGGCTAAATTTCACTACCATAGAGCAGAACGGCCCTCACTATGGCCTTGTATACACGGTCTTTTAGACAGAGGGAAATTCCCTTCTGTCGCCAAAGATGCCGTAGGTTCAAGAAGACAACTCTGGCCTTTGCAATGCGTGAGCTGACGTCAGTTTCTATGCACCCATCGTTGCTGATACAGCTGCCAAGATAAGTGAATTGATCAACCACCTCGAGCTCCTCGTTAGTAAGGGTCAAGGGGTCATAAAGTGGCTGATGGTCCTGAAGCAACACAGTACGTTGAAGGTGAGAAGTGCATTCCAAATAATGGGACCACTCTGGACAGCCTATCCAGGGTTGATTGTGCCGCCCCAACATCGTCGAAAAGCAAGACGATATCGTCTGCATAATCTAGATCAAATAACATTTCACCAGGCAGCACTTCGACGCCTACATCGTGAGATTCCGCTAGGAAACACTCCATGATAGAATCCACGACGAAATTGAACAGAAATGGGAAAATCGGACAACCCTGACGAACGCCACTTGTGGTCGGAAAGCTATCCGATAGGCCACCGTGGACCCTGACGCGGCCCGTAGTGTTTGAGTATAGAGAACGATGTTCACACGTTTCGTGGGAACATCTATCCGAGCAAGTATTTCGAACAAAATCGATCGATCGACTGAATCAAACGCACACTTGAAGTCGAGGAAAACAGCTATTGTCGGTCCGCAGTATGCGCAGCGCTGCTTTAGCACCTGCCGCAAAGTGAGTATATAGTCTATATAGCCACGTCCTGGGCGGAAACCGACCTGCTCTTCCTTAATCCGAGATTCCCGTTCCGCAGTGAGGCGACGGACGAGAATCGAGGTCGGTAAGCTTGTCATAACTGACATTAGGCTAATACCCATGTGGTTAGAACAGTGTTTGGTGCTGAGTTATCTGCGGGGTAATGGCTGATTATGACGCGTGGCAGTGAAAGCCGCAAGGAAGCTGTCTCGCCGATGCCGCCTTATCTTTGCACGACAGCCAGCTGTTTGTGACGGTATGTTGTCTACACAAGGTGTAGGCGCCTTGACCCTGAATGTTTGCTTAGGGCATTAAGGTTTTCAGGTAAGTCCCCCTTCTCTCCCTCTTCTTATTCTTTATTTCATAGATCCTCATGGTTGTATGGCAGCGAAGCATCAGTTCAAATGGCTGGTGTACTGCTGTGGATGATGATGATAGAACAGTCAGTGCGACTGCCATTCTTGTATACTGCAATTATAGTCGATTCGTTCCAATCAGCCGGGACAATCCCTTCCTTCCAGATACGTTCGAATGGGGAGGTCAGTGCTTTGCAGAGGACCTCACCTCCATCCCTAAATAATGCAGATGGGAGGGAATCCGGGACAGCGGCACGAAAACGATTAAGGGCTGTGATCGCGTTTCGGACCTCGGCCTCCGACGGAGACTCTAAACTAGCCGTCCATAGCTCGTCCTGCATCACCAGAGTAGGAAGAGGTCAGGGATAAGAGGCCAGCTGAATTGATCTTGAAAGTGTTCCGCCCAACGAGCCATACGGCGCTCCTTATTGTGTATCTGCGCACCCGCACTGTCTCTGATTGTCTCACTGACGCCTAGTTTTCTGGGACCAGTGGTGCGGATAAGCTGGAAGAGCTTGCGGCAATTGCCTACTGCTCCTGCCTCCTCCATCTTTTGAGCCCTACCGGTCCACCACGCTTCCTTGTCAGCACGTAGGCTCTGCTTTAGTTTACGCCTAATCGCCCGTCTGGTCACATTGTGTTCAGAGCTAGTCGGGAGATTTCTTCTGGATTCCAACAGGTTCACCGACCTGTCGGATATCCAGTGACTGGTGCGGTGACGATGGATAGTGCCACAAGCAGATGCTCCTGCGTCGTACATGGCGGCCGAGATTCTATTACACTGAAGCTCAGTGTCATTAGGACAAGACAGCGAAAGTTAGGTACGCAGTGCGTCTTGATAAGTTTGCTTGATCGAGGGCTGAGACAATTTCTCAGTTGCCAATCGTAGGGGACGCTTGGTGCGCCACCCCGTAAAGTTCATGGAGAAAGAACAGCGTACTAAGGCATGATCAGAGTCGACGCAGGTACTCCAGTACGAGTGGCGACCCAGCATGGAACCACTATCTATAACTTATGGCTATGTGGTCAATTTGGGTCCATCGCTGGCCAGCTACAGGAGGACGCCAAGTGGCACTTCGGCGCCCACTGTGTCTAAAAGCAGTGCTACTAAGAAACAACAAGTGCTCCGCACACAGTTGCAGCAGACGCTCAAGGTTGTCAGTCCCTTCGGAGTTAAACCCATAAGTACCACCCAGCTAAGCTGCTGAAGAGCTCAGAGATCCTACTTGTGCGTACATATCTACTGTAAGTACTATAATATCTGAACTAGTAGCACTGCGTAGTAGCGCGTCCAGTTCGTGATAGAATGTGTCCTTGAGAACATCTGAACTGCAGTCGGTGGGGGCATAAGCGGAAATCACAAACAAATAGCGTTTTGTATTACTTCGTGAATCCACCTTAGCTGATGTCGTCAAACGGGCTGCACATAAACGGCTGTTCACCGGAATCCAATCAACTAACGATGGTTCAGCCTTGGAGCTTAGAATGATACCTACACCAGCTTGACCCGTGGGTGCTGCATCGGCGTCTCCGGATGCGTGCAACCGATAACGAGAGGATAAGCCGGGTGCAGTTAATTCAACAACTCCGTTAGGGTCATTGATCCTTTGTTTCTGACACACAACACACATCAATATCCAGTGTGTCCAAGGTGCGTGCGAGTGCAGACTGTTGACCTGTTTGTCTTAGAGTACGAACGTTGAATGTCGCCATGGAAACGTGATAGCATGGCCTTATAAGGGACTTTGCCGATAGGCGTCCGGTAGGTGCGGTGGGATGGTGGCTGTAGATGATTCTACTCCAGTGGCACTTCGGTTGCTGTCAATTAAGCTGGGAATTATAGAAGGAAGGTTAGTAATGGGGGTCGGGATGGGAGTAAGAGAAACAGGTGGAAAAAAAGGAGGCACCAGCAGTAGCATGTTTTCGCTTATCCGCCCTGCTGTATGCAGCAGATAAGGCGACCCTTGATAATCTGCGCGACGGCCGATGCAGGATGAAGTTTATGTTTGAAGAAAATGTCATGGTTGTATGTGGGCTGAGATACTGCCAGGGCGCCCAGACCTAGACAGGAGGATGATTAGGGTCCTTATGCAAAGCCTTTGGCTCAAAAGCCTGTCCGTAAGGCAGCGGGGAGGTGGCAATGAGTTAGTTTTACAGAAATGGACGCCATCCCATTCCAAACCCCCACCCTGGAGGACCAGGAGACTGAGTTTGTCTGACCTCTCACCATTGACCAACCTGGTAAAAGTAGCTCTCAAGTGCCCGAAGGCACCACCCAGTATAGCTCAATGGGTCAATGAGGTACGCAAAACGTCGCACCACGTTAAGGTCTAGTCTCATTGCGACGGCGGTCCGATCGAGTTAGAGCGGAGACACGGTTATCGCGTCGAGTCATCGAGCGCAGTAACTTGCTTCCAAAAAAAATACTGTCAAGGAAGCTACGGTTATGGGGTTTGAGCGTCAAGTAGATGCTCTTGGATGGCAACATGGAAGCTTTCCTTTTTCTTAACTAATTCCCATCTTCAGACTTCGGTTCTATTTTCTGTACTTTTCCTCATCATTGGTATTATTCTCTTCTTTTAACTGATTTCCCCTACTTTTTACCTTCGATTTTGTTTCCTTTGTTCACGTAAATGGCATAGCAGGGACAGCTAATGTAATGAACGTGAGTATTAAATTGGTGAACCAAGGTGTTTTCATTTTAGATCCATCAAAATAAAGTTCAAGTGAGACTAGAACAGTAGGATATATCCCCGTGAATGTTCCTTCCGTGGCGCGTCGTTGATCCAGGGTATTATTATTCGTCCGCGATAACTGGAATCCAGAGGAGTCAGATCAGCGCGCAAATCACACCACGGTCAAACAATTAATATTCACGCGACCTGCACTGGCAGTCCCCGCCGCACCGGTCACGTGAAATAAGAAACAGAAGTACGAATGTAATAAAAACGTCAAGAAAAAAACGTAATAGATTTAGTAATTCAATAAGGCGAATAAGCTAGGAGGTGAAGGGAAATGTTAAGAATTGAAGGCCAAGAGCGTCGAGTCGGTGTTTGAACTCTTTCACCGTTGGTGCCAATACCACGTTCTCGGGCAGTGCATTCCAGGAATCCACCACGGCGTGATAAACTAAAGTCCACCCGGACTCCATCTGATCGAGGTTTGTGTAGATTCAGCGAGTGACCTCGGAGCGATGGAAGCCGAGCCGGTTGGAAAAGCCCAGACAAATCGGGTCCAATCTTACCGGTAAGTATGCGATAGGTCAAAAGCAGGTCGCCTCGATGGTGACGACAGTGCATTGAGAACATTCGCAGCTCAAGCAGTCTTTCTGGGTAAGAGTGGTTCCGTAGTCCATGAACCATTTTGGTTCAAACTCTCAACACTCTGCTGACATTCTGTCCCTGACTAAGCAAGGTGGACAAGCCTGGACCCAGGATTCCAAGTGTGGCCTGACAAATGCTGAGAATAACCTAACAAACATAGCGCCCGTGATGGTCCCGAATGTCCTGCGTATCATCCACAACATTCGGAAACCTATGCATGTAGCTTTCTACCAGTTCTCCCTAGATTTAAACTCTGAAGACAAAGTGACCCCTAGGTCTACCAGTGGGGAAACAGTGTAGTTCATTACCGCCAAGCAGATAACGCGTTTGGGAGTCATTTGGCCCTATTCGTAAAATGGAACACTTTGCATAATTTATGGGCAACTGCCACAAAGCAGCCCAGTCCCAAAGTTTATCGAAGGCCCGTTGAAGAGACTGGGGTCCAGCGAAGTCAGACACTGTGTGTCAAAACTTTAGGTCATCTGCAAACATGAGAGATAATACCTCCAGCAGCTGGGGCAGCTCATTGACATACAAAGAAAATAACAACGGGCCAAGCACCGAAACCTGAGGGACCCCACTGAGGACTGACTGACGGAAAGACATACTAGACCTCATACGAACACACATCTCTCTCCCATCCAGAAACGTGGTGATCCATTTTAGTGCACCCCCGGATATTCCATAGGACCGAAGTTTCAAGGAAAGGCGAGAATGCGATACAGTGTCGAATGCCTTGGAGAAGTCAATAAACACCACATCTACTGCATGACCCCGATCCAAAGCATCCGCCCAACATACGCGTGCAACTAGTAAATTAGTCATGCAGGAATGGCCCTTGCAAAAGCCGTGTTGAAGTGGACTGAGCAGACCAAACTCCCGCAGGTGGTTTTCAAGCATATCCCTAACCAACTTCTCCAATAACTTGACCAGTACACTTGTCAAACTTACCGGTCTATAATTGACAGGGAGATGTCTGTCGCCCTTTTTAAAAATCGGGCAGACGATGGCACCCTTTCAGTCCTTGGGAAAGGAGCAGCTGCGAGACGACAACTGAAACAAACGTGTCATTGGGCCAAATAGCTCGCTTGCGAGTTCGTACAAAAGCTTTGGGTGAATATCATCCATCCCAGCGGATTTAGCCCCTGAAGAAGATAGAGAATTTGTGCCTCCAAATTGAAACGTTAGTTAAACAGGAGTCCTGTGAGACTATCATCGCTAAGTTAACGTGACAACTGCTCATCCCGAACAAAAGTTCCGGCATACTGCGCACTGAGTAGAGGCTTTTTCGTGATCAATGTTGGCAGTGGCGCCGTCGCTGCCTAATAACACTGGGATAAATGAGTCAACGTTACTACGCCTGTTGACGTAGGCGAAGAATCGTTTGGGGTTTGCGGAGGTTGAGTAAGCCAGATGCATCTCATAGCTAAGTCTAGTAGCTCGTAAATGACTCTTGCAAGCATTCCAAGCTTCACGATAACGCCGAGAAGTACATTCTGAGAAAACTGTCCGGTAGATCCGCTAGCATCTCACCCGTCTATTCATTAGCTGGTGTGCGACTGAGTCCAACCATGGTGGCTTCGTTTTGTTACTCTTCACTGAAAAAGGGATGTGGGGGTGAGATATATTAAAGAGGAAAGACTTAAACGTATTCCAAGCCGTCTGTACATCATCATCCGGCAAGACGATGCATAGGAAACTTACTGCCTTGGCTCTAATAGACGGAAAGTCGGCATGCCAAATGTTCGGGGTCCGGACCCTGTGCGAATCGTAGTCACTAATGAGAGCACAAGTGATTGAAAACACGTATGATCACTGGCTCCCAAAGGGGGCAGTACTCAGTCACTAACAAAGTCAATCCACTTTGCGAAAACTAGGTCTAAGAGAGGAGCATGACGCATCATGTAGCTGGTGGGTTGATCAAAAATTGGTGTAAGGGTACTTCCACTGTCAAGTCAACAAGCTCGGCAGCCAACCCTGTTGTCGCTGCCTCATAAGATAGGTCATGTCAATCTACTTCAGGGAAGTTGAAGTCCCCATTATCAAGCATCTGTCCGCAGAATGAGTGCGGATGAATTCAATGAAACTCGTAAAAGCGCTATCAGGGCTCCTATACAGCAGCAGAATTTTAAATTGCGTTGATTCGGTACAGACTTCAACTGCAAGAGCTTCAATAGTTTTATCAGCTGATATAAAGGTGTTTTTGATGTTTACACCACAACTGAGATACAAGATGACTCCACCTCCGCGGCGATCAGACCTCAGTATTGCGTAGCCCGGAACGTATAATTCACTGTCCATGACGTCGGAATACAACCACGTCTCAATGAACGCGAGTACATCAGGATGGGAGAGGTCTATTACGGCCCCTACTTCACACATCTTGTTTCGCACGCTACGCACATTACTGAGAACTATGTGAAAACGTTTGGTATGAAGAGCCCCGAGTCGTGTGCAACCAGAATGGACTCTGGTAGGGCGGAAGTGGACAGTCGCTCACCACCCGAAAACCCACAAAACATAACCTTTCTCGCCAGCTTCGTGACGCGCTTTAAGGTTTTTGATGGCTTCCTTAAGCTTCATTCTATCTGCTAAAGGTAGATTCGGCTGTATAATCACTCCGGAACCCTTTAGTTTAAAGACGAAGCGCAAAAGAGCTTGGCGCGCCTCCGGTGTGGACAGGACCACGCGTAATAGACGAGGTCTAGATTTAGTACTATCACCCGGTAGTTTCTAAGCCTAGTAGGTTTTCTAAGTAACACCAGAAAATAAGGGTGGAAGTAGCTTAGAAACGCAAAGTTTGAACCAATGAAGGTCGTCAAGCATGCGATCTTTCGGAAGAGCCGCAGAGGACAGATATATTCCTAAAGATAACGCTGCTGTTCGTAAATGCATCACTACGACGAAGGGTGTTTACAGCAAACGTCACCGTAGCAGTGGTAGGCGCAGCGCTTGAGTTCATATCCTCCTTAATAGGAACAGCGGGTCAACAGGAGAAGGATTCCGGCGATGAGGTGGAAAAGTGTTCTGCCTTCGTTTCCGGGGACGGAGTATCGACAGAGC
This sequence comes from Dicrocoelium dendriticum, assembly GCA_944474145.2. Lineage (NCBI taxonomy): Eukaryota > Metazoa > Platyhelminthes > Trematoda > Plagiorchiida > Dicrocoeliidae > Dicrocoelium > Dicrocoelium dendriticum. The sequence continues at coordinate 13,914,914 of OX104061.1, forward strand.
TCACCGTTACATCTTTTAGCTTGGGTTTGGTTGTACTGATGGATTTCTTTATCTTGCGTCGCTTTACCCTCGCAGATACACTGGCCTGTAAAATTTCCCCACTCACAACTGAGTTCACTATAACGTCAGGATGTCTATCATCTTCAGGCGCCGCCTCAAAAGTTGGTGAATCCTTTTAAGCTGTACTAGTTATGCAATCGTCTGAACGCACGCTTGTTCTAATTAGGCCTGCATGTTCAAGGTTTACGACGATTTGATCAACCTTCCCCTCTAAAGAACTAAAAAAAGAATAAGTGTACCAACTCTATTCACCAAAATTTCAAATTCGTCATTTGGGACTAGACAATATGCCTCGTGCCTCACACAACCAGGACTATTATAAGGTAAACCATCGCTGTTTTGTAACAGGATATACCGCTGTCTATCCAAAACAGTGCAAGCCTCATGGAACCAAGAACCGCAGAGGTCACATTGCATGCCACCCGAAGAACCAGTAACTGGTCCTGAGCAACTCGCTTTACCACAACCAGCTGACGAACCGGTTAATGGGTCAGAGGGCGACTTGGAACCGGATATCTTTACCATAACGAAAAAAGAAAAACTTTAACAGACAATAGGAACGTGAACCGGGGTACGGTAGGCTACCATGCTGTCAACGTGAGCAGCAATCAGATAGAATCCGGAGTGATTCGTTTGCACAGATTTGAACTCACCAGATCAGTAAAAGCAGCAACGAAAACAAAAACAAGTTTTTCTGTAGAATAACCTACAAAAGCTGTTCTCCGTTGGAGCTGTGCGTGACTGCAGGAACGAGGGATTGATCAGCTTCGCGCGGTCGAATATCAATCCGATTTGTACTTGATCGATGAGATATCGACAATAACCGGAATCTTTTGCCTTGTGGTCTGCAAACAGAGGCCAAGCAACATTTCGATGAGAAGACCACGAACAGTAGGTGAACTGTAGTGACCTGGAGATTCCCCTGTTTGGCTGCCGCATGCTGCGTAAAATATTACAAAATCACAAAATTATATTTTATCGATGTACATAGCAAATTAGCCGCTCGCCTGTTTGAACGTTGCTCGCGTTTGTTTGAGTCAACATAGCATCCGCCTTCGAACGGCGCGACGCTCCTCGGCTCCGCTGCCATCTTTGTTCTCCGCGCACGCGACCACACCTTTCCCTAGCTAGCTATCTTTCGGTGCCTTATTTTTAGCACTAGATAGCCTTTCGCCCACTTAATAAATTTTTCCTAGCGTTACCTTTGGTGTTCTCCACTCACCGGAGGTTGGCCTTATATCCGCGTATTTGTTCTAAAGCGTACCGATCCCGCTTCGCGCTTTAGAACAATTCAAGATCTTCAAACGCTGGTATACTGGACACCTTCAAGCCCGTTCGAACCACAATAAACACAAAGTCAAACTTCTGATCAGAGTTATTCAACACTGTTTCTACAAAAGGCTTCTTGGAAGGAAAACTCAAGCGGTGAAACACGACATCCAGGCCGTGCCAAAGGAAGGCACACAAGAGATTCCGAGTATGTTGGCACTTCAAGTGCTTTCGGATCACAAGAAAACTGACAAAGCCAAATTTTCTATGTAGTGTTACTCAAGTACTGTTCTCAAACAAGGATTTCAGAAAAGGAAATCTCGAAAGTGACGGACCGGGATTCTAACCAAAGGGCTTTGTTGATAATTTGGTGAGGGTGGTTTGGTACGCCATGCTACATGTGGACTATGTTGCTTATTGATGTTGTGTGGTGTATAATGAAGCGTTTCAGGAGCATTTATGGTACGTGGTAATATTAAAGTTTGTAGATTTTAACACGGTTGTTGTTCAAGTAGCTAACGAAGTGCAGTTATGAGCCGCAGCGCGTCGTTGGACGCTGCCATCATGGTGGACGATCTTCCTTCGTTAATTCGTTTGGTGAAATTATATATTCGCGAACCTTTGCGGACATGGAACAGGATGTGAAGAAATTTCAGCAGGCTATTGCGACGGCCTTTTATAAGCGGTCAGTGGTTACTCGAACTCAGTACAAAATTAACTTTACTTTACTTTACTTTACCTCCCTATAAATATACTAACTGCATTTCATTTTATTATTGAAACCTTACTAATTATTTCTTAACGCTCGCCATTGCCTAATTGATACAGGCTGTTCCATTTAACCTCGGCCCGTAACCAAAATTCCACCCTTGGTTAGAGCCCAGCTCCCGAAAAGTGAATCATGACAAGCACGCCGTGACCTTGAAACAGTGTTCAAGTTCATGTTCGGGTGGGAAGGTAATGCACAGCTGACAAGTGAATTCTGAAACACCATTGTTAACGGTCCACTTAGTTCCACCGCCAACTCATGTAGAAGCTTCGGGTGAAGTGAATCAGGTCCAGCTGCTTTAGAAGGGTTCAGTTCTTGCAGCAGCCTAAGGACTTGCGTTTCCACCAGAGTAAACTCAGCTAAATAAATCCCTCAGGTACTCTGGGGACAACGCTAGTTAACGCGGCCTCACGTACAAAAGCCCATGCATACCGGTCACCGAGTACACGAGCCTTATCTGAGTACGCATACGCATGAGTTCCGTCGGTCGGCCTTAAAGTCGGAGTTACCGAATTTGATCCACAGTGTCTCTTAACATAAACGAAGAACCGGATTTTCCGAAGATTCACACGACGCTGCTTGAATATAATGAAAAGCGTATAGAACCAATTTTAAAGAATTATAATCATGTGGGCGTACTGCAAAATGAATTATTTCCGTTTCATGAAAGCGCGGTTATTGTGGGTTATATTGGAAGGGTGCTGCTTCTGGCGCGCATTACAAGCGAAGCAATGGTGCACTTTGTAACCTGTGCTCTCACAGGTAGCGGGAACGGGTTTGCAGGCCAAGGTAAACCGGCACAGACGGAAATAATTTAGCAAAGTGGGTTATTATTAAGTAGACAACGAGAATGTAAACAATATAAATAAAGGTCTGGCAGATGTTTTAGTTGAAATGTTGAGCTGCAGTTTGGTAGTATAATGGTTTACTGTAACCATGGTAACAGGTCCCAGTAGTCTCCAAAGGCCTAGATAGATGAGAAGTATACGTATGTTAATAAATAAGTAAATAGTAACACGTTACTCGGCAAGGAAAAAATGCTTTTTAAAGGTAATATATGAATGCTACTATACGGAAAGTAAACGTGAAATAGATGTTATGCGTACCTCACAAGGTCTTAATTGCTTTGGTTTTTCGTTACTCCAATGCGGAAAAGCTAGCCTGAAGGGAAATATGTCGGGAAGAACAGAAATTGCTTTGAAACTTATATGCGAATAATGGGGTAACCGGATGTGGCACATCTAGTCAAGTAACAATGAGATATGAGCATACTTATGTACATAACTGACTTATAGGATCACGGGATCTTAAGGTGATAGTAAGCAGAAGAAGAAACCCTTTATCACTCCCAAAGCTTACCGATCATTTTGTGGAGACCACGAAGCGTTGCTAAGCGGTATTCCACAGGGACCCTGAGAGCTACACTGGAAGCTGCAAGGGCCCGTGTTACGTAGAAGATAAGGCTCTAACATACCTTGAAAATGCCTTGGAATGGGCATAGATCATACTCTTCGGTAAGTGGTTCTAATGGTTGACTACGCTAATTGCTAAAACGTGAGCAGCATGAACTCGGAACCTTTTGGGTATAACAAGTTTCTATTTGTGGCCTCGAGTTGAACATATTGCACTGAACTGTAAGCACGCCTGCAGCTCGATCACCATCTTAACTAGCAGGATGCGCCTGGTGAAAATCATGTCACTGCGAGGTCGGCGATAATGCATGGAGAATAGGTCCATCCACTGAAGTCTCAGGGGATAGGGAAAGTCCCATAACTCCAAGCTGTATATCCCTCCCCGCCGTTGGACCTTCTCACTGAGGTCACATTCAACCTTACTGTGGGGGAAGACGGCAGCTAATTCGCAATCGAGAATGGTGGCACATTGCAATAGACAGAAGTCTAAACGTATTCGGTGGCAAATGCGAGAAGGCACTTCGTGTGGCATGGGACATCCTGTTGGCAGCACCAACCCCTCGTAACGCGTCTTGTGTAGTCCGTAGATCAGAGGACACCAACACGCCGAAGTCATTTTCAGTGATTGAGTTGCTGAGCTATGCTCCAACAAGGTGGTAGGTTCCGGAAGGCTCAGCAGCACCAATGGAGTGGGCTAAGCACTTATCGCAACTTATGGGTAATCGCCATTTGACTGACCACTCAGGTAACGTAGCAAGTGTCACCTGTAATTTGTCCGAATTGTCAAGACAGGATACCTCCATCTACAACTTCAAAGCTTCGGCATAAAGCAAGCAATCCGCTTGAAATTTCGACGTGTGGTCACTAATGAAGAGCTTGAAATGTTCTGGGCCAAGGACCGACCCGAATGGGACAATGTCATTCATGAACACAGGAGCGAAGTATGTCTCGTTCTCGTTGACTCGCATAGACCGGTCATCCAAAAAGTCAGCGATCCAAGAGAAAACGCTCCCAGAAACACCGATTTTCTAATATTTTATAAAGGCGCTTTTCATGATGAATCTTGTAAGATGCCTTGCTTGAGTCGACCAAAAGAACATCCAGGCCTTTGCCAGCGTCTATTTATTTCGCCTTTATTTCACGGGGCACAGACAGGTTCCAAGGACATGAGAGTTCCCGCCGATAGCCATGGTGCGCACAAGCGATGGCGTGTGGGTTCTCTGGTGCAGATGAAGTGCTGACTAGAGAATCCTCTCCATTACATTGCACACTACTGATGTTAGGCTGATGGTTCGATAATTGGGGGGATTTTGTCTATCCTCTCGTTTGTTTCTGGGTTAAACAATCCACACTTATCAAGCAGTCGGGATCCGTCCAACCTCAAGTGCATGGCGAAACACCCGGCAAACAGAAGCGGAAATGTAATCCGTCACGATTTTAAGGAACAGCGAACGCAACCCATCAGGACCTGGCGAGGGGTACGGAGCTAATTCACGAAGGCATGGCAACCAAATCAGCACTCATTTCTAGGTGCTCCAACGAGGAGGGGTGTATTGACGCTGCGTCGCTGTGAAACGGTGTCTCCATCGAGTCAACAGCTGAATAATCCATGGCCAGGAGATTGACTTTCTTAGCGTCATCTTCAACTAAACCGACATCCGCCAAGGAATACAGGGTAGGAAGGTCACTGCCTGCTCTGGTACTTCCTTTCAGGTAAGAGAAGCATGGCTTGGGAGTCATCTTGGATTGCACAGCCAAACCGAATTCTTACGTTCGGCGTTTCTCTCCTGTTTTCCACTTGCCGAGATTCCTGGTCAATTTATATTCCGAATAGTCATACCCGGAGTGCGTGAGCTTGAATCGGACCCCCAGTCTCCGTCTTTTGTTCAGCAGGCCCCTCAGTTCTCGATCAATCCGTGGAGGACCTCTGGCAACAGGTCTATTGTAGACAGGAATGAGCTGCGCAACGATTGAACTCATTTTGGAGTACGAGGGCTTCCACTCATCGTCCAGGTCCAGGGGTTCGTGTATACTCCATTCCACAGCACTGGTGACAGTTTATAGACGTTGGGGATAAACACGGTGGAACTGCTGCGGAGACGACCTTGGTTGCGGACACAAAGGCGTCGAGTCCAGAGGAATGAAAGCACAGTGTGATCGCTTTTACCAATAGGTTGAAGAAAGGCTAGGCCTGTGTCATTTGCTTGTGCTGTTGAGAGTACAAGGTCAATAATACGGTGTGATTGTGATCGGCCACGCCGGCATGTAATGGCCACTAACGTCGGCGAAGCCCAAAGTCGACCCATCTACACTAGAGATTTTGGCTCCGATACCCAGTTCTTAGTTGATACCGAGGCGGAAGTCGGCGTCATTCCCCTGTGTCAAGTGAGCCTACCGCTTCTCTTTCGACAAGCCACAGTGCTGCCAATAGCATGCCAATAGTGTAGCGAAAACGACACGATAAGGGTGGGTAGACGTTTATTGCACACCGAAAATGGGCACATTAGAGTCTCACGCGCATCATCGAATATCGACTAGATTTCCGTCCCACAACGCAACACAGGTGCGGATGTTAGAGACGAGCTAGTCCTTTCGCCACGGGAGCTCTGACTTGGAAGACCCGCCTTCCTGTTTTTGCCTCGATCTCCACTTCTCTGTACCCGATTCGGATCGGCCAAGCGTCGTTCGAGAGCTCTCGACTGGCTTGTTCTGGGCTGTGTCAATCGGCTCAGCCTCGGTCCTGTGGGCTGCGCTAGCGGCGTATATGTCTGATTTATTGCGCTGTCCAAATATTCCCGCTCCGTAGTTCCGGGCCCAGGCTCGTCGCTAGCCGTACTTCTCGATCCGCTCTCAGCTAGCTCCGAAGAGCTCTCCGTAGACATTCTTGGGAGCGGCCCCTCTACACCCGCCCCTCCTCGAGGACCTTTCTTCCTCTCGTACCATGGTCGCAGGAGAGCAGCATTCACCCAACGTTTCCTTCCTCCGCAGTCGATTAAGAAGTTGCCCGCTTTCTGGTCGATAATGGTGTAGGGGCCTTTCCAGCGTTCTCTGAACTTGCTTGCGCCCGGCCCGTCGTGATCCGGCCGATCGTTGTTTCGTAACTTGACTCGTTCTCCAATCCTGAATGGCCTCCACTTGTGAGCCTCATGCCTGGCGTCGTAACTTCGCTTATTCCGCGCTTGTCGATCTTTGGTTTCGCTTCTAGCTTTCCCTCGCAGTCGCTCTTGATGCCCAGCTGGATGTTTCCGCTCACCCTGGTTCGGTAGGCAAGTATCGAGCGCAATCCGTGGTTCTCTGCCGAACAGTAATTCGAATGGCGAGACCTTGGTGGTTGATTGCATGCTGGTCCGATACGCGATCAGAACCTGAGGCAAAGCATCTTCCCATGCCAACTTCGTGCAGTTTGTCCACGTCTTCAATGTCCGGTTGAACCGCTCGGTCATGCCGTTGGTTTGTGGGTGGTACGGTGAAGTTCGCCGTCTCTAGATGCCCTACTTGTCCAACACTGCCCTAAACGCTTTTGACTCGAAACAGGGCATTTGGTCCGTGATGATACACTGTGGGATCCCATACCTTGCAGGCACATTGAATTCGAATACTTGCGACACAGTCTCGCCTGTTTGGCCCTTGATTGGTATGGTTTCCACCCATCGAGTGAAGTGGTCAATCATCACTAGATTGTATCTGCTTCCTGTTCGACTCATTGGTAAGGGCCCAAAGACGTCCAGTCTCCAACAATGAAGTGGCTCACCAACCTCCATCTATCGCATCGGCGGTCTCGGGGACTCCATCTCCCGACTCGTTTGGCAGTTTGGACACCCCCGAATGTATGCCGCGACGTCCTTCCTCATGGTTGGCCAAAACACTCGCCTCCGCAGCAATTCAAAGACCCGCTCGAATCCCATATGGGCGCCATCATGAGTTATACGCATCACACGTTCTCGCTGATTTGGTGGAACAAAAGGCACTTTCCGTCCGTCTATCGCCACCACCACGTTATCGTTTTCGACCTTCAACCTGTCCCAGATCTTGAGGAGTTCCTCCACCTCTTCCGATGTGGCCTCCGGTTTGGTGCCAGCCTGTAAGTGAGAGCACAACACATTCACGAATTCATCTGTCCTTTGATCTCCCAGCAGGTTCTTCTCCCCCATCGCGATTGCACGCACGGATATTGCGTTGTCTGGCCTGATGTCGTCCAAACACGGGCGTGCCAACATATCTGGCAATACATTCTGCGTTCCATCCACGTGCTCAATGGTGAAGTTGAATTCCTGCAATCGGTAGACCCATCGCGCAAGCCGTCCCCGCGGGTCTTCCGCAGTCATCAACCACGAGAGCGGTTTGTGGTCAGTGACGACCCGGAATTCATTCGCCAGTAAGTAATTTCTCCACTTCTCTAACGCCCACACGATGGCCAAGCATTCTTTCTCCGTTGTTGAATACTTCTGTTCCGCCCCCGTCAGCACTCTGCTCGCGTACTCCACCACCCCAGCCGGTTGAGACAAAACCGCACCGATTGCCACGTTGCTTGCGTCGACAGCCACAGTGAACCTGTCACCAGGATTGGGTAGCCGTGGACATGTCGGGGCTTCTGCTATGCGTGCCTTTAGATGGTCATAGGCCTTAATCCGCTTCAGATGTCCACACGAACGGCACGTCCTTGCGCAGCAGCTTTAACAACAGGCTGACCTTCTCTGCGAACTGGGGCACAAACTGAATCATATGCCACCACTCCCAAGAACGAACGGAGCCGACGCTTGGATTTTGGTTGTGCGACGCACTTCATCGTCTAGCGTTTCTCCGGAAGTGGATGGACTTGGCCATTGCTCACGATGTGACCCAAGCATACAATTGACTTTTGGGCAATCTGCGACATTTTACAACTGAGTTTCAGACCAGCTTCGTCCAGTCACTGCAGTACTACTCCAAGTCTGGTCACATGTTCCTGTTCCGTCTCAGAGAAGACGATGATGTCATCACCATAAACAACCACGCCTTGCCATTTCGCCAGGACCATCAGCAACAAACGCCTGAATGTAGCTGGGGCGTTGCACAATCCAAACTGCATTCTCAAAGCCCATACTGCTGGCCATTGACACCGAAAGCCGTCTTGTGGCGATCTTCTTCTGCGATCGGCAGTTGCCAATATCCCGAGCGGAGATCAATCAGAGATATCTGCTTGGCACTGTAAAGGCTTGAGAAAATTTCTTCCATCTGAGGCATCGGGAATGCATCCTTCACAGTCACCCTATTTAGTTCTCTGAAAGCGATGCAAAATCGATAGGTTCCGTCGGCCTTCTTCGTCAATAGCACGGGTGATGAATACGGGCTGTGCGTTCGCCTGATGATTCCTTTCGATTCCATCTCGGTCACCTGCTTCTGTATCTCAACCAGGGTGTTCTTTGGAATTCGTCTGAAGATTGGCTTGCATTGTCCTCCTGGGATCAACGATATTCGGTGTTCAACCCAGTTGCAAAATCCGTAATCATCTTCCGCTTCTGTGAATAAGTGGGCATACCTGCTCAGTACGTTGCGTATTGCACGGTTCTGACAATCAGGCACGGCTTTGAGGGCACCAACCCGGTCGGTTTCCCCTCGTTTATCTCGATCGTATCGTTAGCCACGATCACCACATCGTTTCTCAGGTCAATTGTGACACCGAGCCGTTTCAGGATGTCGGTTCCGATGATGGTTTCGGTCGTCTCCTCCACGATGAACATGTCATGGCGGATGAGCGTTTCTCCTATCCTGATTCGTAACCGCTGCGTGCCCGTCACTTTCAAAGAATGCCCGCCGACCGTCTGCATCGTGATTGAAGATGGGTTTACTGGAACCCCGTTGAACCTCTTCGTAATTGACACTGCCGCTCCTGTGTCTACTACGGCTCGGACAGACATACCATCTATGGTTACCTAGAGGACTGGTACTCGCCACCGACTCGGCATGGATAGAGAGAAACAATGGGGCACATTGACGTTAGTGCAGAATCTCGCCACATGACCAATCTGGTTGCATCGGAAACAGCGGCGACCGTTCCGGATTACCCGTCCATTGCGTTGTGAAGTGGTGCTTGAAGACTCTATCGACAACAGCTGCTCCACCATTTCTGATAGTCGATTTAATTTCTGTTCCAACTCAGCATGCTGGATGCTTCTCATTGTCACTCGTTCCGACAAATTCTGGGCGACCGTCACCAGATCCAGCGCTTTGCTGTCTCCCACCATGGACGCCAATTCCACCTGATCACGGAGTGGATCGGGCGGACTTCGGATAAGCTGCTGTTTCAGTAGGCGCTCTCTTGCGTTGCCCTCTAACTCGGGGAGCCCAATCGTTAGATGTCTGTCCAGCTGCTGGGAAAACACCATCAAGTCCTCCTGTTCGTCCCATCTGGCTGCGTGAAATCGTTGCAGTGCTTGTTCTTTCTCCAGATCCTTCCCATATTCTGCACACAAGGCGGCCCTCATCTCAGCGAACGAACAGCCAGGTTTGGCCTTCCGAGTGAGCAGATACACCGCCTTGGCTCGTCCACTAAACCGTGTGTACAAAGCAATTAGCAAATTTGCATCCCCTCACACCCGTGCACGCCGCAAATCCGTCGAAATCATCGAGCCACGCCTCCACGTCACTGGCCGCAAATTGCTCCAACCGAGTCAACTCCATCGCGAATGGTCACGGCACCAGTGTAGCGAAAACGACACGACAGGGGAGGGTAGACGTTTATTGCACACCGAAAATGGGCACATTAGAGCCCCACGCGCACCATCGAATATCGACTAGCTTTCCATCCCACAACGCAACACAGGTGCGGATGTTAGAGACGAGCCAGTCCTTTCGCCAAGGGAGCTCTGACTTGAAAGCCCCGCCTTCCTGTTTTTGCCTCGATCTCCACTTCTTTGTACCCGATTCGGATCGGCCAGAAGTTGTTCGAGAGCTCTCGACTTGCTTGCTCTGGGCTGTTTCAATCGGCTCAGCCTTGGTTCTGTGGTTTGCGCTAGCGGCATATATGTCTGATTTATTGCGCTGTCCAAATATTAACGCTCCGCAGTTCTGGGCCCATGCTCGTCGCTAGCCGTCCTTCTCGATCT
>OX104061.1:13926007-13965343 GCA_944474145.2 Dicrocoelium dendriticum
CCAGGATATTCCATTAGGACTCGAAGGTTTCATGGAACAAGTGCCGAGGAATGCGCTACAGTGTGTCGATACGCCTTGGAGAAGTCAATAAAATATTTTACCCACCAACATCATACTGCAATGACAACCTACGAACCAGAAAGCCATCCGCCCACAGCATTCGCGTGCAAACTGGCAAAATATGTCATACATTTACAGGAATCCTGCCCCACAGGAATGACCCTTTGCGAACGCCGTGGTTTGCAGTGGACTGAGCAGCACCATACGCCCGCAGTGTGGTGTTCTTTAGCACCTCACTGCCCAACATTCTCCACAGATACGTTGATCTTAGACCAGTAACGCTTGTCACAAACTAACTGGGCTATAATTTGGCAGGAGATGACTTGTCGCGCCATCTTGTCATAAAACTCGGGGCACCACGATGGGCATCCTTACAGTCCTGAGGATAAGGAGAGACAGCTGTCGAAGCGACAATTGAAACCAAACGCGTTCACCTGGGCCACTTAGCTCTGCTTAGCGTAGTTCGTCCATGAAGCATAGAGCGTGAATATCATCCATCCCGGCGGATTTAAGTCGGGATTTTAGAGCCTGAAGAAGATGGGAGAACTTTTGCCAGTCCCGAAATTGTGACGTGTGTTTAAAACAGGAGTCCCTGGGGGACTTTTTTTGTTCCGTAAGTTGCATCAGTGTTGTCCCTACCTCTCTCTCATTGCAAGATGTCAAGATGGCGGCACGTGCTCATCCGAAAGAACCAAAGAACGGGCATACGGCGGCACTCAGTTAGACATGCTTTTCCGTGAACAGGGGTGGTGGCATGTGGCGCCGTCGCGGCCTTAATCTAACACTGGGATACGATGCGGTCAGCGTTACATTCTACGCCTTGTTGACGTAGGCGAAAGAACTTTTGGGATTCGCGGAGGCGGAGTAATTAGCCAGCTCCCTACTCATAGCTAAGGTCTAGCCGCTTCGTAATATGACTCTTGCAAGCATTTGCCGATAGCTACACGATAACGCCGAGAGAGTAACATTCTGAGAGAACTGTTTTCGGTCGATAGGCCAGCATCTGCCCGTCTATTCATTAAAGCTGGTGTGCGACGGAGTCTAACCATGGTGGCTTCGCTTTGGCACCCTTACTTTAGCGAAAGAGGGCTGTGCGGGTGGGATATGTTAAAAGAGAGAGACTTAAACCTTATCCAACCGTCTGTATACTCATCACTCCGGCAAGAATGATGACATGGAAAACTTAACTGCCATGGCTCTAATAGACGGAAAATCTGGCGTGCCAATGTTCGGATTCCGGGACCGCTTCGTGAATCGTAGTCTCTAAGAGAGCACAAGAGATGACAAACACCGTATGGTCACTAGCCCTAGCTCTCCTTAGCCCCTCAGCTCATCCTCTACTAAGCCTAGTCGCTCCCTCCCCCCCACTCTCACTCTCCTCCTCTCTCTAGCCGTTCCTCTCATACTCGCTTCTCACTCTCCTACACTAGCTCACGCTCTGCTCTTCTTATCTCTCTCTCCTCTCTCTCTCTCTCATAGCCTCTCTACTCTACCTTCGCTACTAGCTCTTCGCTCTAGCCACTAGCTCTCTCTCCGAGCTCTCCTCAGCTCTCTTCTGCTCTACCTCTCCTTCTTTCTAGCATCTCTCTTTACTTCACCTACACTCTCTCCTCCTCTTTCACTAGCTTTCTCTCTCTCTCCTCTCTAGCTCTCTCCTCCTCCTTCTTCTCCCTCTTCTCACTCACTCCCAGCTCTCCTCATCTCTATCCTAGCTTCTGCAGTCCCTAGCTCTCTCTCTCTTCGTTTCTCTGCTCTCTTCTCTAGCTGCTCTCATCACCTCTTCTCTCACCTCCCCAGCCTCTCTCTCTAGCTCTCCCTCTCTCTCCTGCTCTCCTTATCATCAAGTGCCTCCTCAGCTCATTCAATAGCATCCCAAGGGGCGCCGTACTCAAGGTCACTCGCAAAGTCAACCCACTTTGCGAAAACTAGGTCAAAGAGAGAATGAGCTTGACCCACCATGTACCTGGTAGGTCGATCGACAAATTGGTGTAAGGGTACTTCCACTGTCAAGTCAACAAGCTCGGCAGCCAACCCTGTTGTCGCTGCCTCACAAGATAGGTCATGCCAATTTACTTCAGGGAAGTTGAAGCCCTCATTATCAAGCATCTGTTCGCAGAGTGATTGCGGATGAATTCAATGAAACTCGTAAAAGCGCTATCAGGGCTCCTATACAGCAGCAGAATTTTAAATTGCGTTGATTCGGTACAGACTTCAACTGAAAGAGCTTCAACAGTTTTATCAGCTGAGTTAAAGGTATGTGTTTTAGATATGTTTACACCACATCTGATATACAAGGCGACACCACCGCCACGGCGATCAGATGGACGGTCAGATCTCAGTATTGCGTAGCCCGGAACGTATAATTCACTGTCCATGACGTCGGAATACAACGTCTCAGTGAACGCGAGTACATCAGGATGGGAGAGGTCACATCATGGGAGAGGTCACACATCTTGTTTCGCACGCTACGCACATTACTGAGAACTATGTGAAAACGTTTGGTATGGAGAGCCCCGAGTCGTGTGCAACCAGAATGGGCTCTGGTAGGGCGGAAGTGGACAGTCGCTCACCACCCGAAAACCCACAAAACATAACCTTTCTCGCCAGCTTCGTGACGCGCTTTAATATTTTTGATGGCTTCTTTAAGCTTTATCCTATCTGCCAAATGTAGATCCGGTTGTATACTCACTCCGGAACCCTTTAGTTTAAAGGCGAAGCGCAAAAGAGCTTGGCGCTCCTCCGGTTTAGATAGTACCACGCGTAATAGACGGGGTCTACATTTAATACTATCACCCGATATGTTTCCAAGCCTAGTAAGTTTTCTAACAGTAACCCCAGGAAACCCGGGTTTAAGTAGTTTAGAAACGCAAAGTTTGAACCAATGAAGGTCGTCAAGCATGCGACCTTTCGGAAGAGTCATGGTGGACGATCTTCCTTCGTTTAATCGTTTGGTGAAATTATATATTCGCGAACATTTGCGGACATGGAACAGGGTGTGAAGAAATTTCAGCAGGCTACTGCGACGGCCTTTCATAAGCGGTCAGTGGTTACTCGAACTCGGTACAAAAGTTACTAAAATTAACTTAACTTTCCTCCCTATAAATATACTAAGTGCATTCCATTTTATTATGGAAACCTCCTTATTTATTTCTTAACGCTCGCCATTGCCAAATTGATACATGCTGTTCCATTTAACCTCGGCCCGTAACCAAAATTCCGCCCTTGGTTAGAGCCCAGCTCCCTGAGTTCCGTCGGTCGGCCTTAAAGTCGGAGTTACCGAATTTGATCTACATCGTCTCTTAACATAAACGAAGAACCGGATTTTCCGAAGCCTCACACAACGCTGCTTGAATATAATGAAAAGCGTATAGAACCAATTTTAAAGAATAATAATCATGGGGGCCTACCGCAAAATGAATTATTTCCGTTTCATGAAAGCACGGTTATAATGGGTTACAGTGGAAGGTGCTACTTCTGGCGCGCATTACAAGCGAAGCAATGGTGGACGTTGGGTCCTGAGCTCTCACAGGTAGCGGGAACGGGTTTGCAGGCCAAGGTAAACCGGCACAGCTGGAAATAATATAGCAAAGTGGGTTTTTATTAAGTAGACAACGAGACTGTAAACAATATAAATAAAGGTTTGGCAGATGTTTTATTTGAATGGTTGAGCTGCAGTTTGGTAGTATAAGGGTTACTGTAACCATGGTAACAGGTCCCAGTAGTCTCCAAAGGCCTAGATAAGTGCGAGGTATAAGTATGTTAATAAATAAGTAAATAGTAACACGTTACTCGGCAAGGAAAACTGCTTGTTAAAGGTAATATATGAATGGTACTATACGGAAAGTAAATGGGAAATAGATGTTATGCGTACCTCTCAAGGTCTTAATTGTTTTGGTTTTTCGTTACTCCAATGCGGAAAAGCTAGCCTAATGGGAAATATGTCGGGAAGAACAGAAATTGCTTTGAAAATTATCTGCGAATAATGGGGTAACCGGATGTGGCACATCTAGCCAAGTAACAATGAGATATAAGCATACGTATGTACATAACTGACTTATAGGATCACGGGATCGTAAGGTGATAGTAAGCAGAAGAAGAAATCCTTTATCACTCCCAAAGCTTACCGATCATTTTGTGGAGGCCATGAAGCGTTGCTAAGCGGTATTCCACAGGGACCTTGAGAGCTACACTGGCAGCTACAGGGGCCCGTGTTACGCAGAAGCTAAGGCTCTAACATACCTTGAAGATGCCTTGGAATGGGTATAGATCATAATCTTCGGTAAGTGGTTCTAATGTCGGACTAAGCTAATTGCTAAAACGTGAGCAGCATGAACTCGGAGCCTTTTGGGTTTAACCAGTTTCTATTTGTGGCCTCGAGTTGAACATATTGCACTGAATTGAAAGCACGCCTGCAGTTCGATCACCATCTTAACTATCAGGGTGCGCCTGGTGAAAATCCTGTCACTGCGAGGTCGGCGATAATGCATGGAGAATAGGTCCATCCACTGAAATCTCAGGGGATAGGGAAAGTCCCGTAACTCCAAGCTGTATATCGCTCCCCGCCGTTGGACCTTCTCACTGAGGTCACAGTCAACCTTACTGAGGGGGAAGACGGCAGCTAATTCGCAATCGAGAATGGTTGCACATTGCGATAAACAGAAGTCTAAACGTATTCGGTGGCAAATGCGAGAAGGCACTTCGTATGGCATGGGACATCCTGTTGGCAGCACCAACCCCTCGTAATGCGCCTTGTGTAGTCCTTAGATCAGAGGACACCAACACGCCGAAGTCATTTTCAGTGATTGAGTTGCTGAGCTATGCTCCAACAAGGTGGTACGTTCCGGAAGGCTCAGCAGCACCAATGGAGTGGGCTAAGCACTTATCGCAACTTATGGGTAATCGCCATTTGACTGACCACTCAGGTAACGTAACAAGTGTTACCTGTAATCTGTCCGAATCGTCAAGACAGGATACCTTCATCTACAACTTCAAAGCTTCGGCGTAAAGCAAGCAATCCGCTTGAAATTACGACGTGTGGTCACTAATGAAGAGCTTGAAATGTTCTGGGCAAAGGACCGATCCGAATGGGACAATGTCATTCGTGAACACAGGAGCGAAGTATGTCTCGTTCACGTTGACTCGCATAGACCGGTCATCCAGAAAGTCAGCGATCCAAGCGAAAACGCTCCCAGAAACACCGATTTTCTAATATTTTATAAAGGCGCTTTTCATGATGAATCTCGTAAAATGCCTTGCTTGAGTCGACCAAAAGAACATCCAGGCCTTTGCCAGCGTCTATTTATTTCGCCCATCTTTCACGGGGCACAGACAGGTTCCAAGAACAAGAGAGTTCCCGCCGATAGCCATGGTGCGCACAAGCGATGACGTGTGGGTTCTCTGGTGCAGATGAAGTGCTGACTAGAGAATCTTCTCCATTACATTGCACACTACTGATGTTAAGCTGATGGTTCGATAATTGGGGGATTTTGTCTATCCTCTCATTGGTTTCTGGGTTAAACAATCCACACTTATCAAGCAGTCGGGAGCCGTCCAACCTCAAGGGAATGGCGAAATACCCGGCAAACAGAAGCGGAAATGTAATCCGTCAAGATTTTAAGGAACAGTGAACGCAACCCATCAGGACCTGGCGAGAGGTTCGGAGCTAATTCACGAATGCATGGCAACCAAATCAGCGCTCATTTCTAGGTGCTCCAAATAGGAGGGGCGTATTGACGCTGCGTCGCTGTGAAACGGTGTCTCCATCGAGTCAACAGCTGAATAGTCCATGGCTAGGAGACTGACTTTCTTAGCTACATATTCAACTAAACCGACATCCGCCAAGAAATACAGGGTAGGAAGGTCACTGCCTGCTCTGGTACTTCCTTTCAGGTAAGAGAAGCATGGCTTGGGAGTCATCTTGGATTGCACAGCCAAACCGAATTCTTACCTTCGGCGTTTCTCTCCTGTTTTCCACTTGCCGAGATTCCTGGTCAATTTATATTCCGAATAGTCATACCCGGAGTGCGTGAGCTTGAATCGGACCCTGAGTCTCCGTCTTTTTTTCAGCAGGCCCCTCAATTCTCGATCACTCCGTGGAGGACCTCTGGCAACAGGTCTATTGTAGACAGGAATGAGCTGCGCAACGATTGAACTCATTTTGGAATACGAGGGCTTCCTTTCATCGTCCAGGTCCGGGGGTTCGTGTATACTCCATTCCACAGCACTGGTGACAGTTTATAGACGTTGGGGATAAACACGGTGGAACTGCTGCGGAGACGACCTTGGTTGCGGACACAAAGGCGTCGAGTCCAAAGTAATGAAAGCACAGTGTGATCGCTTTTACCAATAGGTTGAAGAAAGGCTAGACCTGTGTCATTTGCTTGTGCTGTTGAGAGCACAAGGTCAATAATACGGAGTGATTGTGATCGGCCACGCCGGCATGTAATGGCCACTAACGTCGGCGAAGCCCAAAGTCGTCCCATCTACACTAGAGATTATGGCTCCGATACCCAGTTCTTAGTTGATACCGAGGCGGAAGTCGGCGTCATTCCCCTGTGTCAAGTGAGCCTACCACTGCTCTTTCGACAAGCCACCGTGCTGCCAATAGCATGCCAATAGTGTAGCGAAAACGACACGACAGGGGAGGGTAGACGTTTATTGCACACCGAAAATGGGCACATTAGAGTCTCACGCGCACCATCGAACATCGACTAGATTTCCGTCCCACAACGCAACACAGGTGCGGATGTTAGAGACGAGCCAGTCCTTTCGCCACGGGAGCTCTGACTTGGAAGACCCGCCTTCCTGTTTTTGCCTCGATCTCCACTTCTCTGTACCCGATTCGGATCGGCCAAGCGTCGTTCGAGAGCTCTCGACTGGCTTGTTCTGGGCTGTGTCAATCGGCTCAGCCTCGGTCCTGTGGGCTGCGCTAGCGGCGTATATGTCTGATTTATTGCGCTGTCCAAATATTCCCGCTCCGCAGTTCTGGGCCCATGCTCGTCGCTAGCCGTCCTTCTCGATCTGCTCTCAGCTAGCTCAGAAGAGCTCCCCGAGACATTCTTGGGAGCGGCCCCTCTACAACAGCACGCCAATAGCCACCTGCGGTCATCGGTCGCTTACCCTGGAACTAGGTCTTCGGCACGCGTTCCGCTAGATATTCACTGTCGCTGCAGTCCCTTTGCCATTATCGGCATTGACTCTCTCAGGCATTTCGACCTTTCCGTCGATGCAAGACTCCAGATGATAGTCGGCACTGCAACAAAACTCAGCGTACGTGGCATCACCGCCGATGTCACATCTATATCCCCGGTCTATGCATTTCCCCAGACCTCGCCAGACTACGCTAATCGATTCTCTCAGTATTCCAAGCTCGTTCAGCCAATGAACGCAGCTTTGCCCGTGACAGTTAATGTCACGCACCACATACGAGCAAATGGCTCATCTGTGTCATGCCGTCCACGCCGACTATCGCCCGAGAAACTAAAGGTAGCTAGGGCGGAGTTTGAGCGCATGCTTGAACTTGGAATTATCCGCCCTCTCGATAGCCCTTGGTCCTCGCCTCTGCAGATGGTCCCCAAGAAACTGGTGACTGGCGCCCTTGCTGTGATTGCCGCGCACTCAATCGCCTAACCGTCCCAGATAGGTATCCCATCCCACACATGCAGGACCATACCGCTCGCCTCACAGGTAAGACGATCTTCAGCAAAAGCGATCTGGTTCGCGCTTATCAACAGGTACCTGTGGGAGACAATGACATTCCTAAAACAGCCGGCATCACTCCTTTCGGTTTGTTGGAATGTTTAAGAAGTCCATTTGGACTGTGCAACACCGCACAAACGTTCCAAAGCTTCATCCAAGATGTCACTCGTGGCCTAGAATGCGCCTATTCCTACCTGGATGATATTTTAGTAGCTAGTTCATCGGAACAAGAGCACCTCGAGCATCTTTGAACTCTCTTCCAGCGCTTGACACAACATGGTGTCACAGTCAACCCGGCTAAGTGCGAACTCGGAAAATCAACGGTAGAATTCCGAGGCCACCTCGTGTCATCATCATCTGGTTCATCATCTGGTTTTATCATCTGGTCCTTCCTGACAAGATCCAGGAAATCAAGGACTTACCAGCTCTGACTTCATTCAAGCACATCCGTCGATTTTGTGGTTTAGGCAACTAATATCGACGCTTCATTCCGCGCTGCGCTCAGCCCATGCAGCCACTGACTGACCTACTCAGAGGGAATGAACGTAAGTTCGCTTTCCTTGACACAGCACAGACAGCCTTTGCCGAACTCAAGGATACTATATTCAACATAGCCCTCCTTGCCCATTGCAAACCGAATACACCTCTTTCTATCACGACTGATGCCTCAGCCGTCGTGGTAGGAGCCGTCTGCCAACAACATGTTGATGGGCAATGGCAACCCCTTGGGTTCTTCTCCAAGCGCCTGCAGCCAGCGGAATCCCGCTACAGCACGTTTGGCAGAGAACTGCTAGCCATTTACCTAGCGATTCGTCACTTCCGGCACACACTCGAAGGCCGCGCTTTCACAGTCTACACTGACCACAAGCCCCTTATCTTTGCCCTCAACGCGGCTTGCGAAAACTACTCACCACGGGAAACAAGATACCTAGACTTTGTCAGGCAGTTCACTGCTGACATACTTCATGTCTCAGGTGTCGACAATCCCGTTGCCGACGCCCTCTCACGCGTCAACCTCACTCTCCAGACTATGCCTACCGTCAACCCTGCCGCAATGGCATCGGCTCAGGCTCAAGACGAAGACATAAAGCGCACTCTGCAGTCCACTTCGCTGCGTGTGCAACCTGTTCCTCTCCAAACCACGGAAGGAACCATCCTGTGTGACACTTCCACAGGTTGCCCTAGACCTCTCGTGCCCGTCTCCTTCAGACGCACAGTCTTCGACGCACTGCACTGACTATCACATCACGGTATCGGTGCCTCTTTGAAATTGGTCACTGAACGTTGCGTCTGACCACGCGTAAACAAGGATGTTCGTATCTGGGCTCGCGCCTGCCTTAATAGCCAGCGCTACAACGTACGTCGTCACACCCGCCATCCTCTCAGTTCATTACCTGCTCAGGACTCTCGGTTATCGCATGTACACTTAGTCCTGGTAAGTCACTTGCCTACTTCACGCGGATTCGTATACATGCTTACATGTGTCGGCCGCTTCACTAGATAGCCAGAAGTCATTCCCGTACCAGACTGCACAGCTGAGACTATTATCCGGGCCTCCTTAGATCGTTGGTTCTCACACTACGGATGCCCATCCACCATCACAACTGATCGAGGAACGCCTTTCGAATATTCACAATTCGAAACGTTGTGCAAATCTTTAGGTTGCCGCAGCATTCACAACATAGCGTATCACCCCGCAGCCAACGGGTTAGTTGGACGGTTCCATAGACAGCATAAAGCCTTGCTCTGCGCCTCCTCCGACCTTAGCTGGAGCGAAAATATTTCTCTCGTACTCTTAGGCATACGCAGCAGCATCAAAGCTGACTTGCAATGTCCACCAGCATAGCTAGTTTACGGATGATGCTAAAGTTGCCCGGAGAATTTGTTGCACCTCCCGCATCATCGGGCATGCCTCCGCCTAACTTTGCGTCCTCCCTAGCTCAACGCATGCGTTCACTATGCCCGACTCCGCCCCGTGAACAGACTAGAGATGTGCAAATGCACAGCGGATCCACTTCCTGCACTCACTTCCTCCTCCGCACAGATGCCGTGCGGCGCCCTCTCCAGCCTTCCTACACTAACCCTTTCAAAGTTCCGCAACTTGTTCAGAATCGTTTTGATTTAGATCAGAATGGGCACCGGACGACGGTGTCCATCGACCGCCTCGAAGTGGCTTTCTTTGACGAGCCACTTGCAACCCATCCTGCTGCTCACGCAAAAGCAACCGCACCTGTGGTGAGTTCCCGAGCACTAGATAGCCCGGAACCCTCTGTATCAATTGCCGCACAACCTATCCCGACTCAACCCTAAGCAACCGGCCGACACGACAGAGAGATCAAAAGTCCGGTCCGTTTTTCAGATTTTGTGAACGTTTGCTATTTCCATTAACACGCCTTTTTCGTCGTTGGTGGTTATATTACGTTTTGTTCACAAACTTTTTGCATAAGCAATAGAAAAACCCAAAACCTTTTGAAAACCTATAAAGCGTATTTGCTTTTATCATGCATGCCATGTTCCCTCTCCGACGTCAAGCAACCACCCCGACCCTTGCCCACCCGCTCTGAGTTCTGCCTTCCAGAAACTCAACCACCGGAACTGCCCAGCAACCCTAGAGTGACTCGCCAACCGGCTCAACGCAACCCATCCTCACGCAAAGAACAGATATTCGCCCACGGCCGCAGACACCCACGAACGGATTGGTCCCCAAACGCCGCCTAGGCATTGCCGACGAAGACGCTGGATTTCTTCGTGGAACGAGGACGCCTGGATTTCTTCGTGGGACGGGGACAATGAACTAAAGTGCGGTGGGGGGAGTGACACCTCCCAAGCGCACCGTCGGGGCTGCAGCAACGGGAAGTTACTGTCGGCATTATCTCGTGACTAGCCAGCTTTTCGCAGTTCGACCAGCCCGCCACGACGGTCCACCGATGATGCACTCTGGTCCACACGGTCATCATAAATAATAACTAACCAAAGCCTGGACCCAGCGAAAGCTGCTACACACCCCAATTTGGAAGCCCTTACTCAAGCCCATGCAAATATTCGCATCCACCCCACCTTCCATTTTCCCCACTAACAGCTCTGTCGAAGGCTTCCATCCTTCAGCCTTCTACGAGGAGGCCCTTGTAGTGTACCCGAAAACACTTTACTATTTTGTAACATTGGATTTTACGGTTGTTTTGACCTTCGAAACGGCCACTTGTTTTACTGACTGCACTTGCGCTAACAAGAAAGGTTTTGGTGAGTACCTTGCTGCACGTTTTCTCGCTCTGGCTGATTAGCTTCCTATTCTTTTAGCCTGCACAATATACGTTTGGTTCAGTCGCCTCCGACTTCTGTCGTATTCGACAGGTCTTACGTGTCATTGCTTACCGACTAGTATCACAGGCCCCCACCGGACAGTAGATCATTTAGGTAGACAGAACAAACCAAATAAAGTGGGATGAAATTTATCCAACTTTAGAAAAGCTAGCTTACGTGTAAGTTTGGTTAGCCCAACTGCGGTGAAGAAGCATCAGGAATGCAACATAAGCCTCCACATGTGGATAGTTATATAAAAGCATAAACCGTATTTTTACTTTTCCCTCTTGCCATATGCAAGCTTATTTTTATGTATGTATGTATCTCGACGTTTGCAAGTTCAACATTTTAAGAAATTGAATGGCACCTCATTTAATAATCCTTGCTTTACCTTAGGTAACGGTGCCATTATGCATGTCTGTTAACACTGGTAACCCCGATGTTGCTGTGTGACATGGTGACGCATCATTAATCCCGCATGAAATTGCCAAATGCCATTTCCAATAACTGTACGTCGATGAACTGAAGTATACTTTCTTTTTATTTCAAACGTTTGTTTGACGTGTTCCATATGTGAGGAAGTAAAGAACAAAATATATGCCAGCAAATGTTCCTTATGCGTAACCGGCATCTGTAGTTGTTGATCCCAAAGTACCAAGTATAGGATAGCTATATTGCGCTGTTCGTTCATAAACCATTACGATTAATACGCATAATACTTCGTCAACTTGTTAAATGCAGATATGAAGAGGTTATATTAATCGCAAGCAATAATAGGTTGACAAACGGATAAGGAGGAAATCAAGTAACACAGATGAAGTGGTTTCATACCATTATCGCACATACCTTCGCAGTACTATATATAGCTTCATGTTCGTGCGAGCGTGACTGTTGCATTGTATGCCCATTTACTTTCCACAACGGTGGCTTTTGTTTCTGTCCGCAACCTGGATTCGTTGTTCTAGGTGCCAGCCTTTATTAGCGGTGCATATAAAGGTTTCCTATATTCCATAGCAGTGGTGTCGTCATCGTCAATAAATTTATATCCACTTTTGGTTTCACTAAGGTAAATGAGTGGGGCTTAGTAATCCTACATATGTCCCACAGACAATCCCTTATTTAATGTCTACTGCAAAACCCCCGTTATCGGCTCCACGAGCCTCCATCTACGGCGGTTACTTAAGCTATGTACTTCCCAGAACATTTGGATAATTAAAAGTGCTAGCATAGCCTCATCTGTTGACTCCACACGCCTTGAAGACTTGTTCTTAATGATCTCCATTCGGTCCCAGCGCATTAAGGTCATTGTCGCCACTATCATAAGCGCAAGTGTGGTAACCATACTCCTTAAGGACCGAAGTTTACGGAGCGCATATTGGCCTCCCTGCGGGGTCTTCATTATCAACCCTAACGGTCCAGTACGATTGGCTCCACAGGCCACACATTGATTGGACCACATAGTTGCACTACACCTCGCATCGTCAAGGAATATACCAGTTATTTGTCTACGTGGTTATTTCATCGCTTTTACTTTGCCTTTTACAGCGTCATCAATATTGCCAGTGGTGAAGTGTCAACTATTGGCGTCACACGCTTCCACGACGGATATAAAGTTAATGCTATGTAGGTCTCACAGCGGTGTCATCCTAGTGTGTATAGGCTTAGACTATTGTATAGGCACCGCGCACCTCCATAAGCACTAGTTATGAAGTCCATGTAGATTGCGTAGCAGGCATCATTATCGCTAAATGGGAAGCCGCAGATGTAGCCTACGCCGTGTGTCAAACAACACGCATGGAATGGGCTTTGTGAACGCCACTGCTACAAATTATACGGGGTCACCCGGCTTTTCAAATTATTCGTCATTACCTGCAATTGCGTTAAGTCCATTATGCTGCATAATGGTTGAAATATTATAATGCTAGTGAACAATAGAAGCAAATATAACGCTGACGTCTGTACCCATTCCGAATATTCACGTCTCCATGGGGAGTGTGTGGGGCGCTCTTGACCCACAACGCGTAAACCATAAGGAATGGTTTATAGCAATGTGTGCTGCAGACCCAGAGGACAGCAATAGACCCAGGTCTTTCGCGCGAGTTCACTTACCTATCCAAGTGATGGAGAGGTTATGCTCCTCCGGGTAGTTGCGTGTACCATTGAAGTCATGAATAGCTCAGAGAAATTTACCTGCAAAGTCAAAAGGCGGTGGTTTGTTGCATAACGCATGATGACCTTTTAATGCCGTGTCACCGCGCAATCTGTGACGAGGTTGCATATGGACGAAATGCACCATGGAAGATACTAAGAGCATACTTGCGGTTATTTTTGCCAGGTTATGTCACTTAGCTGGCCTGGAAGTTGGTTTAGGCAATCTGGTAGTGCCCATTTCTGCCACACCGGAATACTGCGATGCACTGTTTTCTAGACAGGCACATGATGCAGTTTGCACTAACAGCCACAGACTGCTTACAAAACTGAAAGCGGAAAAGAATCTGCCTAAGGACTGTGGTATGATGGTAACTGCATCCCATTGTATGGTGGGTCAATGTTACTATACAATGGTAAACGTCAATAGGAAGAAAATTTGGGCTAATTTGCTGTTATGAGTATTTGTGCAGTTTGGATAAAGAACTTACTGGTTAATTCATCGGTTTTATTCTGTTCAGTGTGTTCTGTGCAAAGGTATGAGTTGAAATGTCCCTGGATGGACCAATATGTAATAAGTCGTAATTAATGAAGGGGTTAATGCAACGGAATATGTAGGACTCCAGCTCCTATGGTGTCTGGAAAGACTTCGAACTTTTGAGACACAGGCTGCATACAGTTTCCAGGGGGACTGCGCAGAAGATTATTCCGTAGATGTTTACGGACCAACCCACTGCCCCTCTGTCCGCGTGCTCCTGCCACTGTAAGCCGACTGGTATTTACATTATACTTGCAGTGGGGAGAACCGCAAGGCTATTGGACAGCGAGTGGCCCTGAAAAGGGCCTCGGGGGCTCTCAAAAAGACCGGGCAATTGAAGAATTGTGTATGTGCATATGTAATACCAAATTACTCTCAGTAAGCCGCAGAATCTCCTCACACTTAGCGCTGTCGTTTTTGAGGGGAAACAGTATTATTTGAATGCAAGGTATCTAGCAGGCAGTTGCTTGGGAACGGTGGTGACTTCATCATTACTACTGACCCTGGGTAAGTCGGCGGCATCCATTGTATGCAGGTGTCATTACCATTTCTGTTGAAGGCTATGTGCATGCAGTCAACACACTTACTTGTTATCAGGTGGCGACAGGTTTCGGTTGTTGACGATATTAAAGAATAAATAAATAAATACATAGGTATATTTCTGGACGGGCTAGAGACTGCTTCCTTAAGGGATCAGATCAATCTTTACATTAACCTTATTTTCTTGCATGGGAGTGGGGATAATGTGAGTAACTGCTCCTGGTTGCCAATAACGAATGCATTGGCATTCTTTGGTGTACAGCTGATGGGGTCTTAGGCGCATAACTTGAAATTCTGTTGGTTCCTTCGGGCGATATTGAGCTCCTTGTTTTCCTCTGTTGTGAAAGTTGCGTAGAGCCGTATCCGTGCGGCTATTCTTTGGAACAGGATCCAATTCATCCCAACCTCCCTTTAAATTTTTTAGACTACCTTCGCCCGCTTAGTTGCTATAATTCTTGGTGCGTACATGGAAGAAATAAGCGCGGCTGAAGTGTAAGGATTACGAAAAGGTAAAAAATAATTTCGTTTAATACAGACTAAAATAAAATGTGTCTGTTAAGAGACGTGCTAAGGTGGCGTACTTCACTAGAAAAAAAACAAATTAATACTGAACTCCCTCTGTGAGTACTACGCCGGAACTCGACTTTTTGGCGTGCCATACTGATCGAGATTTTCAGCTGAAATAACGTGGAAAACAGTGTTTGCATAAACACTTGAAACGAAATTTGACTATTGTCAAATTTTCTCTGATCCAAGATATTTTGGATCGATTAAAGTGGTATTGGTCAAAGCGTCTTTGGCGCTTACTGGTAATATTTCGGTTGTTCCCAGTTTTAATCCCGTTCTGCACCCTGTTTTTGTCTTTTTATTGCGGTCGTTTTCCTATTGTATACGTGTTGTAATTCTAACCTGTTTTCCACATGAACATGGCTGTCTCGCTAAACACCGAGACGGATGGACCTATGGGGTCCTCGTTTGAGGTTGTCTGCTGCAGCTTGCGGACAGGTTAACTGTTCAGAGCCAGTAACAGATGTATCTGGCGGTATGCAATGTGACGTCTGCTGCCGCTGGCATCACGAAAACTGTACCGGCCTACAAGTTGACCAGTACAAGATGCTATCATCAAGCGCTCACTTTCTTTTTAGCTGTGCTGAATTCTGCGCTCAAAGATCGACGCGTCTGGCTGTCACCGGTACTAAACTTTCAGCGCTGGCTTCAAGGTTGGCAAATGTTGAGGAGGCGATAGCTAAACTCGCCTCTATTGCATCGCACGATAAGAAAATGGATTTGATTTTAAAATCTCTGAATACTTCGTTTGGAGACACTGCAATAGGCCGCAACATTGCTGACGATCCATTCACTGGAGTCTGTCACTCGAGCATAAATTCGCACATCCCACCGGCCAGTCCAGGTAACATTGCTGGCTGTCCTTATGAGCCGATCAAAGTGAAGAAAAATAGGGTGCGGAAATACCAAAAGCTCTCTGCTAAACCCAGAGAGTTAGTTGCCACGGCATCGAAAATGTGTCCATCTTTGACAGTCGTAAAGTCGTCTGACGATTGTACTTAGAACTTTCCCAAGATGCTGGCCGTCTCGGCCGCCAGTGATCCAGCACGTTCTGACGAAGTGCTGGCAACTGCTCAATGCGATACAAAGGCAAAGGCCCCTATTCCAGTGAACCAGAAGAAGAAGCGGACTAGATCTCCTCGTCAAACTTTGAATGGGCTTGAAGACCCAGAAACTAGTAAGACGCCGGCAATAGAGCGGAAAACCTACGCTATCGTTGCTTTGGTTTCATTTGTGAAGACAGGAACATTCCCACCGCCAGTGGTGAAAACAGCTAGCATAGGTGTCGACTCCAAGGCACGTGGGGTAAACACACCCCGTCGTGCCGACTCTTTCACGGATAGTAGCGGTATATTCCGTAACGTTACTGAATCTGCGGCCGCTCTCCCAAGGAAACGCATCTTGGATGACATCAAGTGGATGAAACTGTGTGTCGGCAAGCTGCTTCCACCTGGTTTCCCTGGTGTCACTGACATAAAGCTGACCAGATTGGGGAAAGTCCCTATCGCTTCTCCAAATCCGCGACCCCGACTACTTTGCGTAGTCCTTTCTACCCCGGAGGAACGCAAATCATTACTGCGGTTTGCTTTCAAACTTAAGGGTAGTGGTGTCAGCGTTCAGCCAGACCTTCCACTGGCAAATAGACTGAAATTAAAGGAGGCTATCAAAGACCACAAAACTAGACGGACGGCTGGTGAGCAAAGCCTCCGTCTGGTGGGTTTTCAGGGGGTCAGCCGGAACTTACTTTCCGCCCTATCAGAGCCCATCCTGGTGGCGCACGACCCAGGGATGGTCGGGCCGACTTCCTTGAGGTAGTACATTGCAACGTGCGTAGCCTAAGGAACAAGGTGCACGAGTTGGGTCTACTTGTAGACAAATCTCGTCCCGACTTACTTGCGTTCACTGAAAAGTGATTGTCCCCGGATATCACGGATGGTGTGGTTAATCTACCTGGCTATGCGCTGCTTAGAGCTGATCGCTCTGTTGGTCGCCAAGGCGGAGGCGTTGTACTGTATGTGAGCTGCAACTTGGATGTGTTGAGAACCTGCACCTTCCAGTCGTCGGATCCGACTGTTGAAGCCCTATCGGACGTTTTGTGCAATTCCTCTACCCAGTTTACAGTTATAGTTATATACAGAAGTCCTGGAAGTTCTTCCAGGGGATACTTGACTTCATTCGCACTCGGTCTGCGAATAAGTGTTTAGTTCTAGGGGATTTCAACCTCCCGGAAGTCTGTTGGGCCGATCTTTCTTGCAATTCGGCATTAGGGACATTCGGTGCAGACTTCCTTGAACTGACTCTCCAAGTGCATTTGCACCAGTTCGTTGACTTTCCCACCAGGTATATGGACAACCAAATACCATCTACTTTGGATTTGGTTTTCGCTAAGCCCCATGATTTCGTGACTGACGTTTCATGCGGTGCACCTCTAGGGTCCAGCGCTCACGCATGCATATCCTTTCGACGTGCCCTTTCAAGGCACCAAAAGACCGCTGTTGAAATACTTCCGAATATTTGGCGGGCGGACTTTAGTGCAATGCGAACTAAGGCTACAGTTCTGAAGTGTGAGATCTCGGGGGCTGATTCTGTCCAGTTAGCCTGGGATAAATTTAAGGCATACCTTACGGGGGTTTCCACTCCCTATATTCCACTCATTAGGAAAAGAGGGTTAGGGGCGCAGCCTCCATGGATAGCTACCACAGGCAAGTTCCTACTCAAGAAACGGTCTAGATGCTGGCGAACCTACCAAGCAGCTCGATCAGCCAGTACCTATGATAGTTATCGAGAGATTAGAAATAAATGTAAGCAACATCTCAGAGGTGCTCGTCTCCAATACGAGCAGGGTTTAGCGGACTCGGCCGCAACTAATCCCAAGAAGTTTATTGCTTACGTTAAAAGACGCAGCGGGGCAAAACTGTTTATACCAGCTTTATTGCGAGCAGACGGGACCCGTGACCAAACTGACTATGACAAGGCTTGTATACTGAGTGATCAGTATACTGGGGTCTATGCTCGAGAGACCACTTTACCACAGGTTGTATTGGTTTCAAGAGTTCCAGAGGATTCTTGCTTAGCTGAATTTAGCATAACGGAGACTCAGGTCTTCGAGCTCCTGCAAGGCATTAATCCCTTTAAAGCTTCCGGTCCTGATTCAATTCATCCGAAGCTGTTGCATGAAGTGACCACTGAGCTGAGTGGTCCGCTCACATGCGTGTTTTCAATATCATTGGATAGCTGCAGCCTACCTTCAGAATGGAAGGAGGCAATCATCGGTCCGATTTTTAAGGGCGGTGACAGCGCTCTACCCGCGAACTACCAGCCTGTCAGTTTGACAAGCGTAGTAGTCACGTTGTTTGAAAAGTTGATAAGGGATTCGGTGGAGAAACACCTGAATCGATTCAACCTTCTCAGTGTTGCACAACATGAATTCCGCAAGGGATTTTCATGTCAGACTAATTTACTTGTAGCTCGTGAAAGCTGGGCCGAAGCGGTAGACAGTGGCCATGCTGTAGACGTGCTATTCGTAGATTTTTCGAAAGCTTTTGACACTGTTCCACATCTTCGACTCTCACTAAAATTGAGATCTTACGGGATATCTGGTCGCGCCCTTCAATGGGTGTCTGTCTTCCTTGAGGGGAGGGAACAGTGCGTACGGGTGGGGCGTAGCTTTTCGCTCAGGCAAGCTGTCCTTAGTGGCGTGCCGTAGGGCTCGGTATTGGGGCCATTGTTGTTCGCGATCTATGTAAATGACTTGCCAAGAGAGCTAGGGGTGTCATCACTAATGTTTGCTGACGACCTTAAGCTCTGGAATATTGTGGATATCCCGGGGGTCCTCAGGCAAATCGGCGTGCCTTGGATAGGCTTTAGGAATGGTCTACCTTATGGTTGATGCCCATAAATAGAGCCAAATGCTCAGTTCTCCGAATCGGAGCTGCAAATCCTCCCACCGATATGTTGTCGGCGGTGGTGAACTCCCTGTTGTCACTCAGCAGGTTGATTTAGGAGTGGTAGACGCATAAGCACTTTATTCTGGAGACAACTGGAAGAAGGCTGCTTGTCGAGGGTTTCGTATGATGTGGTTTATCCGCCGCTCTTTCGGAATCTTAACGGCCAATTTGTTTGTGAAGCTATTTTCGGCATTCGTCCGACCCCACCTGGAATATTGTATTCAGGCTTGTTCACCATGTCTTAACCCAGACAAAATAGACTTGGAGAGGGTGTTACGAGTGGGCACTCGGTTAGTGCAGGGTCTACGGGGACAGACGTATCCTGCACGCGTGCTCAGTTTGGGGATGTACTCCATGCACTACCGAAGGATAAGAGGAGACCTGACTCTCACTTATCGTATTTTGACGGGTAAGGCTGGCGCGGACTTGTCAGGGCTATTTAGTCCCGCTAAGTTACCTAATCTCCGCGGGCGTCAGCTGAAACTGCATAAGCCACGATCTGATAGGATTAGGACGGAAACTCGTCTATCGCGCCTAGTTATAGATCGTTGGAATTCGCTTCCAGACTACGTGGTTAGGGAACCTATGGTTAAGGGTTTTGCGCGTCAGCTCGACGCACTTGGTTGGCAACAGCAAACATTTGCTTTTTCCTAGCTGATTCACCACATCTCAGTTCTTTTTTTAATGACTCAAATATCTTGGTACTCCACTTGCTTAGCTCTTTCCACTTTCTCTTTTGCCTTCTGAGTTTACTTTTTTCTTACTTCACGTAACCGACCCAGCAGGAACTGCTAGGGCAGGATACGTGGGCATTAATTGGTTGAACAGGGTGTGATGCGGTCTTTGTTTTAGGTTCATCAGTATTTCAAAGTTCGCCAACTCCAGGTTCAACGACCCGCCGAAGAAGGAACACTCACGGGATAATCCTATCGTTCCAGTCCCGCTTGAACTTGAACTTGAACTTAATAAAAAATATAACAAAACGGCTTGCGTTGAATTTTTCTCGGCGCCAAATTTCAACCTGAGTAAATCAAGGAAAAAGAAAAACCTTTTCTAAGGCTAGAATATTGCGTAAAGTAGCTCAAAAACAAGCTGCATATGACATGTTTTAACCGCTAATTACATTAAATTAAAAACAGTGCAAATGGTGCAGTAGTTCACGTGTGCTATCAACCGCGCGCGCTTTGAAATTTTGCAAAAGTTCGCTCTTGAAATTTCTACCTTCAACTTTGGCTTGAAAGCGTGTTCTAAAGAGACAGAATGAGAAAACTTCACTCTGATCCACCAAATATTGATCCGAGATATCTTGAATCTTCGTTGACCGCGTGGGATCGTTCCAGTTTTGCTTCGCTTTTTGTTCCTTTCGGTCGCATTTATTCACTGTGTTTATTTTTTTTATTTAATATTGTTGCACATTTTTTAGTATTTATTTGTTGTGACGAGGTATTCATTATACACTGTCATACCTTGCTTTTTGTTATTCTCTACGTGGCTTTTACGTACTATTCGCAATGACATCGGTCGCTGGCTATAAATGCGGTGAGCACACTTGTGGCGTTGAGGTCAAACAGGGCATTCAGTGAGACAGATGCTTGTCATGGTACCATAACCATTGCTCTAGGTTAGACCAAGGCTGTATTGATCTTTATGCCCGACATCCCCAATTAAAGGGGATTTGCTTCCACTGTGTTTGCTTAGCAGATATTTGTTCTTGTTTAATGTACGATCTGACTTTTGATCCAGTTACTCATATCTCAACTGTGCATGATTCCGCTAGTAGGACTGTGTGCGTAGACTAGACGTTGCGGAAAAGTTGTTTCGTGACCAGAGTTTGCTATTTGGTACTTTGCGTTTCAAAGTCGATGAGTTGCAGTCTTCTTTGGAATGTTACTTGCGAAGTGCATAACTTGCTATAGGTAGACAACAAAACGTCCTGATCTACGATATGGAGAAGCCAGTCACACGGGAAGCTAAAACTCGACGGGACCTAGATAAAATGCGAGTGCATGATATCCTTCGCATAGCCGGAACACCGTTATACTTCGGTATCAAAAGAGTACATCGTGTTGCAGCTGGAGAGAAACGGGTGTGCTTTGCCATGTAGTTTATGCAAGGCCTATCCTGGTTGAAATTAGGAACCATGTACACCGGGACCTTCTACTTAACGGGGCTGGGTTGGTTGCAGCTCAGACAAAAGGTCGATATCATAAAGCACCGGACACACTAATTTCGCAAGCCAAAGCTCCTCGGTTGAGCCGGTTAGGATGTAATACTACCAGCTTGGCTAACGAATCTGCGGTCTCACACGCTGAAACTCGCGATAGTGAGCCTCACGTTACGCAGACACCTAAGCAAAACCCTAGTGGCCGCTCTCCTGCGGCAAAGGCAGTCAACTGGTCTGGACAACTCCCTTCCTAAGACGCCAGTGCGATGACTAGTGGCCTGCACTCGGTTGTGGAGAAACTTGCTCTTGAATGAAATGCGAATCACACCACTTTGGCGGAAGAGGGCAGTAAAGATGTGGCGATGGAACTTCAGGCGGTGCGTTCAAAAGCAATCGAGACCTCATGCTCGATAGTAGTAGCACCAATGTTCATGGTTGGTGTGCCTATTTCACAAAATGATAGGAAAAATGAAAATCTTGCGACACCTAAACTGGACCGTACAGAGAATCCAAAGTGTAGTGCTGTTAGGCCGACTCAGGTAAACGGGAGAAAACCCGCCGGGAGTTTATCCAGCAAGCCAAGGCGAGCGTAGCCAAGAAACGGATTAGCCCGAATTGCGTTATAGCAGCCCAGCGTTGCTTCATCGACTCAGACAGCCGATGAAAATAAAATGGTACAAAATACGGGTTATATCCTCGGGCTCTACGCCCGAGGGGAAACAACCGTGTCCGGAGAGACTAAGTATGGTACACTGATTGCTGTGGTGTGTGTAACAAATCTGGAGAGTTAGTGACGCGTTGTGAGCATGCTGATGTGGAGGCTGTGTCGGAGTCCTGGCCTTCTCCAGAAGACCTTATTATTGATCTGCTTATAGACTTCGCGTGCTACAAGGCTGACAGGCCCGGGTATCAGATTGGTGGAGGAGTACTCTTGCTTATAAAGTGCCAATATAAACATTAGGAGGCCCCATTTACTAGGAGTTATGCTAACGTTCAAGTAGTATCCTGCTATCTAAGAGTATGGGGTAGATTGGAAATTATAGTATGTCTTTATCGTAGCCCATCGTCTACGCGAGAAGTGGACAGGGATCTTAGTAAGTTGTAGTGGACTCGGACCCAAAGAGAAATAAAGATGAACAAATGATGATCAGAAATGACAAGACTCACAGAAGGGTTTCGACGTGGGTTAGAAGTCCAACCACATAAAACTTCCTAGTCCTCTTGCGTCAGCCACTCCGATGGATGACAAACGACGATGGTGAAACCAGTTGAGACGGAACGAGATCTGTAGATGCATATTGCTCTAGGTTAGAACGTAGTGACCGACAATGCCATAAAATCCGTGGCACAAGAACACAGAGAGAACACGTCGATTTGCCCGCGTGGTTCAAAAAGTGTGTTATTTATCAATCAAAACAAGTATACAAGGTTAATGTACAAGAATTGGTTGTAATAGGAAAGGAATGTACAATGAAAGATAAGTAAATTTACAGGCGCTACAAAGTTACTAAGACATGCGGCAATGGCCGCACCTAATTTTCTGATCGTTAGTGATCTACACCTTTCCGATGCTGATTGGTAGCTTGCTGGAAACAGGGTGGGTACCCTGGAGAAGGAACTGGTAGCTTGGGTGCATGTAAATACGTTCGAGCAATACGTCCACGTTCCGATCAGGAGTCGTACTGGGTGTACCCCTTCAACCATTGATGTCGCGATCGCCAGACATGGTCAGTTGATTGACCTGGGCTTGGAGCCACCTAAGGATATGAGGGATCATTTTGTTTTGACCTTTTCTCTGGATACACCGACGCTTGCAGAGAACCGTCGAAATGGAAGGGATTTCAAGCGTATTGATTTTACGAAGCTGCGAAATCGAGCCCTTCAAAGCATTTAGATCCTTGAACAGGACAAGGCCAATTTGGAACAGTGGTGGCTTCTACTCAAAAGTGGACTTGTACAGTTACTGAACCAATTCGTTCCTCTACGCCCCAGGAGACATCTTGAGAAACTACGATGGTGGGGGAGAAAGATTGATAGAGCGATAAAGAGACGCAATTATGAGTGGAGAAAATAGCAAGAACCTCGGGGTTTCCGACGAAGGGTGCAATACAAAAGGTGTAGCAGCATGGCTATTAAGTTGCAGCGGCAGGCGAAGTGCTTATATTAGCTTAGCTTGGTCAGATTTGCGAAAACAAATCCCGAGTGTTATTACAGTTATGTTCAATCAAAGGCTTCTCTAAGAGAGCTGGTCGGCTGTCTAACCATGGAGGTAGGTACCCAGGCTGTAGACGATGTTGATAAATTAAGTGCTGCTACGTGTCTATCAAAACCTGCACGGGAATAACAGTCGGTCAGGCTTGCCATCACAGCCGCACTGCTAAATTAGCTATACAATGCGGGAAATTATTCTCACTGTGACAGAGGCCTTCGCAGTGCTGGCCAGTTTGAACCCTTACAAACCAGTTGATCTTGATAGTGTACATCCCGCCATAGTTATGCCTCTGGTTGATATCATGCAGTATCCTGTAGCGCAGTTGTTCAACCAGTCGCTTCAAGAAGGCAAGCCGACATGTGAATGGAAAGAGGCGACTACTGTTGCAGTCCCCAGGGGGTTCTAACTCGGTGCCTCTTAACCATAGACCTGTTAGTTTGACCAGCATCATGGTGAAGTGCTCGGGAAAGCTTATAAGAAATAGGATTTGTGAGCACCTGACTGAGCACAATCTTAGTAGGGCGGAACAGCATGGCTTGCTTAAAAAGAAGTCTTGTCTTACCAATTTGTTGTGTTTTTAGATGAAATTACTCGTTGTCTTGTTAGTGGCGTGTGGGTAGAGGTGTGCTATTTGGACTTCAGCAAAGCCTTTGGCTCAGTGAATCATCGAGTTTTAATTGAGAAGCTGACACGGTTTGGACAGCATCCTCAACTATTACTGTGGTTCTCTGAAATATTACGTGAAAGGACATTCAGATTCAGGGTTGGGGAAGCGTGTTCTGGCGTTTACCATGCCTACAGCGGTGTCTTCCAGGGTTCGGTATTGGGTCGCTTGTTGTTTCTTATGTTTATAAATGACCTCGCTCCTCTTCCTGAGGATCCCTGATATATCGTCACGGACGACATGAAACTAGTCAGTAGGGGAAACCGAGCGACATTGTCTAAGGACATCACCACAGTGGTGAATTGGTCGAGCCAATGGGCTCTACCACTTAATGCCAATAAATACCAACTATTGGCCAAAAGTGGCAGCGGAATTGCATTTCAGTCGCCTGCGAGCGCTTTATCATTGCGGTGTACTGCTGAAGCCCGCGATCTAGGTGTCATCATAGTGAATAATTTTTGCCTTCGGAACGGTGGCGCCATGCCGCCAATAAATCGCGACAAGAGTTATTTCGTCTTCGGAAGGCGCTGAGTAACACTGAAGCAGAAGTATGCTTGCCGTTCTATAAAGCTGTGGTCAGGCCGCATCTGGAGTATTGTGTTGAGTCCTGGGCGCCGTACCTCCGGAGTGACGTCATTTGTACAGAAAAGATTCAGAAAGTTGCGACCAGGGTGATCGAAGGTCAACGAGGGAAGTCGTACGAAGGTAGTCTAAGTAGCTTGGGATTATCTTCCTAGAAACGGCTTAGGTTGAGAGGGGACTTGATAGAAAGGTTTCAAATAATTACCGGAATTAGTACTATTAGGCCCATCCATCTGTTTGATTTGGCTATGTCAGCCCATCTGCACGGGTCTAGCTTAAAGCTCAATAAATATAGAGCTTGTTTCAACATCACGCTAAAGCTTTTTACGAACCGAGTAGTCAACTTTGGAATAAACTTCCTTCTGATTTAGTGGATCGTGAGTCTGTCGAAGCCTTCAAAAGGGGCTTAGATGATTGTTGGTATATCCTTTTTCTAGAGCTATTGTAGTTGATCTGAAATATGTATTGTATTTTGGTGCTGACAAATGAAAGTGCAAACATTGCTCTTGTTCTTGCTTCGTTCCTTTGCAGAAGCAAGGAGTCAATCCAACGTCGAAGTGCCGGGGGCCGCTTCACTTACCTGCACAAGAAATTGGACGGTCGTTAGGCGAAAGCCTGTATCGTCCGTCTGACCTTACATGGCTTGACCTGACCTGAAGTGTGGCCTACGAATAACTCCATTATTCTTTTTTGCTAAAAAGTTTTCTGCTTTGCAAGCAAATAGCAGAAAAAAGACAACAAAATGTAAAAAGTAGCGCAGCGCTATACGTTCTATATATTGGCCTAGCTACCTAGCAATGCTTTATTTAGCACGTAATACCCCGCAACAATTAGGTACGTCGTTGGTGGCCGAATGACAAACTTTTCAGGCATACATAACAAACCTAGGCAATTAAGCGATACTATTGCGCGAAAGCACTAGAAATCCGGTAAGGGGTATTATGTATGCAAGGGAATTCAAGACAACATATAATTGACCCAGGGTCAGAAGGCCTAAGCTGACCATTTTCAGTGGATACTGAGCCATATAAACCACTAGGAATATCGAGTTTAGTAATTTTTAGGCCTCTAAGTAGATCTGAACTTTATATCAAGACTGCATGAGCTAGGTCTACCTGAATAATGCAGGAGACCTTTAGGATCACTTGACACGTTTTGGCCTGGGAAGTGCACACATTTCTTAGATAAACTTCGCAAGTTTTATCTCAGAGCCGATTTTCTATATTCATGAGGTTATGTCTCATACACAAATGAGCTAGAGGAGCCTGTCACTAATAATAAAGAAATGAGTACCAGAAAATTTAGCGAAATGCTTTGGGACGTGAAACCCGTTTGGGTCTGCGTTGGTGGGGCATTACCAACTCTACTGCTGGGGATTGAGCTTGCTCGAACATGAGGGATTATTATGCCTCATGTGTTAATGTACACTATTGTGCAGCTCTTTGCTTAATTTCGAGCTATTTCTCTTCTATTTAAGTTTTGAAGCAATTGCCAGCAGTGTTGATCCAGGTGGTAATTTTAACTAGTACTATACTGTCGCACCAGCTATTTCCTTGGTGGTTTTCCTGGCAAGAGCCGTTCTAGCACCTTAAGCAAAGAGTGATAAGGTAAATCAAGAGTAAGATAGTAACAAAAAAGTGGGAGCTGGTTCTTCACCCACCATTACGCGTAACACATGATAGGCTTTGGAGCCATCTAAAAGATAAATAACTAACGGGCGGCCAAGTTAAGACAAGTGGTGGTCGAAAGTTTCTGGTGGTCCAGCCGACCAGGGTGACAGGGGCCTCTCTGTCGTTGATTAGTTTTCGTGCCAGGGAAATGGAATCTGGAAATGCGGAAGTTTTACTAGCAAAAGCGGTTAAAGAAGGGGATCTGGTTTCCATGATGGCTGTCTACTAGTGTTGCCAAAAGCGAAAAGCATCCGCATACCAGATAAAGCTATGTATATGGGGCTAAGTGAGGATAAGTGGAGAGCAAAAGACCGACTTTTGGGCCTATAACTTTTAAAGTGCTCTCTTTGTCGACATGGTGGAATATATATATATATATATATATATATATATATATATATATATATATATATATATATATATATATATATATATATATATATACCGCTAGTAGTTGGAAACGGCGGCGTAAAGTAACTAATGCTCAGGCTTAATGAAAACGCAGCGACTAAGGCCAGCTAGCAACTGAAATCTACGAGGTACATAAAGGTACATCTAACGCCGGTATTTGGACGGTCTTGGACAATGCTAATTCTAATCTTAGGTGTACCGGCAACAACAATAGCATTCAACCTCTTATGCAAGGTATGGTAGGATGTCTTTACTAGGCGTACGTCATAGGTCATAAGCCTAAGGTTTTCCCACTTAACCAGTGGTCTAAGAGGTTGGTAAGTGATAAAAGGTAAAGCTGAAGACAATGAATGAAGGTGTAGATAAGATGTAAGAATTGAAGTTCGTCTGCTCGGATGGCTTCGTCTTTGCTCTGCAATATTCTATATGAGGAATAACTATGGGTTTGCAAACCTGACGGTTAGTAGGCTAGGCTGTACTGTTTGTGGAAATTTTTAAACATTGGCGATGTGACCATGGAGAAAGAGAATCTGGAGGATTGTGGATACCCATTGGTCCATTCAGCCTTTGGACCAACGTGTCAGCGAGTGAACCGAAGTGGGTCAGAAACTAATCAGTAATGGCTAAATAACTTTTGCACTCAGAATTCTAATGTTAGCACCTGTACGATGCGTGCGACTGATCCGGCTGAGACCTTCCGGGTTTTGTGATTGCGGTACTGGATAAGATGAAAACCTGGGTGTAATTAATGGAGACAATCCATGGGGTTAGGCTACCGATTATTCCTTACCGGATGCTTTTGTGGTAGCATCTACTCTTCACATAGTTCAGTCATAAGGCGGAATTGTCCGTAGGAGAACTCAAGCAGGACAAGAAGAGATCATTGAAGACTAAAGTCGTCTTGTACTCTGATTTCTATCCATAAAACCAAGTAAATGAGTGCGTAGAATACCGCTAAAGTATCTTAGCTGTTAAGACGGTAACGACAATGAATGTGGATTAGTTATGTGCTTAAGGTGCTTAGATGTCATGCGCTACATCGTGGGCGTCCTCAAGCTATGTCAGCGCCAGTTTCGAAGGAGTGGTCTTGCGAGCCGCACATATGGAAGGTGCTTTGTATATTGTCAAAACCTAGGAATCTTTGTCTCTCCTTCTTGAACGCTTGCAAGTTTTGGATTTCTCTTAGTCTGGAAGGTAACCTGTTCCATATGTTCTCATACACAACTAAGAAAAAACGAAATCTGCGAAGACCTGAAGGCTTTAGAGCCATGGTGTCAGGAGTGACAAATAAATCTTGCTGCTAACCAATCGAGCAAATTGATACACAAATGCTCCGTAATTGATGGCAGATTTAGGTCAGATGTCGGATGTGGCTCACCACTAAAATACAGTCACTGCCCACTGCTAAACACTAGCAATGATCTAGTTAGCTGGACTTTGTGAACACAACGGCATATGAACGAATCCTTAACCTTTCGTCCAACAGAGATTATTATGCATTCTATCTGGCTCCAACGCATATGGAATGTCAAAAAGCAATCTCCAGAACAATTAGAATCCCCGTCCAATGTTTCCATACTGAAAGCACCTATAGATTTTACCGTGCTTGCACAGTAGTTTGCTATCTGATCCTAATGAATATGTCTATCATCCTAGCAACTCTCCTATATGACAAGTGCGCACCACTTTGCGAACCATGTAATTTGTGAACAGTTAGCTCTCTCGTTTGGTTTATATGCGCTTATTTTGTTATTGTGGGTCTGACAGCCACTTGATCACGCCTGTTCTGACGTGTCTCCTTTATTCGAAAAAGGACTAATCTTTTATCCATTACAGTTATTGTACACATCTGCTCATACCTTCAAAGGTGTGCCATCCGCCGTCAAGAATAAACCATTTATTTCTTTTCCTCATTACTTTGGCTAATGTTTAGTTATACGGTGTTGGGTGGAGCCTGGGATACTAGTCGGTAAGCAATGACACGTAAGATGTGTCAAATACGACAGTATAGAAATCGGAGGAGACTGAACCCAACGTGTATTGTGCAGGATAAAGAATAGGAAGCGAACCAGACAGAGGGAGTAACGTGCAGCGAGGTACTCACCAAAACGGTTTTGTGTTAATGGACGTGCAGTCAGTAAAACAAATGGACGCTTCGAAGGTTACAACAACCGTAAAATCCAATGGTAAAAAATACTGAAAGAGCTTGTTTTCCGGTACACTACAAGGCCATCCTCCTAAAAGGCTGAAGGATGGAAGCCTTCGACGGAGCTGTTAGTGGGAGAAAATGGAAGGAGAGGGTGGATGCGAATATTTGCATGGGCATGAGTAAGGGCTTCCAAAGTGGGGTGTGTAGCAGATTTCGCTGGGTCCAGACTTTTGCTAGTCATTAAATATGACGATCCTATGGACCAGAGTGCATCATCGGTGGGCCGTCGGGGCGGGCTGGTCGAACTGCGAAAAGCTGGCTAGTCAAGAGGAAAGGCCGACAGTACCTTCCCTTTGCTGCAGACCCGACGGTGCGCTTAGGAAGTGTCACTCCCCTCACCGCACTTTAGTCCACGGTCCTTATCCCACGAGGAAATCCGGGCTTCCTCGTCCCACGCAGAAATGCGGGCGTCCCCGTCGGCAACACCTCGGAGGCGTTTGGGGACCAATCCGTTCGTGGGTGTCTGCAGCCGAGGGCGAATATCTGTTCCTTGTGTGAAGAAGGAGGCCTTGGGTAGGCTG
Source organism: Dicrocoelium dendriticum (assembly GCA_944474145.2). Classification (NCBI taxonomy): domain Eukaryota; kingdom Metazoa; phylum Platyhelminthes; class Trematoda; order Plagiorchiida; family Dicrocoeliidae; genus Dicrocoelium; species Dicrocoelium dendriticum. The sequence goes on from OX104061.1 coordinate 13,955,239, forward strand.
GCGAGTCACTCGGGGTTGCGTTGAGCCGGTTGGCGAGTCACTGGAGGGCTGCCTGCGCAGTTCCGGCGGTTGAGTTTCTGGAAGGTAGAAAACAGAGGGGATGTGCACGCGTCGGGGAGGTTGCTTGACGCCGGAGAGGAAACATGGCATGCATGATAAAAGCAAATACGCTTTTTAGGTTTTCAAAATGTTTTGGGTACTTTTGGCGATTTTGCAAAACGTTTGTGGATGAGACGCAGGATAACCACTAAAGACGAAAATGGCGTGTTAATAAAAGTAGCAAACGTTTACAAAATCTGAAAAACAGACCGGACGTTTAACCTGTCTACCGCGTCGGTCGGTTACCTGGGGTTGAGGCGGGATAGGTTGCGGGTCAAGGGAAACGGAGGGTTCCGGGCTATGCAGTGCTCGGGAAGTCACCACAGGTGCGGGTGCTTGTGCGTGAGCGTCAGGGTGGGTTGCAAGTGGCTTGTCAAAGAAAGCCACTTTGAGGCGGTCGATGGACACCGTCGTCCGGTGCCCATTCTAACCTAAATCAAAACATTTCGGAGCAAGTTATGGAATTTTGAAAGGGCCAGTATGGAGGCTGGAGAGGGCGCCGCACGGCATCTGTGCGGAGGAAGACGTGAGTGCAGGAAGAGGGTCCGCTGTGTATGTGCACATCTCTAGTCTGTACACGGAACGGAGTCGGGCATAGTGAACGCATGCGTTGAGCTAGGGAGGACGCAAAGTTAGGCGGAGGCATAATCGACGATGCGGGAGGTGAAACAAATTCTCCTGGTAACTTGAGCGTCGTGCCGTAAACCAACTCTGCTGGTGCAGATCGCCAGTTAGCTATGATGCTGCTGCGTATGCCTAAGAGTACGAACGAATTGTTTTCGCTCCAGCTAGGGGCGGAGGAGGCGCAGAGCGAGGCTTTAAGCTGCCTATGAATGCGTTCAACTAAAATGTTGGCTTCTGGGTGATAAGCTGTGGTATGAATGCGGCGGCGGTCTAAAAAGTTGCAGAACCTATCGAATTGTGAAGCTTCGAAGGGCGTTCCTCGGTCGGTTGTGATGGTGGATGGGCATCCGTAGTGCGAGACCCACCGGTCCAAGAAGGACCGGATAACAGTCTCAGCTGTGCAGTTTGTTACGGGAATGGCTTCTGGCCATCTGGTGAAGCGGTCGACACAAGTAAGCATGTATAGAATCCGCGTGACGGAGGCCATGGACCTACCAGGTCTATGTGTACATGCGAGAACCGAGAGTCCGGGGCATGAAATGAACCAAGAGGACTGCGGGTGTGGCGATGTACTTTAGAGCGCTGGCATTGATGGCAGGGGCGAGCCCAGTTACGAACATCTTTGGTTACGCTTGGCCAAACGAAGCGTTCGGTGACCAGTTTCAAACTACACGGATACCGGGAGGTGATAGTGAGTGCAGTGCGTCGAAGACTGTGCGTGTGAAGGAGACGGGCACGAAGGGTCTAGGACAACATGTGGAAGTGTCACACAGGATGGTTCCTTCCGTGGTTTGGAGAGGAACAGGTTGCACATGCGGCGAAGTGGACTTCAGTGTGCGCTGTATATCTTCGTCTTGAGCCTGAGCCGATGTCATGGCGACAACGTCGACGGTAGGCAAAGTCTAGAGAGTGAGGTTGACGCGTGAGAGAGCTTCGGCGACGGGATTGTCGACACTGAGACATGAAGTATGTCAGCAGTGAACTGCTTAATAAAGTCTAGGTGTCTTGTTCCTCGTGGTGAGTATTTGTCGCAAGCCGCGTTGAAGGCAAAGATAAGGAGCTTGTGGTCCGTGTAGACTGTGAAAGCGCGGCCTTCGAGTGTGTGCCGAAGTGACGTGTCGCTAGGTACGTGGCTAGCAGTTCTCCGCCAAACGTGCTGTAGCGGGATTCCGCTGGCTGCAGACGCTCGGAGAAGAACCCAAGGGGTTGCCATTGCCCATCAACGTGTTGTTGGTAGACGGCACCTACCACGACGTCTGAGGCAGCAGTCGTAATAGAAAGAGGTGCAGTCGATTCGGAATGAGCGAGGAGGGCTATGTTGAAGATAGCATCCTTGAGTTCGGCAAAGGCTGTCTGTGCTGTGTCAAGGAAAGCGAACTTACGTTCATTCCCTCTGAGTAGGTCAGTCAGTGGCTGCATGGGCTGAGCGCAGCGCGGAATGAAGCGTCGATATTAGTTGCCTAAACCACAAAATCGACGGATGTGCTTGAGTGAAGTCAGAGCTGGTAAGTCCTTGATTTCCTGGATCTTGTCAGGAAGGACCAAATGATAAAACCAGGTGATGAACCAGGTGATGATGACACGAGGTGGCCTAGGAATTCTACCGTTGATTTTCCGAGTTCGCACTTAGCCGGGTTGACTGTGACACTGTGTTGTGTCAAGCGCTGGAAGAGAGTTCGAAGATGCTCGAAGCGCTCTTGTTCCGATGAACTAGCTACTAAAATATCATCCAGGTAGGAATAGGCGCATTCTAGGTCACGAGTGACATCGTGGATGAAGCGTTGAAAAGTTTGTGCGGTGTTGCACAGTCCAAATGGAATTCTTGAAAATACAAACAAACCGAACGGAGTGACGACGATTATTTTAGGGATGTCGTTGTCTTCCACTGGTATCTGGTGATAGGCGCGAACCAGATCGATTTTGCTGAAGATCGTCTTACCTGTGAGGCGAGCGGTATGGTCCTGCATGTGTGGGATGGGATACCTATCTGGGACGGTTAGGCGATTGAGTGCGCGGTAATCACCGCAAGGGCACCAGTCACCAAGTTTCTTGGGGACCATCTGCAGGGGCGAGGACCAAGGGCTTTCGGAAGGGCGGATTATTCCAAGTTCATGCGTGTGCTCAAACTCCGCCCTAGCTACCTTTAGTTTCTCGGGCGATAGTCGGCGTGGACGGCATGACACAGGTAGGCCATTCGTCTGTATGTGGTGCGTGACTTGAGCTGCTACGGGCAAAGCTGCGTTCATTGGCTGAACGAGCTTGGAATACTGAGAGAATCGATTAGCGTAGTCTGGCGAGGTCTGGGGAAATGCATAGACCGGGGATATAGATGTGACATCGGCGGTGATGCCACTTATCATGGGCTTGGTTGCAGTGTCGACTATCATCTGGCGTTTCGTATCGAGCATGAGGTCGAAATGCCTGAGAAAGTCAATGCTGATGATGGCAAAGGGACTGCAGCGACAGTGAATACCCAGCGGAAGGTGCGCCGAAGACCCGGGTCCCGGGTAAGTGACGCATGACCGCAGGTGACTATTGGCGTGCCATTGGCGGCACTGTGGCTTGCCGACAGAGAAGCGGTAGGCTCACCTGGCATAAGGGGATGACGCTGAATTCCGACCCGGAAACAACTAAGAACTTGGTATCGGAGTCATAATCCCTAATGGAGATGAGACGACTTTGAGCTTTGCCGACGTTCGTGGCCACTGCAGGCCGGCGTGGCGGATCATCTATTGCGGAGTAGCTACACGGCTGTACGCACTTATGTGTTTTATTACCGAAACGCGAGTGGCAAAAACACGAACCTGTGGCATCAGGTTTTGTGCGACGGGGCGATGATCCAGACCGGTTGCAGTGCTTACGGTTTAAAGTGAGTTCCTCGATCTGGCGCTGAAGCGACGCTATCTGCGATGATAATGTGTCTATTGCCGACGACTGGATAGTCGCGGTTGTCGGTTTGGTTGCGCCAGCACAAAGCTGCTTAGATGCTTTGGTTTCAGTCTCTGGCTGGTGCCGTTCGATGACGCGGTCTGCTGAATCTGCAATTGCTGTGGTGGGCAAGTCACTTGCTACTGCAAGGATAGCCTGTGTGCTATCAAGAAAGCGTTGCGTCCACAGCTCGCGGAGAATCCCCATGTCCATTTTGGACGTGCCGATGAGCTGTTGTATTTCGTGCAACAAGGCTGAGGGCACCCTATCTTTTAGCTGCAGATCACTAAATATTTGCTGCAGACGGACCTTGTTAGAAGGCGTGGTTCGCTGAATAATAGCCTTTTTAAGTGTCTCATATTTCATTACAAGATGGGGCAAAGTATGATGTCTCTCACCTGTGAGGATATATTCTGAAAAAGGCAAGATATTAGCTGGTTACACATTGCGAAATCAGAAGGCTGATGTTCGGACCACGTCGGTGTCACCAATTGTCGGGCGGAACCTGGGATACTAGTCGGTAAGCAATGATACGTAAGACCTGTCAAATACGACAGTATAGAAGTCAGAGGCGACTGAACCCAACGTATATTGTGCTGGCTACAAGAATAGGCAGCGAATCAAACAGAGGGAGAAAGGTGCAGCGAGGTACTCACCAAAACGGTTTTGTGTCAATGGATATGCAGTCAGTAAAACAAATGGACGTTTCGAAGGTTAAAACAACCGTAAAATCCAGTGTTACAAAATATTGAAAGAGCTTGTTTTCCGGTGCACTACAACGGTGTACTGTGACCCTCCACTTCTCAGAGAACGTGCAACATCAATTTGCAGATGCCGGACAATCAGCCTTCCACATAGGCCATCACATAAGTACAGCCGAGGCACGACTAGAATGTTATCAGAGCCACGTTCGCCCACACCCAGAATATTGCACCATCATCTGCAGCAATCTGCGAAAGTCAGATCGCATACTGCGCTAAAAGGCTCAGTGGCAGTTAATCAAAATTATATCCCACAACATTTACCGCTTAGTTACCTACAGTGGTATGGTCACTTCAACCTCTATGGTTGCGACGCATTACCTTAAACTCATGCTTCTTACATCAAACCGTGCACAGTGACACACCCAGCCGGACACTGGGAAGGGAACCAGCATTTAACCTCTCTACCGACTAAGTTCACATTTCTTCCTAATTGCTTATGTAAATCCCTGGAACAAATCACAAGCACGGTTACGCGAGCTTCACCATCCACAGATTTGCAAGAAGGAGGTACAAAACTTTAATTGGCTAGATACGATCATACGCCATTTAAATGTCTATACTTCGGATGAGTATCTTTTTGACACTAGCCTAGATGGCACAAAGACAACGTCTCGGGCTGCACTACAACATTATTTTACAATCCCTCTAGCCGCCTGACATATAAGCACCAATGGCGCCTTACTCTGCTTGGTCGCCCCAGCGCCGTTGCTTACTTACATCAGTCGTCACTGCCATTTTCTCCTAAGTTTAGCATTCCCGAAGCTATCCTATTTGGCCCAACCCTGTCTATGGCAACCATTATGCTAATCTTGCCTTGACTTGTTCTTGCTGTCTGGATGATTCTGCATCACAGTATCATCGACACTTACTTATCCATCTCGCGCGATTTCTTGACCGTGCTTATAGGGGCCTTATTAATGTCGCACTAACTTATAACCCATAGACAGCAGACATCTCTGCTTCAGAAAGTCTAATCTTATGCATAGTTACCTCACTCTATAAGTACTGGCTTTGTTACCTGCCTACATCACTTTGTTCTATACCACAGCCTTCAGGTCTACCCTTTAGCCTAAGTCTGACGGTGCTGTCGCAAACCTTATCATGCCCTATGATTGACATGTTCCAAATCACTAAATTCACCTCACGGTCTGAACTTCTCGCATCTACACGATCAATTTTCCCCCACCATATGTTTTTTCCCATCTGCTACTCACCAATTCCGTCTTCTAAGCATTCCATACCACTTCAATCGCAATTATATGGATAAATTATCCACACAACCCTTTCGGACACCTGTCTAGTGTTCGACGGCAATTAGGCGTAGATTCCCCATCCCATTATTAGGGGCTATCCCCATAGCACACCAAACCTTACCTAGCATCCTTATTGTTTATCATTCATCCCTCCTGACACCTTACCTTTGGTAGGCGTGCCAGCAATGCTTGTGTCAGTTCTAGTTCTGCCAGTCTACTCCCCAACCTACCGACAGCATTCGGATCACTTTTGCCTCTCACAGCCAGCTCCCTCCAGCGCTGATGACTACCTGCATTTCTCATGAATTACTTCCCATCCTCACTTAGCATTTCCCCTAACTTTACTCATTCTCATATCTCTCATACTTGCCCTGCCCCTGACCTGCACAACCATAGCGCAAAGTGTGCCTTAAACTACCTCTTGCTCTCCATCTACCTCCGGATTAATTCAGTATCTTATCTACGCTTATGGGCCGGTACGTACCAAGCCTCTTCATAGCTGGCCTCCACAGTTGGCGTAATGGTGCTAGCATACGCAGCCATAAATCCTTATCACTCGTTAATCCACTGAGTATACCTAAGTTCCATTTATTTTAGTAGGTAGGCTTAGTTGCTCGATACTACCCAAAGTATTCTAACTAGATGGCCAAATGCCAACTGACTTAATTCCGCCGTCCCTTACGGCACGCGATCCATCAATAATGTGTATTAAAACTGGTCGACAAAGTGACCACTAGTAGAGCCACACTTCCCGGAACAAAACATTTTGTTTCACACTTTATCCTCTCTTGGCCATATATACTTAGTTATCTGGGTTATACGTATACCGAACACTATTGGAAACGCTGGTGGACGGGCAGTATGTAACTCCAAATCCTTTCCTTCAACTGCCTTTGCTATCACAACATTCACTTTGCCAGCTTCCATTTCGCTGGAACGAAAGCAAACCCTGCGACAGAGAGGCCCTTGTCACACCAGCTAGCCGGACATCCAGAACTTCCTAACCACCGCTTTGCCTTACTTTGGCCGTTCGGGCATAACTTTCCCTTTTACTTGGCTCCAAAGCCTACCATGCGTTATGCGTAGTTGTGGGTTAATGAACAGATCCTACAGGTTTGCCTACTTTTCCACTCTTCACCTATACTAATATTTAATTACCTTACATGATGAACTGAAACTGCTTTCGCTAGAATAACCTCCAGAGTGATAGCCGTCGTGACACCGGCTACCTCTCCTACCAGGCATCCATTCTATCCACTCCCAATATCGGCCTAATCAATTGCAACATGGAGTGAGCAAGAAGGGGCGCACCACTAATCCGATCCTCCAAACCACAGCTCAACGCTTCATTTCCCCTATCTAAAACAAATCCCACACTCCCCCGAAAAACCTCAGCTAAAGGATCGGATCAACTGTCTTGAGAGCGGACAAATACTCTCACGCTACATCTAATATACAAAATGCCTAATGTCAACGATGACGGTTCCAAGGCAAGTCTACTTAAATTAACAACCCAAACCTAAGCTCCAATCTTCAGTTTCAGTGGTAACCTTTTGCGGTTAACTATCCTAACAACCAAGCTTAATTAACACTGTAATACTTGTCATTAATTCCGAGTACTGAAATCATATAAGCCGTACTCTATTCCACCCCTGAATTCTGTCCACCTTTATCCCGAATTCTCTCAAAATCCTTCCTTATGGCGATGCAAACCGGACCATTAGGACAGTCCGAATGACCACACTCATATCTTGAGCCTCAAACTTAGCCTTTACATGCCTTTCCACAACCAAGCGGTTTGGAAACACCGCCCTCTCAGAAGCGTTAAATAGTTCGCGGCCTCAAGGACCGGGTGCATACTTACAGCTCTAAGTCCTCGCCGGTCTTCTTCTATCATGTTCCGTTCTTGCCAACGGGACTCCCACGTGGTTAACGTAACATTTCTGTTATCCAGCTCAATGCATGCAACCCCCTTAGGTTAAATATTAGCCCCTGCTTTTACTTAACCGACTGCCGCTTAAGCACTTCTATCAGTCACACTGACAAGGCGGTAGTGCCAACAGCGTTGCAAAATTGGCGACCACATGCTTGTGGTTGGCAAGGATCCTTATCCGAACCTCAACGTATTCGATTACTTCAATATATCTACATGATCGCTGTACTTCAATATTGAATTTATAGCTTTTGCAATAACTTTATCGCCATTCACCTACATTCATATCTCAAGTACCGCTTCTCAAGTAGTTCGACGAATGCGGCTTCTGATATTGTTTATATTCATAACCTTTTGAATCTGACTACTGGAGTTGTTCCACAGGTTCTAGACCACCTCGCACACATCAAAATCTTGTAGCTATTGGTACTGAAATCATGCACCAATACAATAGAAGCTGTCATTGAAACGGAGCTACCATGTTTGCTAAGGAGCCTCCGGACTGAACTCGCTGCCATGTGCATTCACATCCGGCATCCGATAGTTACATCACAGATGATATTCATTCCCCCTGAATACGGTCTGTTGAACCGCCGTTATGTTTTTAACTGCAATATATACTGCAGGAAAATCTAGTCCACCGGATCCGCTAAACGGACTCTGTCAGATCCATAATATTCCGACGCAGGCAACTTGCAGTCCATTCCCTCCTCACTTGGCCTAATATTCCCCAGCTTTTATCTGTGCTGAACATTTATTAGGCAGTATTGGAAACACTGGTTGCCAAACATCATAAAGAACCAGGTCCTTCCCTATAGCCGTTTATGCCAACTTACTATCCACTCTTTTACATTCAATCAAAATGTCAAGAAGGCTAGCCTCGCTCCAAACTAGCCAGTCACCTTGGCTCTCTGAATATCCATAACCTTTTGACTACCACTATACCTTAACTTGGCCAGCTATGCGAAAGAAATCGTTTATCTGGCTCCGTGGACCCCATGTGTCAGACATCATGATAGGTGGACAGCTAGCTCTTTCATTTTGCATATGCTTCGCTACTCCTGGCTTATATTATCATTCATACACTTTTTTGGACGTGGTGGCACAGCTCTGGTAAGATAAATCGCTAGTGTGATAGTTGATCTAATGCCAAAGCCATAGCGCATACCGTCCGTTTGGCCTACACATGGTACACGCGTCGAACCTACTTAACCAGTGAGACGAGACTCAAATGGTCAAAAATGTCCACCATATTTTGTCCTAACACGAAAGACACAATAATCTTTCGCTTTTGAAAACATTAGAGCTCACAACCATAGTCGTTGTTGCACCACACATACATGATCTAGTGGATTGTACGCTTCACAGTAAATCGAATATTTTTCTGATACTCATTTGTCGTCTATTCATAGCGACAAACCTCTGATGTGTGTCACTAGAGATAGCCCTAGGTCTGTGGTTATATAAAAATTGTGACAAGTCATATATGTTGCATTATCTATCTTAAAAATATGCGGCATTGATGGACTGATATGCGCTGACTGAATCACGAGCCGCCATAACTAATGCATACAGACCTATCCTCTGTAAATTCGTGGATATACTCGCCACCATTCAGCGCTATTAAACTTTGAGGTGTCTGGCTTTACAGTGTGTTGCAACCCTCAGTATCAGCGAGAATCCTCAAGGTGAGGCCTTTCGACCAAGGACTGCTAAGGTCAAGTCGAAACGACTCGATTATTAGTAGCATTCTTTTAAGGCTTCATAGCGTTTTAGCGCGATCTTCCTCACTATTTTCTATTTCTTATGGCGTACGCTCAGAAAATTCGCTTTTCGGCCAACCACGTAACACTTACTAAGTACTGGTAATCTTGAGTCATCTTGCACTTTTATAGTTACATCTCTCTATTTATAAGCGAACGCCAATCTATATACCCAAATTTCTTTTAATCTGTATTTGCTAGCCAAACAAATGTGGCAGTTTTAGCATGCGGAACTAATGGCGCGACATACAGTCACCAACTAACTTGCAAACGACTGCTCGTCTTTCAGTTATTTCTCTTTTAGCATATCAAGCGCTTAAGCTTTAGAGTTCCATTATTTTCTATGAATACGCTAAAAAACGGTTTTTCCATTTCTAAGTTGATCCCTGTGGCGCACAGCGTCACCTATTAATAGGAAACATGAAAATCTTTTTATTGTACAAATTTTACTAGTGCTTTAGGCGGCAGTATTAAGTATAGCTTTTGTAAAATATTTCTTTTTCTAAATACTGTCTTGGAAGATCGGTTTTAACTCTCTATTTCCCCTTCAGAGTTCATCGCAATCTTTTCTCTTACAGGAGGGTATCATTAATCGAGACGTCCGAATGCGTAGAAATACCCCGCTGAATGTGTAATTAATTACGAGTTTGGCTCAAGGGCTCCGGCTTGCCCAATAATGAGTATTACGCGGTTAATCGATTTTTTGCCATGCCATACTGATCGAGCTACTTAGCTGAAATA
>OX104061.1:13965814-14024869 GCA_944474145.2 Dicrocoelium dendriticum
CGAAGGCTTCCATCCTTCAGCCTTTTAGGGGAGGCCCTTGTAGTGCACCGGAAAACATGCTCTTTCAGTACTTTGTAACATTGGATTTTATGGTTGTTTTAACCTTCGAAGCGTCCATTTGTTTAACTGACTGCACATTCGTTGTCACGAACCGTTTTGGTGAGTTCCTCGCTGCACGTTTCTCGCTCTGTCTGATTCGCTTCCTATTCTTGTAGCCTGCACAATACACGTTGGGTTCAGTCTCCTCCGACTTCTATACTGTCGTATTTGACACGTATTACGTGTCATCGCTTACCGACTAGTATCCCAGGCTCCGCCCAACAATACTGACGTGTAATGGCATTCGGGCAGTTCGGAGAATAGCTTGCACTCGCCTTTTATTCAAAGCACCAGTAAGTCTAGCCTCTCCTATTACCGGCTCTTCATGATTGTATGTGTAATTATTCATCACAAATTATAATGAGTAAAATAGCTGGATTACGCATTCTATTAATAATGCATTTGTATTAGGCTTATAAATACCCAGCGAACTTTAAGCATGCAATATATCAATAAGTAATTTAAAACATATGTAATGATAAGGTGACTCAGGAACAACAAAGATAATAAAACTAATGGGGATAAAAATAACGTTGTGCATGTATATCCCATATGTATGCATGACGATATATAGGGGAATATCCATGCCAAAGTGACGGGTGCTTAGTAAGCCTACATAACGTCTACAGACGTGACACTACTATCGGCACACAACAAAACTCTATTGGTTGTTTCACATTCCCACATGACCGGTGCATGGAGAAGTATTAGAGGGCCCAGAACAGGGGCGTCACACTCGTCAATTAACATGTATCCAATTTTGGCTTCACTAGCGTAAGCCTATATATGTCCCACGGAGGAATCGTACTATTATCAGTATCGGAATCACTGTTATGGTCTTCAGGAGCCTCCATGAAGGTGGTTCGTTAGCCCATCTACTTTCCGTGGCAATAGCATCTATATTACCACGAGCGAAGCCTCAACATTTTGCCCCACGTGCCTTCAAAACGTGTTTTTAGTTAGCCTATATTTGTCCTATACTATTGGTTTTATTATGGCGACTAGCAGCGTTGATATTTTTGGCGCCACAGGCGTTCACCACCAACGTTTATCGAACCCATCTTAGCAGCACAGCGGTGTCATCAGCATCGCGACTAACAAAACAGCTACTATTGGCTCCACACGTCTCCATGCACGTTGTTTACTGCGTCACTAAAACTCCCTTGGCGGCTTCATCCACAGCACTCCTAGTGAAGTAGCAGCTGTTGGCTTCCCACTCCTTCATGCGAGACCTATTGAGCCTAGGTAGGTCCCAAGGCAGTGGCATCATAATGCCCACTGGAATAGTATCTATAGGCCCGTTGCGCCTCCACCACTTGTAATCATTAAGGGCATATATATCCCATGGCGGAAGTGAATATCGCTACGTGCCAAGCGACTGACGTGGGCTAAATTGGTGCTTCAAGAAGCATGCATGAAATGGATTTTAATAACAATAACACAAAGATTACACGAGTCACACGGCATTGCGTGCAAAGGATTGGAATCCTTCCCGCAGCATAATGACTAAACGCTGGTAATGCCAAGGAAAAGTGGGAGTACATGCAACACAGACGTCTGTACCGATTTCACTTGTTCATGTCATCCTGGGGTCTCTTTTGCGCTCTTGACCTATAACGCGCAAGCACTGGGGAATGGATTGTTGCAAGTCGTGGCACGTACACACATTAAAACAATATGAATAGAGGTAACGCAAGGTTGCCTTACAGATTCATGAGGTAACGGTGGTGTGCACATCCAGGCAGTCAGGGTGGATCTTTCACCACATGAATGTCTAGGTGGAAATAAAAATCCGGTGTGTTTGGTGAGAAACACATGAACATCTTTCATTGCCGTGCAACATCGCAAGCCTTGACGAGGGCGCAGATGGACGAGCACAACATAGAAGAGACCAAGACAACAAGTGTAGACATGGTGGTCAGGCCATCTCACTTGAAGCTACTTTTCGAAGTGTAGTGGTGCTAATTTCTGTCACACATGGTTGCTGCTGTCCACTGGTTTTCGGACAGGCGGAAGCTGTACCACACATCAATAGCCGAAGAATTCGTAAAGATACGTGCCTGATGTAAGGCAAGACTACTGTTGAAACCAATTCAACCTGTAGAAAAGAGATAACTCGAGAAAACACCTCAGTATACTGATCATTAAGTATAAAAGACTTCTCAGAATAAGTTTGCCACAGATCCCGTCTGTTCGCAATAACACTGATATAGACAGTTTTGCCCCACTGCGTCTTTTAACGTAAGCAACCTACTTCTTGGGATTAGCTGCGGCCGAGTCCGCTAAACCCTGCTCGTAATGGAGACGAACAGTCCTGAAATCTTGCCCAAGTTTATCGCAAATCGCTTGCTAACTACCATAACTACTGACTGATGGAGCTACTTACTATGTTCTCCAGCATCTAGACCGTTTCTTGAATAGGTATTGCCCGTGTTATCTATCCATGGCGGCTATGCCCGTAAACCTGTTCTCATGAGTGGAATATAGAGAGTGGGAACCTCTGAAAAGTATGCCTTAAATTTATCCCAGGCTAACTGGACAGAGTCGGTCATCGAGATCTCACAGTTCAGAATTGAAGCCTCAGATCACATTGCACTAAAGTCCGCCCGCCAAATATTCGGAATCAATTCAACGGCGGTCTGTTGGTGCCTTGAAAGAGCACAACAAAAGGATATGCATACGTGATCGCTGGAGCCTGAGGTGCACCGTAAAAAAAATCTCAGTCACGAAGTCAAGGGGCTTAGCGAAAACCAGATCTAAAGTACATGAAATTTGATTGTTCATATACCTAGTGGGATTGTCTACGAACTGGTGCAAAAACACTTGGAGGGTCAACTCAAGAAATTCTGCACCGAATGCTTCTGACGCCAAATTGCAAGAAAGATCGGCACAACAACATTCCGAGAAGTTGAAATCCCATCGAACAAAACAGTTGTTTGCGGACCGAGTGCGAATAAAGTCAAGTATCCTCCTGGAAAACGTGCTTGGATCCTGAATATCACTACAACTGTAAACTGGGTAGAGAAAGTGCACAAAACGTCCGATTGGGCTACAACAGTCTGATCCGACGACTGGCATGTGCAGGTCCTCAACACATCTAAGTTACGGCTCACATACAGTACAGGGCCTCCGCCTTGACGACCAACGGAGCTAGCAGTGCTAAGCAGTGCGCAGCCAGGTAAACATACCTCACCGTCTGTGATATCCGAAAACAACCACGTTTCAGTAAACGCAAGTATGTCGGTAGGAGATTTGTCTAAAGTAGTCACAACTCGTGCACGTTGTTCATTGGGCCACGCACGTTGCTATTACCTCAGGGAAGTCGGCATGCACATCCCTGGGTCGTGCGCCATCAGGATGGGTTCTGATAGGGCGAAATCTAACTTCCGGCTGACCACCAGAAAAACCACCTGACGGAAGTCTTTACTGGCCTCCTTTATCTTCAATCTATCTGCCAGTGGAAGGTCTGGCTGGGCGCTAACACCACTACCCTTAAGTTTGAATGCAAAACGCAGTAAGGATTTGCGTTCCTCCGGCGAAGAAAGGACCCCGCCAGGCAGTCGGGGTTGCGGATTTGCCGTACAGAAAGGTTCGCTCCCATATTTGGTCAGTTTTCTTAGTGACACTAGGGAAGCCAGGTAAAAGCAGCTTGGTGACGCAGAGTTTGAGCCACTTGATCTCATCCAAAATGCATTTTCTTGGGAGAGCAGCTGCAGATTTAGTAACGGTACGGAATATAACGCTACTGTCCATGAAAGAGTCGCCTTAACGAGGAGTGTTTACGCCAAGTGTCTTGGATACGACACTTATACCAGCTATTTGCACCACTGGCGGTGGGACCATCCCTGTCTCTGCAAACGACCTTGAAGCAACGGCAGCGTATGTTTTCCGCTCTAGTGCCCTCGCCTTACTAGTTGCTGGGTCAGTAAGCTCCTTAGAAGTTTTACGGGGAGATCCAGTCCGCTTCTTCTCTTGAATCACGGGTGCATGAGGTCAATGACCACGAGTCGCATTGAGCAGTTAACAACACTTCGTGAGGCCGGGCTAGTTCAGGGCCATCCGAGACGGTCAGCATCTTCGGAAGGTTCTCCTTGTACAACCGTCAGATAACTTTACGACTGCCATAGACGGCCTCTTTCTCAATGCCGTGGCAACTAATTAGCTGGGGTTAGAGAGGGCTACTGGTATTTCCGCACCTTATTTTTCTTCACGTTGACCGGCTCATGAGGAGTCCCCAATGCTACCTGGAGTGTCCGGTAGGATGTGCGAATTCTTGACCGAGTGACAGACCCCAGCGGATGGTCGCCAACAACGTTGCAGTATACTGCATTGTCCGCAATCGCAATATTCAGGGATTTCAAAATCAAATACATTTTCTCACTGAGCGAAGCCAAAGAGGCGAGTCTGGCTGTTGCCTTTCCAACACCTGCCAACCTTGAGGCCAGCGCTGAAAGTTCAGCACCTGTGATGGCCAGGCGCGTCGATCCCTGAGCGCCGCATTCAGCACAACTGAAAAGGAAGTAAACGCTGGATGATAGCATTTTGTATTGGTCGGATTGTAGGTCGGTACAAGTTTGTGATATCTGCGGCAGCAGACGTCACACTGCGTGGCGCCAGTTAAATCTGTTACTGGCTCTGAACAGTTAGAGTGTCCGCAACCTGCACTAGATTTATCAAACGAAAACCTCAGGGGTCCATCCGTCTCGGTATATAGCGGGACAACTATGTTCATGTGGAAAACAGAGCAGTATTATAACACGTATACAATAGTAAAACGGCCGCAATATAAATACGCAAAATCAGGGTGCAAAACGGGATTAAAACTGGAAACAACCGAAAAGATTACCTGTAAGCGCGAAAGACATTCTGACCAGTACCACTTTAATCGATCCAAGCTATCTTGGAGCAGAGGAATGTTGATAATAGTCAATATTAAGGACGCCAATCCTATCGACTTCCTCGCTGCACTTGAATCGACGCTAAAATCGTACAACATCGCGCCTGAAGCACAACAAGAGGTCAGACACAGAATCATCCCGGCTCTCAGTCATAAAGCTGAAACCAACATATTCAACGCCACTGAACGGAGAGCTCTGGAGAATCTCAAGAAAGACAAGAGCATAGTTATACTGCCGGCCGACAAAGGACGTCTTACTGTTATAATGGACAAATCGGATTACATGATGAAGGCACAACACCTACTCAGTGACACCAACACATACCAGCCGATAAACGAAGACCCGACAAAACGCTTAGAAGGCAACATCAGACGCACTCTGCAAAAGCTGGAACAAATGGGGAAATCACAAAATTGGAACACAAGAGGATGCGACCACAAGACTCGGTACTACCGCGGTTCTATGGCTTACCTAAAGTACACAAAAGCGGAGTGCCGCTTCGCCCTATCGTGTCGTTACCTGGAGCACCAAATTACAGGCTTGCAAAGGAGCTCTGGAGCCGGCTGAAACACTTAATCGCGAGATCGGAACACTCAATCAACTCGGCAGAACAGTTCCTTGAGAAACTTAAGGCCGAAACCATTGAACAAGACGAAATAATGGTCTCTTTCGATGTTACCGCCTTGTTCACCTCCATCGATATTGGTTTGGTGAAACAAACAATGACGCGCCTGCTAGAGGAGCACATGTCGTCTGATACAAACAGTGGACTCGAACACAAACAGATGATGGAGTTATTGGAATTCTGTTTAACAACACATTTCACTTTCAATGGCCAAGTTTACGAACAGATAAGAGGCACACCAATGGGATCGCCGATCGCTGGTCTAGTAGCCGAGGCAGTGATGCAGGCGCTGGAACAAATAGCACTCCCGATCGCGAGACCAAAACTTTGGGTACGATACGTAGACGACACCTTCGTCATCCTCAAACGTTCCAAATTGGAGGAAACACACGAACTAATTAACGGTGTGTTCCATGGCATCCAATTCACCAGGGAGGAAGAGAACAACGGGCAGTTACCATTCTTAGACGTTATCATACGAAGGACTGGTGCTGAACGATTGGAAACAACAGTCTACCGAACACCGACGCATACGGACCAGATCCTCAACTACGGCAGCAATCATCCGGCAGCCCACAAACGCAGCTGCGTGCAAACCCTTTTCAAAAGAGCACAAACCCATTGTAGCACACCGCAGCTGAGACGGGCAGAGGAAGATCAGCTCTACAATCTGTTCAAGCGGAACTCGTACCCAAAAGGCTTCATTCTACGCTGTCTCGCACCAGGAAAGGTTGCTCGAGACACCTCGACGAATGCAACAACTGAAAAGAGAACAACACTGCCCTATATCAGCGGTATCTCTGAAATGGCAGCGAGGCTTTTATTGCCTTTTGGAGTCAAAGTTGCACACCAGCCAACAGAAACAATTCGCAGTAAACTCTTCAAAGTAAAAGATAAACTTAGCAAAGAAGAAGAAACTGGTGTGATTTATAAGATCTGCTGCCGGAACTGCGACAAATACTACGTGGGACAGACTGGGAGGAAGCTTGGCACAAGGCTACACGAACACAGCCTAGCCATACGTCGCCACGACCAGAACTCCCTGATGTCAGTGCATATGGATGCTGAAAACCATCAATTCGACCTAGAGCACGCCAGTATCCTCGGAAGGGCTAAAAGCCGGCAAGCACGTGAATTCATTGAAGCCTGGCATTCAAAAGAGAACTCGATCAATAAGCACTTGGACATTGAAGTCGCTTACGAGACACTTCCAACCAGGCCCCTGAAGCCGCAATGATGATGTTGCCTAGTCAGGCAACGCAACGTCTGCAAAATAATTATCCAGCTCGGAGAACTGCTCAAAATCCGCATCCACACCCCGAGCTACAGATATTCTCATTTATTTCTAATAGTCAAATATCGTTTCAACTGCTTAAATGAGCACTGTTTTTAAAGGTATTTCAGCTAAGTAGCTCGATCAGTATGGCACGCCAAAAAATCGATTTACCGCGTAATACTCATTATTGGGCAAGCCTTTAGAGGGTCGCCTGTACCGGGAGCCCAGGGAGCGATTCCAGAAGACGGATCGAGTTGCAGGGAAACTTTTATTGGTACAGTAAAAGATTCCCTGTTATCTAGCTATAAAAGAACGACACCGTGGACCCTCTAGCTAGGGGAACGGAGTATGCACGACACACAGGTCAGTCGCGAGTTGCAACCGAAACGAGCGCCAAGAAGAAATGGCGATGAGCAAGTCAAGCATTTGAACTCAGCAATCAATTCAACAAACCACACCGGTTGCCTAAGTGTACAATGAAATAACTAGTTAGAATTTTACACAGGCAAACCGGGGAATCCCCAGACTGCTACATAGCCCTCTCCCAGAAGGGACTGTGTAAGCAGTCCTTCGATCTACGTGAGGACTCTCGGTTGTGAACCAGCCTTCTGCGAGACCAGGTTGTGAAGCCTGATGCAGCTGCTGGGGAGAACCATGCAATCGGACCCTAGCGGGCTCCCACCCGTGTCCTCCCTACGATGTCGAAACGGTAAAATAACTTTGTGGGGGGACAGTTAGTAATGTTCACGTGTGCGGTTGAGCAGGAAGTTCGTTCCACTTCCAGTTGACGTGCAGAGATCCAGCGGAAAGTCAAACCGAGACACAACCAACCGGCGGCGTGTATGGAAAGCAAAATGAAAAAGCAGCATAAATGCATAGCCATACACAAAAGAGTGCAAAGCGAAAAAAGTGCAAAGCTGTTTTTGGGTTTTCAAAAGGTTTTGCTCTTTTTGGTAGTTTCAAAACGTTTTGGTCTTTTTTGGATTTTCAAAAACGTTTGGTAAGAGCAGAAATTTTCAAAGGCACTTTCTATGTAAAATAGTGAGTGCTAACGAAGTCGGAAAAACGAACTGGAGGCTTGAGCTTCCTACCACGTCTATTGGTAGTAGGGCGAGTAGGAGTGCTGTCAGTTGAGGTTGTCGGTTCTGCTGGACCGGACTGACTCGTCTGAGGTTGCGGTGCGAGCTGTGATGGCACAGGCTGTGAAGGTGCTTGCTGCACCGAAGAGTCAGACTTGTCGAGGAATGCTGGCTTGAGTCGATCGATGTTGATTGTCTCAGTGGTATTGCGTCGTAGCTTGCCTATGTCGGAGTCAGCTTGTTGGGCAGCAGCCATAGCGGCTATATCAATGTTGGTGCCAGGCGATAAGTTGATCTGTTGAATGCTTGACAGCGCATCCGCGACGGGATTGAGAGCACCTGAGACATGTCGTACGTCTGTCGTAAATAGAGAAACGTATTCTAGGTGTCTAGTTTCCCGCGGAGAATACTTGTCCGTTGCGCCATTGATTGCGTAGGTCAATGGCTTGTGGTCAGTGAAGACTGCAAAATGTCGACCTTCGAGATAGTGACGAAAATGTCTGCTACCTAGGTAGATAGCTAACAGTTCCCTACCGAATGTGCTGTACCGCGATTCGGCAGGTTGTAAACGTTTCGAGAAGAAACCTAGAGGTATCCATCGACGGTCGATGAGTTATTGAAGAACTGCACCGACGGCAGTGTCGGATGCGTCAGTTGTCAGGGAGAGCGGTGCAGACATGTCTGGATGGGCGAGAAGCGCTGTGTTGGAGATAGCGTCTTTGAGCTTCTCCAAAGACAGTCTAGCGTCGTCTGCAAAATGGAAAGACCGTTGTTTACCGCGGAGAAGTCAGTCATTGGTTGAACAATGCTCGAACAGTTAGGAATAATGCGTCTATAATAGTTAACCAAGCCAAGGAATCGGCGTAACTGTTTGAAGGAACTGGGAGCAGGATAGTTCTTCAGTGCCTAGATTTGGTCTGGCGGGGCTTCGATACCCGAGGCAGATATGCGGTGGCCAAGAAAGTCGATGGAGCTTTGGCCAAGCTCGCATTTAGCGGGGTTGACGGTAACCCCATGCTGGGTTAAGCGTTGGAAGAGAGCGTCAAGGGGATGAAGATGTTCGTCATTAGAAAAGCTGGCGATATGTCATCTAGATAAGAATAAACGCATTCGAGTCCTCGAGTTACCTCATGAATGAAACCCTGAAAAGTTTGGACGGCGTTGCTGAGGTCGAAAGACATTCTGAGGTACTCGAATAGGCCGAATGGCGTGATGACTGCTGTTTTAGCAATGTCGTCTGGTGCCACATGTATCTGATGGTAGGCGCGAACTAGGTCGACTTTGCTAAAGATAGACTTGCCTGCTAGAGCTGAGGTCAAGTCGTGCATGTGCGGAATGGGGTATTTATCCGGGACGGTAAGTTTGTTAAGTGCCCTGTAGTCACCACAGGCGCGCCAGTCACCAGATTTCTTAGGCACCATGTGTAATGGTGATGCCCATGGACTTTTGGACGGGCGGATGATTCCCAGTTCGAGCATTTGCTCGAATTCCGCCTTAGCAGCTTTGAGCTTGTCCGGGGCTAGACTGCGAGGGCGGGCCGAAACAGGTGAGCCCTTAGTGCAAATGTGGTGCATGACGTTTGATGTCACAGGAGGCAAGTCGTTCAGGACGCGAACGAGTATAGGATGCTTGCTGAAAAGTTCCATAAAAGGCTGTGAAGCTTGAGGTAAGACACGAATGGGCGTGATAGCAGCCACGTTGGCGCTAGTCCCGATGACACTGAGCTTTGTCCTAGAATCGATAAGGTTCTTCGTTTTAGCGTCGACGATGAGGTCAAAGCGTTGAAGAAAGTCTATGCCTATGATGGCGAAAGGCACGGAAACGATTATGAAAGGCCAGCGAAAGGTTCGCCGGAGGCCTAACTTGAGCATTTAGCAGATTTTCGCCGAAAGTTGCTATTGGTGTGCCATTGGCTGCACGCAGCTTGGTCGGCGATGGTGAGATGAGCTCATCTGGCCTACGGGGTATAACGCTAACTTCGGCTTCTGTGTCGACTAGAAATTCGATGCCGGAAGTTAAATCCCTAACGCGGATGAGGCGACTTTGGTGTTGGCCCGTCGCGTCCGTCCCCTTACGGACCGGCCGAGAAGTTTCCCTGCTTCTCTTGGCGAAGTTGCAAGGTTTGACACATTTACGAGCTGCGGTACCAAAGCGCTGATGGTACCAACAGCTAGCTTGTCTTTTGTTAGACTTAGAAAGTTTGCAGGGCGATTTTGAGCGGCTACGATGACGACGGTTCATAGTAAGCTGTTGAACCTGGCGACTAAGTGTCGCAACTTGTGTTTGTAGGGCTCCTATAGTTGACTGTAAGCCAGTGATAGAAGTGCCATGGGACGCGACGATATTGCTCTTGCTGGCGTCGGCTTGTGGCTGTGATCGCTCAATAGCTCGATCCGGTAAGTCTGCTGATGATTGAGCGAAACGGAGCTCACTGTAGCGAGAATCGCTTGTGTGTTTTCCGGTAGCCGTTGTAGATATAGTTCGCGAAGTAAAGTCACGTCCATGGTTGTGGGACCAGGGAGTTGCTGCATCTCACGTAACAGGGTAGAGGGCAGTTTGTTACCCAGCTGCAGATCCTTGAAAAGCTGCTGCAGGCGAACTTTCTCAGAAGGCATGACACGCTTAATCGTGGCCTCCTTGAGAGCCTAGTAGCGGTGTTTGGTCTGAGAAATGATAACGTCACGAACCTGAATTGATATCTCCTTGGGGAGATAGGACAGGAGCTTGCAATACTTCGCGTAGTCGGAAGTGATTCTGTGGTTGTAAAACTCAGCCTCAAGATGATCGAACCACAAAAGAGGATCCATGTCCCAAAAAGGTGGCACAGAGATAAAACGCCAAGCAGAGACTCTACTTTATGGTCTACAGGCTCCATGGCCTAAAAAGGACGCAAAAAATAGGCTACCGTATGCAAAAAATAAATCGGAAAATAAGAAAAATAAATGGAACGAGCTCTCCGGAGAAAAGTTCCAAATATCCGGCGCTGAAGTTGTTCCGGAGTCGGGGTCGCCAATTTAGAGGGTCGCCTGTGCAGGGAGCCCAGAGAGCGATTCCAGAAGACGGATCGAGTTACAGGGAAACTTTTATTGGTACAGTAAAAGATTCCCTGTTATCTAGCTATAAAAGAAAGACACCGTGGACCCTCTAGCTAGGGGAACGGATTATGCACAGCACACAGCGCAGTTGCGGGTTGCAACGGAAACGAGCGCCAAGCAAAAATGGCGATCAGCAAGTCAAACGTTCGAACTCAGCAATCAGTTGAACAAACCACACCGGCTGCCTAAGTGTACAATGAAATAACTTTAGTTAGAATTTTACACAGGCAAACCGAGGAATCCTCAGACTTCTACAGGTCGGTGCCCTCGAGCCAACCTCGTAATTGATTACACATACAGCGGGGTATTTCTACGCATTCGGACGTCTCGATTAATGATACCCTCCTGTAAGAGAAAAGATAGCGATGGACTCTGAAGGGAAATAGAGAGTTAAAACCGATCTTTCAAGACAGTATTTTAAAAAGAAATATTTTACCAAAGCTATACTTAGTACTGCCGCGTAAAGTGCTAACAAAATTTGTACAATAAATTAAGATTTTCATGTTCCCTATTAATAGGTGACACTGCGCACCATAGGGATCAACTAAGAAGTGGAAAAAATCGGGTTCTTTTAGCGTACTCATAGAAAATAATGGAACTCTAAAGCGCTAGACTTCGTAAAGCTTGAGCGCTTGATTTGCTAAAAGAGAAATAACTGAAAGACGCGTAGTCGTTTGCAAGTTCGTTGGTGACTGTATGTCGCGTCATTATTTCCGCATGCTAAAACTGCCGCATTTGTTTCGCTAACAAATACAGAGTAAAAGAACTTTCGGTATATAGATTGGCGTTCGCTTATAAATGCAGAGGTGTAACTATAAAGGTGCAAGGTGACTCAAGATTACCAGTATTTAGTAAGTGTTACGTGGTTGACCGAAAAGCGAATTTTCTGAGCATACGCCATAAGAAATAGAAAATAGTGAGGAAGATCGCGTTATGAAGCTTTAAAAGAATGCTACTGGTAATCGAGACGTTTCGACTTGACCTTATCAGTCCTTGGTCGAAAGGCCTCACCTTGAGGATTCTCGTGGATACTGAGAGTTGCAGCGCACTGTAAAGCTAGACACCGCAAAGTTTAATAGCGCTGAATGGTGGCGAGTATAGCCACGGATTTACAGAGGATAGGTCTGTATGCATTAGTTATGGCGGCTCGTGATTCAGTCAGCCCATATCAGCCTATCAATGCTGCATATTTTTAAGACAGATAACGTAAGATATATGACTTGGCACAATTTTTATATAACCACAGACCTAGGGCTATTTCTAGTGACACACATCAGAGGTTTGTCGTTATGAATAGACAAATGAGTATCAGAAAAATATGCGATTTACTGCGAAGCTTACAATCCACTAGATCATGTATGTGTGGTGCAATAACGGTTATGGTTGTGAGCGCTAGTGTTTTCAAAAGCGAAAGATTATTGTATCTTTCGTGTTAGGACAAAATATGGTGGATATTTTTGACCCTTTTGAGTCTCGTCTCACTGGTTAAGTAGGTTCGACGCGTGTACCAAGTGTAGGCCAAACGGACGGTATGCGCTATGGCTTTGGCATTAGATCAACTATCACACTAGCGATTTATCTTACCGGAGCTGTGCCAGCACGTCCAAAAAGTGTATGAATGATAATATAAGCCAGGAGTAGCGAAGCATATGCAAAATGAAAGAGCTAGCTGTCCACCTAGCATGATATCTGACACATGGGGTCCACGGAGCCAGATAAACGATTTCTTTCGCATAGCTGGCCAAGGTAAGGTATAGTGGTAGGCAAAAGGTTTTGGATATTCAGAGAACCAAGGTGACTGGCTAGTTTGGAGCGAGGATAGCCTTCTTGACATTTTGATTGAATGCAAAATAGTGGATAGTAAGTTGGCATAAACGGTTATAGGTAAGGACCTGGTTCTTTATGTTGTTTGGCAACTTGTGTTTCCAATATTGCTTAGTGGATGTTCAGCACAGATAAAAGCTGGGGAATATTTGGCCAAGTGAGGAGGGAATGGACTGCAAGTTGCCTGCGACTGAAGATTATGGATCTGACAGAGTCTGTTTAGCGGATCCTGTAGACTAGATTTTCCTGAAGTACATATTGCAGTTAAAAACATAACGGCGGTTCAACAGACCGTATTCAGGGGGAATGAATATCATCTATGTGATGTAACTGTCGGATGCCGAATGTGAATGCACATGACAGTGAGTTCAGTCCGGAGGCTTCTTAGCAAACATGGTAGCTCCGTTTCAATGACAGCTTCTATTGTATTGGTGCATGATTTCAGTACCAATAGCCACAAGATTTTGATGTGTGCGAGGTGGTCTAGAACCTGTGGAACAACTCCAGTAGTCAGATTTCAAAGGTTATGAATATAAACAATATCCGAAGCCGCATTCGTCGAACTACTTCAGAAGCGGTACTTGAGATATGAATATAGGTAAATGGCGATAAAGTTATTGTGAAAACTATAAACTCAATATTGAAGTACAGCGGTCATGTAGATTTATTGAAGTAATCAAAAACGTTGAGGTTCGGATAAGGGTCAGTGTCAACCACAAGCATGTGGTCGCCAATTTTGCAAGGCTGTTGGTGCTACCGCCTTGTCAGTGTAACTGATAGAAGTGCTTAAGTGGCAGTTGGTTAAACAAAGGCAGGGGCTGATATTTGACTTAAAGGGGTTGCATGCAGTAAGCTGGATAACAGAAATGTTACGTTAACCACGCGGGAGTCCCGTTGGCAAGAACGGAACATGATAGAAGACCGGCGAGGATTTAGAGCTGTACGTACGCACCCGGTCCTTGAGGTCGCGAACCATTTAACGCTTCTGAGAGGGCGGTGTTTTCAAACCGCTTGGTTGTGGAAAGGCGTGCAAAGGATAAGTTTGAGGCTCGAGGTATGAGTGTGGTCATCCGGACTGTCCTAATGGTGCGGTTTGCATCGCCATAAGGAAGACTTTTGAGAGAATTCGGGATAAAGGTCGACAGAATTCAGGAGTGAAATAGAGTACGGCTTATATGATCTTGGTACTCGGAATTAATGACAAGTATTACAGTGTTAATTAAGCTTGGTTGGTAGGATAGTTAAACGTAAAAGGTTACCACTGAAACTGAAGATTGGAGCCTAGGTTTGGGTTGTTAATTTAAGCAGACTTGCCTTGGAGCCGTCATCGTTGCCATTAGGCATTTTGTATATTAAATGTGGTGTGAGAGTATTTGTCCACTCTCAAGACAGTTGATCCGATCCTTTAGCTGCGGTTTCTCGGGGGCGTGGGATTTGTTTTAGGTAGGGGAAATGAAGCGTTGGGCTGTGGTTTGGAGGATCGGATCGGTGATGCGCCCCTCTTTGCTCAGTCCATGTTGCATTTGGTCAGGCCGATATTGGGAGTGGATAGATGGGAAGGCTGGTAGGAGAGGTAGCGGGTGTTACAACAGCTATCACTCTGGAGGTTATTCTAGCGAGGGTAGTTTCAGTTTATCATGCAAGGTAAATAAATATTAGTATAGGTGAAAAGTGGAAAAGTAGGCAAAACTGTAGGATCTGCTTATTAACCCACAACTACGCATAACGCATGGCAGACTTTGGAACCATTTAAAAGTGAAAGTTATGCCCGAACGGCCAAAGTAGGGCAAAGTGGTGGTTAGGAAGTTCTGGATGTCCGGCTAGCTGGTGTGACAAGGGCCTCTCTGTCGCAGGGCTTGCTTTCGTTCCAGCGAAATTGAAGCTAGCAAAGTGAATGTTGTGGTAGCAAAGGCGGTTGACGGAAAGGATTTGGAGTTACATACTGCCCGTCCACCAGCGTTTCCAATAGTGTTCGGTATACGTATAACCCAGATAACTCTAAGTATATGTGGCCAAGAAAGGATAAAGTGTGAAACAAAATGCTTGGTTCCGGGAAGTGTGGCTCTACTAGTGGTCACTTTGTCTACCAGTTTGAATACACATTTTTGATGGATCGCGTGCCGTCAGGGACGGCGGAATTAAGTCCGTTGGCATTTTGCCATCTAGTTAGAATACTTTGGGTAGTATCAAGTAACTAAGCCTACCTACTAAAATAAATGGAACTTAAGTATACTCAGTGGATTAGCGATTGATAAGGACTTATGGCTGCGAATGCTAGCACCATTACGCCAACTGTGGAGGCCAGCTATGAAGAGGCTTGGTACCTACCGGCCCATAAGCGTAGATAAGATACTGAATTAATCCGGAAGTAGATGGGGAGCAATAGGTAGTTTAAGGCACACTTTGCGCCGTGGTTGCGCAGGTCAGAGGTAGGGCAAGTATGAGAGATATGCAAATGAGTAAAGCTATGGGAAATGCTGAGTGAGGATGGGAAGTAATTCATGAAGGATGCAGGTAGTCATCAGCGCTGGAGGGAGCTGGCTGTGAGACGCATCAGTGATCCAAAGGCTGTCGGTAGGTTGGGGAGTAGACTGGCAGAACTAGAACTGACACAAGTATTGCTGGCACGCCTACCAAAGGTAAGGTGTCAGGAAGGATGAATGATAAACAATAAGGATGCTAGGTAAGGTATGATGTGCGATGGGGATAGCCCCTAATAATGGGATAGGGAATCTATGCCTAATTGCCGTCGAACACTAGGCAGGTGTCCGAAAGGGTTGTATGGATAATTTATCCATATAATTGCAATTGAAGTGGCATGGAATGCTTAGAAGACGGAATTGGCGAGTAGCAGATGGAAAGAAACATATGGTGGGGGAAAATTGATCGTGTAGATGCGAGAAGTCTAGACCGTGAGGTGAATTTAGTGATTTGGAACATGTCAATCATAGGGCATGATAAGGTTTGCGACAGGACCGTCAGACTTAGGCTAAAGGGTAGACCTGAAGGCTGTGGTATAGAACAAAGTGATGTAGCCAGGTAACAAAGCCAGTACTTATCGAGTGAGGTAACTATGCATACGATTAGACTTTCTGAAGCAGAGATGTCTGCTTTCTATAGGTTGTAAGTTAGTGCGACATTAATAAGGCCCCTATAAGCACGGTCAAGAAATCGCGCAAGATGGATAAGAATGTGTCGTTGATACTGTGATGCAGAATCATCCAGACAGCAAGAACAAGTCAAGTCAAGATTAGCATAATGGTTGCCAAAGACAGGGTTGGGACAAATAGGATAGCCTCGGGAATGCTTAACTTAGGAGAAAATGGCAGTGACGACTGGTGTAAGTAAGCAACAACGCTGGGGCGACCAAGCAGAGTAAGGCGCCATTGGTGCTTATACGTCAGGCGGCTAGAGGGATTGTAAAATAATGTTGTAGTGCAGCCCGAGACGCTGCCTTTGTGCCATCTAGGCTAGTGTCAAAAAGATCCTCATCCGAAGTATAGATATTTAAATGGCGTATGATAGTATCTAGCCAATAAAAGTTCTGTACCTCCTTCTTGCAAATCTGCGGATGGTGAAGCTCGCGTAACCGTGCTTGTAATTTGTTCCAGGGATTTTGATAAACAATTAGGAAGAAATGTGAACTTAGTCGGTAGAGAGGTTAAATGCTGGTTCCCTTCCCAGTGTCCGGTTGGGTGTGTCACTGTGCACGGTTTGATTTAATAAGCATGAGTTTAAGGTAATGCGTCGCAACCATAGAGGTTGAAGTGACAATACCACTGTAGGTAACTAAGCGGTAAATGTTGTGGGATATAATTTTGATTAACTGCCACTGAGCCTTTTAGCGCAGTATGCGATCTGACTTTCGCAGATTGCTGCAGATGATGGTGCAATATTCTGAGTGTGGGCGAACGTGGCTCTGATAACATTCTAGTCGTGCCTCGGCTGTACTTATGTGATGGCCTATGTGGAAAGCTGATTGTCCGGCATCTGCAAATTGATGTTGCACGTTCTCTGAGAAGTGGAGGGTCACAGTAAACCGTTGTAGTGCACCGGAACACGAGCTCTTTCAGTATTTTGTAACATTGGATTTTACGGTTGTTTTAACTTTCGAAGCGTCTATTTGTTTTACTGACTGCACATCCATTGACACAAAACCGTTTTGGTGAGTACCTCGCTGCACGTTTCTCCCTCTGTTTGATTCGCTGCCTATTCCTGTAGCCAGCAAAATATACGTTGGGTTCAGTCGCCTTTGACTTCTATACTGTCGTATTTGACAGGTCTTACGTATCATTGCTTACCGACTAGTATCCCAGGTTCCGCCCGACTATTGGTGACACCGACGTGGCCCGAACACCAGCCTTCTGATTTCGCAATGTGTAACCAGCTAATATCTTGCCTTCTTCAGAATATATCCTCGCAGGTGAGAGACATCATAATTTGCCCCTCTTGTAATGAAATACGACACACTTAAGCAGGCTATTATTCAGCGAATCACGCCTTCTAACAAGGTCCGTCTGCAGAAAATATTTATTGATATGCAGCTAAAAGATAGGGTGCCCTCAGCCTTGTTGCACAAAATACAACAGCTCATCGGCACGTCCAAAATGGACGTAGGGATTCTCCGCGAGCTGTGGACGCAACGCTTTCTTGATAGCACACAGGCTATCCTTGCAGTAGCAAGTGACGTGCCCATCATAGCAATTGCAGATTCAGCAGACCGCGTCATCCAACGGCACCAGCCAGAGACTGAAACCAAAGCATCTAAGCAGCTTTGTGCTGGCGCAACCAAAACGACAACCGCGACTATCCAGACCTCGGCAATAGACGCATTATCATCGCAGATAACGTCGCTTCAGCGCCAGATCGAGGAACTCACTTTAAACCGTAAGCACTGCAAATCGTCTGGATCATCGCCCCGTCGCACAAAACCTCCCCCCCCCCCCCCCCCCCCCCCCCCCCCCCCCCCCCCCCCCCCCCCCCCCCCCCCCCCCCCCCCCCCCCCCCCCCCCCCCCACCCCCCCCCCCCCCCCCCCCCCCCCCCCCCCCCCCCCCCCCCCCCCCCCCCCCCCCCCCCCCCCCCCCCCCCCCCCCCCCCCCCCCCCCCCCCCCCCCCCCCCCCCCCCCCCCCCCCCCCCCCCCCCCCCCCCCCCCCCCCCCCCCCCCCCCCCCCCCCCCCCCCCCCCCCCCCCCCCCCCACCCCCCCCCCCCCCCCCCCCCCCCCCCCCCCCCCCCCCCCCCCCCCCCCCCCCCCCCCCCCCCCACCCCCCCCCCCCCCCCCCCCCCCCCCCCCCCCCCCCCCCCCCCCCCCCCCCCCCCCCCCCCCCCCCCCCCCCCCCCCCCCCCCCCCCCCCCCCCCCCCCCCCCCCCCCCCCCCCCCCCCCCCCCCCCCCCCCCCCCCCCCCCCCCCCCCCCCCCCCCCCCCCCCCCCCCCCCCCCCCCCCCCCCCCCCCCCCCCCCCCCCCCCCCCCCCCCCCCCCCCCCCCCCCCCCCCCCCCCCCCCCCCCCCCCCCCCCCCCCCCCCCCCCCCCCCCCCCCCCCCCCCCCCCCCCCCCCCCCCCCCCCCCCCCCCCCCCCCCCCCCCCCCCCCCCCCCCCCCCCCCCCCCCCCCCCCCCCCCCCCCCCCCCCCCCCCCCCCCCCCCCCCCCCCACCCCCCCCCCCCCCCCCCCCCCCCCCCCCCCCCCCCCCCCCCCCCCCCCCCCCCCCCCCCCCCCCCCCCCCCCCCCCACCCCCCCCCCCCCCCCCCCCCCCCCCCCCCCCCCCCCCCCCCCCCCCCCCCCCCCCCCCCCCCCCCCCCCCCCCCCCCCCCCCCCCCCCCCCCCCCCCCCCCCCCCCCCCCCCCCCCCCCCCCCCCCCCCCCCCCCCCCCCCCCCCCCCCCCCCCCCCCACCCCCCCCCCCCCCCCCCCCCCCCCCCCCCCCCCCCCCCCCCCCCCCCCCCCCCCCCCCCCCCCCCCCCCCCCCCACCCCCCCCCCCCCCCCCCCCCCCCCCCCCCCCCCCCCCCCCCCCCCCCCCCCCCCCCCCCCCCCCCCCCCCCCCCCCCCCCCCCCCCCCCCCCCCCCCCCCCCCCCCCCCCCCCCCCCCCCCCCCCCCCCCCCCCCCCCCCCCCCCCCCCCCCCCCCCCCCCCCCCCCCCCCCCCCCCCCCCCCCCCCCCCCCCCCCCCCCCCCCCCCCCCCCCCCCCCCCCCCCCCCCCCCCCCCCCCCCCCCCCCCCCCCCCCCCCCCCCCACCCCCCCCCCCCCCCCCCCCCCCCCCCCCCCCCCCCCCCCCCCCCCCCCCCCCCCCCCCCCCCCCCCCCCCCCCCCCCCCCCCCCCCCCCCCCCCCCCCCCCCCCCCCCCCCCCCCCCCCCCCCCCCCCCCCCCCCCCCCCCCCCCCCCCCCCCCCCCCCCCCCCCCCCCCCCCCCCCCCCCCCCCCCCCCCCCCCCCCCCCCCCCCCCCCCCCCCCCCCCCCCCCCCCCCCCCCCCCCCCCCCCCCCCCCCCCCCCCCCCCCCCCCCCCCCCCCCCCCCCCCCCCCCCCCCCCCCCCCCCCCCCCCCCCCCCCCCCCCCCCCCCCCCCCCCCCCCCCCCCCCCCCCCCCCCCCCCCCCCCCCCCCCCCCCCCCCCCCCCCCCCCCCCCCCCCCCCCCCCCCCCCCCCCCCCCCCCCCCCCCCCCCCCCCCCCCCCCCCCCCCCCCCCCCCCCCCCCCCCCCCCCCCCCCCCCCCCCCCCCCCCCCCCCCCCCCCCCCCCCCCCCCCCCCCCCCCCCCCCCCCCCCCCCCCCCCCCCCCCCCCCCCCCCCCCCCCCCCCCCCCCCCCCCCCCCCCCCCCCCCCCCCCCCCCCCCCCCCCCCCCCCCCCCCCCCCCCCCCCCCCCCCCCCCCCCCCCCCCCCCCCCCCCCCCCCCCCCCCCCCCCCCCCCCCCCCCCCCCCCCCCCCCCCCCCCCCCCCCCCCCCCCCCCCCCCCCCCCCCCCCCCCCCCCCCCCCCCCCCCCCCCCCCCCCCCCCCCCCCCCCCCCCCCCCCCCCCCCCCCCCCCCCCCCCCCCCCCCCCCCCCCCCCCCCCCCCCCCCCCCCCCCCCCCCCCCCCCCCCCCCCCCCCCCCCCCCCCCCCCCCCCCCCCCCCCCCCCCCCCCCCCCCCCCCCCCCCCCCCCCCCCCCCCCCCCCCCCCCCCCCCCCCCCCCCCCCCCCCCCCCCCCCCCCCCCCCCCCCCCCCCCCCCCCCCCCCCCCCCCCCCCCCCCCCCCCCCCCCCCCCCCCCCCCCCCCCCCCCCCCCCCCCCCCCCCCCCCCCCCCCCCCCCCCCCCCCCCCCCCCCCCCCCCCCCCCCCCCCCCCCCCCCCCCCCCCCCCCCCCCCCCCCCCCCCCCCCCCCCCCCCCCCCCCCCCCCCCCCCCCCCCCCCCCCCCCCCCCCCCCCCCCCCCCCCCCCCCCCCCCCCCCCCCCCCCCCCCCCCCCCCCCCCCCCCCCCCCCCCCCCCCCCCCCCCCCCCCCCCCCCCCCCCCCCCCCCCCCCCCCCCCCCCCCCCCCCCCCCCCCCCCCCCCCCCCCCCCCCCCCCCCCCCCCCCCCCCCCCCCCCCCCCCCCCCCCCCCCCCCCCCCCCCCCCCCCCCCCCC
Source organism: Dicrocoelium dendriticum (assembly GCA_944474145.2). Taxonomy (NCBI): domain Eukaryota; kingdom Metazoa; phylum Platyhelminthes; class Trematoda; order Plagiorchiida; family Dicrocoeliidae; genus Dicrocoelium; species Dicrocoelium dendriticum. The sequence continues at coordinate 13,986,300 of OX104061.1, forward strand.
CCCCCCCCCCCCCCCCCCCCCCCCCCCCCCCCCCCCCCCCCCCCCCCCCCCCCCCCCCCCCCCCCCCCCCCCCCCCCCCCCCCCCCCCCCCCCCCCCCCCCCCCCCCCCCCCCCCCCCCCCCCCCCCCCCCCCCCCCCCCCCCCCCCCCCCCCCCCCCCCCCCCCCCCCCCCCCCCCCCCCCCCCCCCCCCCCCCCCCCCCCCCCCCCCCCCCCCCCCCCCCCCCCCCCCCCCCCCCCCCCCCCCCCCCCCCCCCCCCCCCCCCCCCCCCCCCCCCCCCCCCCCCCCCCCCCCCCCCCCCCCCCCCCCCCCCCCCCCCCCCCCCCCCCCCCCCCCCCCCCCCCCCCCCCCCCCCCCCCCCCCCCCCCCCCCCCCCCCCCCCCCCCCCCCCCCCCCCCCCCCCCCCCCCCCCCCCCCCCCCCCCCCCCCCCCCCCCCCCCCCCCCCCCCCCCCCCCCCCCCCCCCCCCCCCCCCCCCCCCCCCCCCCCCCCCCCCCCCCCCCCCCCCCCCCCCCCCCCCCCCCCCCCCCCCCCCCCCCCCCCCCCCCCCCCCCCCCCCCCCCCCCCCCCCCCCCCCCCCCCCCCCCCCCCCCCCCCCCCCCCCCCCCCCCCCCCCCCCCCCCCCCCCCCCCCCCCCCCCCCCCCCCCCCCCCCCCCCCCCCCCCCCCCCCCCCCCCCCCCCCCCCCCCCCCCCCCCCCCCCCCCCCCCCCCCCCCCCCCCCCCCCCCCCCCCCCCCCCCCCCCCCCCCCCCCCCCCCCCCCCCCCCCCCCCCCCCCCCCCCCCCCCCCCCCCCCCCCCCCCCCCCCCCCCCCCCCCCCCCCCCCCCCCCCCCCCCCCCCCCCCCCCCCCCCCCCCCCCCCCCCCCCCCCCCCCCCCCCCCCCCCCCCCCCCCCCCCCCCCCCCCCCCCCCCCCCCCCCCCCCCCCCCCCCCCCCCCCCCCCCCCCCCCCCCCCCCCCCCCCCCCCCCCCCCCCCCCCCCCCCCCCCCCCCCCCCCCCCCCCCCCCCCCCCCCCCCCCCCCCCCCCCCCCCCCCCCCCCCCCCCCCCCCCCCCCCCCCCCCCCCCCCCCCCCCCCCCCCCCCCCCCCCCCCCCCCCCCCCCCCCCCCCCCCCCCCCCCCCCCCCCCCCCCCCCCCCCCCCCCCCCCCCCCCCCCCCCCCCCCCCCCCCCCCCCCCCCCCCCCCCCCCCCCCCCCCCCCCCCCCCCCCCCCCCCCCCCCCCCCCCCCCCCCCCCCCCCCCCCCCCCCCCCCCCCCCCCCCCCCCCCCCCCCCCCCCCCCCCCCCCCCCCCCCCCCCCCCCCCCCCCCCCCCCCCCCCCCCCCCCCCCCCCCCCCCCCCCCCCCCCCCCCCCCCCCCCCCCCCCCCCCCCCCCCCCCCCCCCCCCCCCCCCCCCCCCCCCCCCCCCCCCCCCCCCCCCCCCCCCCCCCCCCCCCCCCCCCCCCCCCCCCCCCCCCCCCCCCCCCCCCCCCCCCCCCCCCCCCCCCCCCCCCCCCCCCCCCCCCCCCCCCCCCCCCCCCCCCCCCCCCCCCCCCCCCCCCCCCCCCCCCCCCCCCCCCCCCCCCCCCCCCCCCCCCCCCCCCCCCCCCCCCCCCCCCCCCCCCCCCCCCCCCCCCCCCCCCCCCCCCCCCCCCCCCCCCCCCCCCCCCCCCCCCCCCCCCCCCCCCCCCCCCCCCCCCCCCCCCCCCCCCCCCCCCCCCCCCCCCCCCCCCCCCCCCCCCCCCCCCCCCCCCCCCCCCCCCCCCCCCCCCCCCCCCCCCCCCCCCCCCCCCCCCCCCCCCCCCCCCCCCCCCCCCCCCCCCCCCCCCCCCCCCCCCCCCCCCCCCCCCCCCCCCCCCCCCCCCCCCCCCCCCCCCCCCCCCCCCCCCCCCCCCCCCCCCCCCCCCCCCCCCCCCCCCCCCCCCCCCCCCCCCCCCCCCCCCCCCCCCCCCCCCCCCCCCCCCCCCCCCCCCCCCCCCCCCCCCCCCCCCCCCCCCCCCCCCCCCCCCCCCCCCCCCCCCCCCCCCCCCCCCCCCCCCCCCCCCCCCCCCCCCCCCCCCCCCCCCCCCCCCCCCCCCCCCCCCCCCCCCCCCCCCCCCCCCCCCCCCCCCCCCCCCCCCCCCCCCCCCCCCCCCCCCCCCCCCCCCCCCCCCCCCCCCCCCCCCCCCCCCCCCCCCCCCCCCCCCCCCCCCCCCCCCCCCCCCCCCCCCCCCCCCCCCCCCCCCCCCCCCCCCCCCCCCCCCCCCCCCCCCCCCCCCCCCCCCCCCCCCCCCCCCCCCCCCCCCCCCCCCCCCCCCCCCCCCCCCCCCCCCCCCCCCCCCCCCCCCCCCCCCCCCCCCCCCCCCCCCCCCCCCCCCCCCCCCCCCCCCCCCCCCCCCCCCCCCCCCCCCCCCCCCCCCCCCCCCCCCCCCCCCCCCCCCCCCCCCCCCCCCCCCCCCCCCCCCCCCCCCCCCCCCCCCCCCCCCCCCCCCCCCCCCCCCCCCCCCCCCCCCCCCCCCCCCCCCCCCCCCCCCCCCCCCCCCCCCCCCCCCCCCCCCCCCCCCCCCCCCCCCCCCCCCCCCCCCCCCCCCCCCCCCCCCCCCCCCCCCCCCCCCCCCCCCCCCCCCCCCCCCCCCCCCCCCCCCCCCCCCCCCCCCCCCCCCCCCCCCCCCCCCCCCCCCCCCCCCCCCCCCCCCCCCCCCCCCCCCCCCCCCCCCCCCCCCCCCCCCCCCCCCCCCCCCCCCCCCCCCCCCCCCCCCCCCCCCCCCCCCCCCCCCCCCCCCCCCCCCCCCCCCCCCCCCCCCCCCCCCCCCCCCCCCCCCCCCCCCCCCCCCCCCCCCCCCCCCCCCCCCCCCCCCCCCCCCCCCCCCCCCCCCCCCCCCCCCCCCCCCCCCCCCCCCCCCCCCCCCCCCCCCCCCCCCCCCCCCCCCCCCCCCCCCCCCCCCCCCCCCCCCCCCCCCCCCCCCCCCCCCCCCCCCCCCCCCCCCCCCCCCCCCCCCCCCCCCCCCCCCCCCCCCCCCCCCCCCCCCCCCCCCCCCCCCCCCCCCCCCCCCCCCCCCCCCCCCCCCCCCCCCCCCCCCCCCCCCCCCCCCCCCCCCCCCCCCCCCCCCCCCCCCCCCCCCCCCCCCCCCCCCCCCCCCCCCCCCCCCCCCCCCCCCCCCCCCCCCCCCCCCCCCCCCCCCCCCCCCCCCCCCCCCCCCCCCCCCCCCCCCCCCCCCCCCCCCCCCCCCCCCCCCCCCCCCCCCCCCCCCCCCCCCCCCCCCCCCCCCCCCCCCCCCCCCCCCCCCCCCCCCCCCCCCCCCCCCCCCCCCCCCCCCCCCCCCCCCCCCCCCCCCCCCCCCCCCCCCCCCCCCCCCCCCCCCCCCCCCCCCCCCCCCCCCCCCCCCCCCCCCCCCCCCCCCCCCCCCCCCCCCCCCCCCCCCCCCCCCCCCCCCCCCCCCCCCCCCCCCCCCCCCCCCCCCCCCCCCCCCCCCCCCCCCCCCCCCCCCCCCCCCCCCCCCCCCCCCCCCCCCCCCCCCCCCCCCCCCCCCCCCCCCCCCCCCCCCCCCCCCCCCCCCCCCCCCCCCCCCCCCCCCCCCCCCCCCCCCCCCCCCCCCCCCCCCCCCCCCCCCCCCCCCCCCCCCCCCCCCCCCCCCCCCCCCCCCCCCCCCCCCCCCCCCCCCCCCCCCCCCCCCCCCCCCCCCCCCCCCCCCCCCCCCCCCCCCCCCCCCCCCCCCCCCCCCCCCCCCCCCCCCCCCCCCCCCCCCCCCCCCCCCCCCCCCCCCCCCCCCCCCCCCCCCCCCCCCCCCCCCCCCCCCCCCCCCCCCCCCCCCCCCCCCCCCCCCCCCCCCCCCCCCCCCCCCCCCCCCCCCCCCCCCCCCCCCCCCCCCCCCCCCCCCCCCCCCCCCCCCCCCCCCCCCCCCCCCCCCCCCCCCCCCCCCCCCCCCCCCCCCCCCCCCCCCCCCCCCCCCCCCCCCCCCCCCCCCCCCCCCCCCCCCCCCCCCCCCCCCCCCCCCCCCCCCCCCCCCCCCCCCCCCCCCCCCCCCCCCCCCCCCCCCCCCCCCCCCCCCCCCCCCCCCCCCCCCCCCCCCCCCCCCCCCCCCCCCCCCCCCCCCCCCCCCCCCCCCCCCCCCCCCCCCCCCCCCCCCCCCCCCCCCCCCCCCCCCCCCCCCCCCCCCCCCCCCCCCCCCCCCCCCCCCCCCCCCCCCCCCCCCCCCCCCCCCCCCCCCCCCCCCCCCCCCCCCCCCCCCCCCCCCCCCCCCCCCCCCCCCCCCCCCCCCCCCCCCCCCCCCCCCCCCCCCCCCCCCCCCCCCCCCCCCCCCCCCCCCCCCCCCCCCCCCCCCCCCCCCCCCCCCCCCCCCCCCCCCCCCCCCCCCCCCCCCCCCCCCCCCCCCCCCCCCCCCCCCCCCCCCCCCCCCCCCCCCCCCCCCCCCCCCCCCCCCCCCCCCCCCCCCCCCCCCCCCCCCCCCCCCCCCCCCCCCCCCCCCCCCCCCCCCCCCCCCCCCCCCCCCCCCCCCCCCCCCCCCCCCCCCCCCCCCCCCCCCCCCCCCCCCCCCCCCCCCCCCCCCCCCCCCCCCCCCCCCCCCCCCCCCCCCCCCCCCCCCCCCCCCCCCCCCCCCCCCCCCCCCCCCCCCCCCCCCCCCCCCCCCCGCCCCCCCTCCCCCCCCCCCCCCCCCCCCCCCCCCCCCCCCCCCCCCCCCCCCCCCCCCCCCCCCCCCCCCCCCCCCCCCCCCCCCCCCCCCCCCCCCCCCCCCCCCCCCCCCCCCCCCCCCCCCCCCCCCCCCCCCCCCCCCCCCCCACCCCCCCCCCCCCCCCCCCCCCCCCCCCCCCCCCCCCCCCCCCCCCCCCCCCCCCCCCCCCCCCCCCCCCCCCCCCCCCCCCCCCCCCCCCCCCCCCCCCCCCCCCCCCCCCCCCCCCCCCCCCCCCCCCCCCCCCCCCCCCCCCCCCCCCCCCCCCCCCCCCCCCCCCCCCCCCCCCCCCCCCCCCCCCCCCCCCCCCCCCCCCCCCCCCCCCCCCCCCCCCCCCCCCCCCCCCCCCCCCCCCCCCCCCCCCCCCCCCCCCCCCCCCCCCCCCCCCCCCCCCCCCCCCCCCCCCCCCCCCCCCCCCCCCCCCCCCCCCCCCCCCCCCCCCCCCCCCCCCCCCCCCCCCCCCCCCCCCCCCCCCCCCCCCCCCCCCCCCCCCCCCCCCCCCCCCCCCCCCCCCCCCCCCCCCCCCCCCCCCCCCCCCCCCCCCCCCCCCCCCCCCCCCCCCCCCCCCCCCCCCCCCCCCCCCCCCCCCCCCCCCCCCCCCCCCCCCCCCCCCCCCCCCCCCCCCCCCCCCCCCCCCCCCCCCCCCCCCCCCCCCCCCCCCCCCCCCCCCCCCCCCCCCCCCCCCCCCCCCCCCCCCCCCCCCCCCCCCCCCCCCCCCCCCCCCCCCCCCCCCCCCCCCCCCCCCCCCCCCCCCCCCCCCCCCCCCCCCCCCCCCCCCCCCCCCCCCCCCCCCCCCCCCCCCCCCCCCCCCCCCCCCCCCCCCCCCCCCCCCCCCCCCCCCCCCCCCCCCCCCCCCCCCCCCCCCCCCCCCCCCCCCCCCCCCCCCCCCCCCCCCCCCCCCCCCCCCCCCCCCCCCCCCCCCCCCCCCCCCCCCCCCCCCCCCCCCCCCCCCCCCCCCCCCCCCCCCCCCCCCCCCCCCCCCCCCCCCCCCCCCCCCCCCCCCCCCCCCCCCCCCCCCCCCCCCCCCCCCCCCCCCCCCCCCCCCCCCCCCCCCCCCCCCCCCCCCCCCCCCCCCCCCCCCCCCCCCCCCCCCCCCCCCCCCCCCCCCCCCCCCCCCCCCCCCCCCCCCCCCCCCCCCCCCCCCCCCCCCCCCCCCCCCCCCCCCCCCCCCCCCCCCCCCCCCCCCCCCCCCCCCCCCCCCCCCCCCCCCCCCCCCCCCCCCCCCCCCCCCCCCCCCCCCCCCCCCCCCCCCCCCCCCCCCCCCCCCCCCCCCCCCCCCCCCCCCCCCCCCCCCCCCCCCCCCCCCCCCCCCCCCCCCCCCCCCCCCCCCCCCCCCCCCCCCCCCCCCCCCCCCCCCCCCCCCCCCCCCCCCCCCCCCCCCCCCCCCCCCCCCCCCCCCCCCCCCCCCCCCCCCCCCCCCCCCCCCCCCCCCCCCCCCCCCCCCCCCCCCCCCCCCCCCCCCCCCCCCCCCCCCCCCCCCCCCCCCCCCCCCCCCCCCCCCCCCCCCCCCCCCCCCCCCCCCCCCCCCCCCCCCCCCCCCCCCCCCCCCCCCCCCCCCCCCCCCCCCCCCCCCCCCCCCCCCCCCCCCCCCCCCCCCCCCCCCCCCCCCCCCCCCCCCCCCCCCCCCCCCCCCCCCCCCCCCCCCCCCCCCCCCCCCCCCCCCCCCCCCCCCCCCCCCCCCCCCCCCCCCCCCCCCCCCCCCCCCCCCCCCCCCCCCCCCCCCCCCCCCCCCCCCCCCCCCCCCCCCCCCCCCCCCCCCCCCCCCCCCCCCCCCCCCCCCCCCCCCCCCCCCCCCCCCCCCCCCCCCCCCCCCCCCCCCCCCCCCCCCCCCCCCCCCCCCCCCCCCCCCCCCCCCCCCCCCCCCCCCCCCCCCCCCCCCCCCCCCCCCCCCCCCCCCCCCCCCCCCCCCCCCCCCCCCCCCCCCCCCCCCCCCCCCCCCCCCCCCCCCCCCCCCCCCCCCCCCCCCCCCCCCCCCCCCCCCCCCCCCCCCCCCCCCCCCCCCCCCCCCCCCCCCCCCCCCCCCCCCCCCCCCCCCCCCCCCCCCCCCCCCCCCCCCCCCCCCCCCCCCCCCCCCCCCCCCCCCCCCCCCCCCCCCCCCCCCCCCCCCCCCCCCCCCCCCCCCCCCCCCCCCCCCCCCCCCCCCCCCCCCCCCCCCCCCCCCCCCCCCCCCCCCCCCCCCCCCCCCCCCCCCCCCCCCCCCCCCCCCCCCCCCCCCCCCCCCCTTAGTAAACACACAAGACTTGGAGGGTAAATAGTGTTTATACCGCAGTTAGCTATCAGTCATGTCGGTCTGCTGCCGTCGCCCATGGCTCAGTGGCAAAAGTCACGGGCTCGCAACTGTAAGGTTGTGGATTCGAATTCCAGCAGTTTCCGGAGCTTGTGCGCTACTGAAACGTTCCAGTAGAATGAAATGGCCGTCTAGCGCGTTCCTGGATGTCTGGCGGCTGTCTGTCTGAGTTTTAACTGCGAAGAGTATGTGCGAAAATGCAATACCTCCCCCTGCTATTTACAAAAGTTCCCTTTATGCCTCGCGTTTTGTTTTGATTTCCTGACCTAAACGATTTCATTGAAAAAATATACCACATGCATACAACGCCTTTGACACTAGCTTTACTTATGCTCCATCAGTACATGTTCATATTCTTTGAGATATTCTCCCATCCCGAACTAGAATGTTGATAAGTGTTCATGTCCCGTGTATGGCGGCACATGGCGCATCTCCCTTTTCGGACTCAGTCCCATGACTGCAGGTTCAATTGATCAGAATATCGAACCCCTCAAATTGAATCGTGTTTGATTGGCTGGCTCACTCGGTTGTGTGACCGATTGGAATCCTCCCTTGTTTTTGTTGACGGCTGGTCGCATGTTTAGAACGGGATTGTGGTGGATCTTATCGAGGTCAGTTTACATTCGTGGCCCTAATCCTTTGTAACAATATCACCCTCGCGGATTTCCAACTCTGACTTTTGATTTGACCCGGAAATTTTACGTGTTGCTCCAATGCACTACCGATCTTTCGCTAACACAAGGTATTTTCCAATCGACACTAGACTACGCAAGTAATGCTGCAATTATCCTTTGAACGCGACCTTGGGGTGTGGTTCAGTATAACTTGCGGTGATCAAAGAATCCGAGTATTCATCGGAGACTGGTATGCAGCAGGTCGGCCTGATACGACGGGTTTTCGGACAAATAAACACCTCTAAGTTCGGCCAAGCTGAATGCATACCATCGCTTCCATGTCAAATACGTAATACAAGCCTGCCAGCCGTGGCTGAGGTACGACATTTCTACTCTGGACCAAGCTGAACCGCGGGCTACCCAATACGTCATGGGAATGCGCCAGTTTTCAAACGAGAAGAAGCCGAAACATTTGGGAGTATTCAGTGGGCGGTATCGCCGAATCCGAGTAGAGTTACTAATAGCATACTTGGAGGGTCAATTTGGGACTACACGTTGTGTGATTGGATTGCGACGCGCAATCTCATCATGGACCGCGATTCCTATTGAAGTGAACTTTGTTCAATGCGATCACTGGGACCGTAGCCGAAGCAGATGGAAAGTAGGTGTTGTTCGCCTGCAAACTCTGCACAACCGTGACCCGTTTCGATGTCATTTCATCTCATCAGGTGGGTAGCAGGCCTCGAACCCGCGACCATTGGAATACTAGCCGAAACCCATACCCCTTTGGCTAGTAAGTCATGGCAGGCAACGCTTGACACAACCTTGAATGACTAGTTAGGGTATCAAATTGAGACTACACGTTGTGTGATTGGAATGCAGTGTGCAATCGACCGCGATTCCTATTGAAGTGAATCTTGTTCATTGCGACCATTGGGACCGTAGCCGAAGCAGATGAAGTTTGGGTACTGCCCGCCCGAAAACGCTGCACAACCATGACGCGTTCCGATGTCATTTCATTTCATCAGGTGGAGATGGCAGGCCTCGAACCCGCAACCATTAGAATAGAAGCCGAAACCTCTATTCCTTTGGCTACCGGAGCATAGTGCACTTTATTTTACATAATCCAAACCATGTTTGTCGCTACTACTACTACTACTACAACTCAGCATTATCATCAAACTTAGAGACCACTCCTTAAAATTAGCAGAAGAGTACAGCTGTTTGGAGTGTCATAGTAATTTCTTTTCTTCTAGCATGTAGCAAGCATGTAACGCTCTCCCCGAATCGGTTGTTTGTGCATCTACACTGGACATATATAATAGTTGGTTGGACGATACACTCCATTGCTTACATCATGCTATCTTACACTACTCTCTATGGTATTCCCTGGAAATAGCTCTGCTTTATTTTTTCACTTATTGAAACTATGGAAATACTCGGAACGTAGGACTACTGGATTACATAAGATAGATCCACTTTTTGACAGTAAAACTCGTAACTGCCTTCTTTTCTTTACCGCTTTTCGATAACTCACCAGACCACCCAATGCGGCTTGTAAAGCCGTGCTCCTTAACTCGTATAAAGTCAGTTTTCACCGTCCTACCAATTCTGTCAAACAACAATTGCTGACCAACCGGCGATTGGATTGCCATATGGTGTGGTACAGAGCAGTGTCTTAGGTCCGTTACTCTTCCTACTGTATATAAATGACCTTGTTTCTGTTATACAATTTGGGAAGCCCTATTCGTCTGCTGATGATCTAAAGGTGATTTACACGTTCCCAGATTCTCAGCGTACCACTAAACTTAACAATATCCAAAGCGACTTGAAAGCCATTGAGAGATGGGCTGATATGTGGCAGATGACCTTTGCAACACCGAATTGTAGTATTCTGGCATACGGATGTCAGCAAACAGCAGAATTATTAAGGCTGCTTGACGAAGTCATTCCCATCAGCCAGTCTGTCCGTGACTTAGGTTTAAGATATTCTAGTTCGTTAAACTTTAGCGAACATACAAATGAAATCGTGAAAAAGGCTAAGCAGTCTGTCAGGCTAATATGCCACCTGCTAACCTTGAAAGAAACCAGACTAATTGCTTCCAAAATCAGTATCAGGCCTTTGCTTAAATATTGCTGTGTTACGTTCAGTAACTTGCGAAAGGGTGACTTGAGAGCCATTGAAAACGTCCAACGCGCCTTTACGAAGCACATATTTGACTATTCAACCGCTCTTTCATACAGAGATAGTTGCAAGCAGCTGAATTTTGAACCTCTGTGCTTACGAAGAATGCAATTAACTCTGTGCTTGCTCCCCAAACTCGCGTGGCGGAAATCACATTTTGGAACCTATCAGTTGAACTTTCGGGATAATACCATTTATGAACTGTGAGATAGTGAATGTAAATTTTCTTTACCTAAATTCAAGACCAGCCTAAGAAGAAATTTCTACCTTCTTAGATATGGCTCCATATGGAATAAGCTGCCAAAAGAGCCTAGATGTGTTGAACATTTTGCATGATCAAGGAAATGATAAAGGTTACTCTGTTAACGGACAGAGTAAAATGGGACTTAACAATTTAAATTGGTGCTAAAAAGCTGTATGAAGAAGTGCCGGATCACATGTGATACCAGAGAACATCGAGTCGAAACATACCCAACAAATGCTATGGAGCAAACCTGATCATCTAGGGTGGGCTGTTACAAAAAGCTTGTAATGATATTCTTTAATGCTACCTCCTATGGGGTTTTAGTCCATTCAAACTTAATTCTTAGCAACTGTTTTCTGTTTAAAACCGAGAGCAACAGTATTTGCTTGTGTGGGGTCAGGAACTATTTTTGTAACTCTCCTCACAAATTGATCAATTCGTAATATTGTTCTGCGATCCCCTTCGCTACATTTGTTTTGTAATACTAACCTTTTCCCCTTCTTTTCTGAAGTTAAGAGTCCAGAAACATATACTGGAATTCAGTGATGGCAATAACGGATTCCCTATTTGACTTTTGCCTACGGACAACTAGAACAGTTATCTGTCTCCGGCTGTCACGCCACACAAGTTGATCGTATGATCGGCTCGATCCATTTTTACGCTGATGTAAAACACACATCTACTTAGATGGAAATTGGGAGTTGCCCACCCAAAAACACTGCACAACCACGACGGGTTTCGATGTAACTTCACTCATCATAAAGCGTTGCCCACCGTGACCTGGTAGCCAAAGGGGTAGTGGTGTGGGCTACTGTTCCAATGGTAGCGGGATCAAGGCCTGCTGTCTCCACCTGATGAGATGAAATTACATCGAAACGCATCGTGCTTGTGCAGTGTTTTCGGGTGGGCAGCTCCCAATTTCCATCTACTTTGAGTACGTTCCCAGTGATCGCAGTGACTAAGGTTCATTTCAATGTGAATCACAGTCCATTACATTGAGGTTGCGTGTCGCAATCCAATCACACAACGTGTAGTCCAAACTTGACTCCCCAATTACACATACCTACTTATTTTTACCTTAACGATATAGTTCCTCTTACATAATTCTTCTTCTACATTCTTCCTTGTTTAATTGTTGGCCACGACTGGGCTGATCTCTTGTGGTGACGGATTATGTTTTCCAGATTATGAAAGACTTTATTTATGCAAGGCACATTGCCACAAACGGATGGGCGTATACAATGTGCCATAATTGAATAAACCGCATGACGGACTGGGCTGAGGCTTCACCGCCCATAATATATGTATACAAGCAGCCCTAAAAAGAACAGAACATAAGATAAACAGGTGATGGCTCATATGCTACTATGCCACACCGGCACGCGGCCAGGCATAGCATGGAAGTGCGGGCGAAACCTTTCGATGGAATACTTTGCATGGAAGCAGGTCCCCTGGGGACAGTTCCAGGAGTGGCCGTATTACTTTACCGGGATATCTGTTTAAATTTGCATTTGTTATTGTTCTTGGTTTTTTAATTTCTTTACTACCTTAACCCTGTCAATTAGTTTAGTACCTGTTTTGAATCCATTGTAAAAAGCTTGAACAAATTGATTATTTTTTGCGATGCTGTTGTACACATTGATCAGACCACATAGTTGGACTTCATCTAGAATCGCCGAGGAATATACCATTTATTTATTTATAAATAGCATGCATTCTGGATTGAACTTTTCATCAACCTGTCAATTCACACTCTGTGCATCGCACATATTTCACGGTACTTAGAAGATAGTCCATTGGGTTTAAAGAATCAAGAGTACAATGCATGCGTACAATAGATTTATTAGGGAAACGACGTCATAGCACATGGTAGTTAACTTAGAAAATCAGAGAAATTGATCAGTCATTTGTACGAAAACTCACCTACACCACCGCTGGTCCCCATTCGAATAAATGTCACATCCTTGCACTGAGCATAGTGCAGTAGCTTGAATAATTCGTGTAAAAGGATCGCAGTGGAGGGAGTCCCCATACCATGCTGCCAAGTGGACAACGATACACAAGTCATTGGCTCGTCAATAATCCCCATGAAATCAAAAGTTGACAATTGCGCGAATAACAACCGCTTGGATAAGTCACACCAGGCATTCACAATTACATAGCAAAATTAAAGGACCGATTGAGTAATGAAGAGAGAAAGAAAAACCACAACTTCTATACTACCTATTAGCTTAACAAAGTCGGCTATCCATCAATGTCTTAGTCAGTCGAAGAAGACGGCTCGGACAAAACGCACACAGTGGGTGAGGGCAGACAGATCATCGGTGATAAATGTTAGCCATCTGTCATATTTATGGTGAGTAATTCTGGCCGGACCGTGTTCATGTTCAAGGTAGAACCAAAGTTTACGGCAGCATCCGTTGTTTGCAGTGTTATAGTAGCGGATGTGGATAAAAGGTGTTTTTTGAACGTGTTGATGATTCGTTTCGGGATGGTATCCATAACTTGCATGAGTCATCTCCCTGAAACCGGTATCCCAGTTCAATCAAGCGCTCAAATATCGAACTATTGATGGTCTTTACTGTCCCTTTTCGTAGGTACGTAGGGCAGTATTCAGCTGATGTTGCATTCATGATATTTCTTCACCGCAGTTGGACTAAACCAACTTACAGTTACACTAGGTCTTTTTAAGCTGGATAAAGTTCCTTCCACTTTGATTAGTTTGTTCTGCCCACTGAATAATCTTCTATTAACTTGCACACGTTGTAAGAGCAGGCGCCCTGTGGCTGGCCACATTGACTGGGAATTCCGGAGTCGGACGCCGCCCACCGTTCAGCGATCCTCTTACATAGGCGCCTGATGGTATGCCCGAGGTAGCTTGCACAACATTTGCAAGTGATTTTATAAAGTATGCGGATTCCGACTAGACCTGACATCTGTCCTTCAGGCGCTGAGAAACCAGCGGTCTAGCCTTAGCAAACAATCTAGGGTTGCCTGATGGGACTGTCTGAGACACTGTGGTCGACATCTTTCTTCTCAAAAGTTACACAGTTATGTTCCCTCCAAAATAAACTGTAAGAAACGTGTAGCTTTTCATGAGCTTGAATTTCTCGTGCACATTCATATTATATGACAAAATAAAGAAGCAACAAATGTATGGAACAGTCATCTTACTTGGATACTGCAATACCTAACACAGGAATGTGGAAAATAACTAAAGTGTAGTTTCTCATTAAATTAGTACGTAGCTACATTTGAACTGAGCTTATATGACGTTAGCCTACTTTGAGGGGCCAAAGCTACTACAGTCGAATTTGCAATCCGTCCGCGTTCGCACTTCCAGTTAGACTGTGCACAGTGTAGAAAAGCGGGAGTCGGATATATGCAGCACTTTAGAGAAGAAGCCCTGTACATCTATCTAGGAATAAAATCGGCTAAAATAACAATACAAACTTACATTGGTGCATCATAAAGCTCAACATGTAATCCATATTTTGCAGTAGCAGTCATGCTATTCAGTTCTCCAGTACGTCACGCTGCTTGTAAGTGAAAATTTGGGACAACCCATACCTTCTTACGATTTACTTATAGTTTGCAGCTAAATACCTGAAGTATCGTTTGTCATAGACTATCCATGTACATCATGCAACGAAACATTAGTTACAATACAATTATCCGGCATATCTGCCAAATCGTTGAACTCACATCTGCCAGCAAGACTGCGCCAATCTTGAACAGCACGAATCGACCTCCTTTGTCGGCAAGATTTTGTGGTTCGGTTTTCATCCCAGCTTCCGTCGCCAAGTGCTGTGCGAAGGTTTTGATCCTGCTGGGACTTCCTCCCACGCAAACAAACTGTAAAAAGTTTTATAACGCATGACTGTTTTCGTCTGTATGTTAGGACAGCCTTTAACATCTCGCATTTATTACTGAGAATTTGAATAGTTACGCAGTAACTTGGTATCCATTGTTTTTCCAAGAAACTTATTGACATATTGCCTTAGAGTATAAATTGACCACCGTGTCCCTCTAGACAGATGCGACAAATCATTTGTGTCAACTCAAACATTTGTTTTATGGATGAGGTATTTATAAGGTTGAAAACGTCTAGGCGCACGCCAAGATGCGTTTGGAGTGGCATTTTCAGACGCTTTTGTTGTGATGCTCACCAGTGAACCATGAAACCCATTCTATAACGCCTTGTGATAAGTCCGATTTTGTCGCCACACGCGATGTTGGAATTCGTTTGATTGATGGCGAAGCTCTGGAGAAAAGAACCGATTTCCTCCATGATACATCAAAAGCAAGGGCGGTTCGAGTAGGTTCCGTGGATTTGGGTCAGTTATTTCCCTCAAAATCAATAACAACAAGTTCGAAGCTATGCAAGGGAGGGAAAACTGGTTGGTGCCTCATGATGACCTCTACTCAGTACACCGTCACGAAGGGACTATATCACCAAGAAACTCCTGTGTGCATTCAGCTTGGTTCCTGGTGGACCGTCCTCAGTACATTGTCACTTCCGCATAAGCATAAGTAATTAGCTTTGAAGTGCACTAAGCATGTAAATCAGTGTTTCGGACTCTCGGCAATGTGACGGCGAAAGATACACAATCTGAATGATTTATTAACGGTCTTGGAGAATCTACAACGGCAGCTTTTCCCAGCAGCATACAATATACTGTGTTGAACCGTTTGCTTTCATTTGTCACGAGAGATCTGAGTAAGGTAGCAGCGCTATTCCTCACGCTGAAGCTTAATTCCTTTTACATCAAGCCAACAACTACGGCAGCTGTTGTTGAAGTTTTAAGTGTGAAGATGCATTTAATGGAATAATGGATTTATCAAGGATTTATAGAAGCAAACTACTAAGCATTTTCCGCAAGTAATGAATGAGGTCAAAATTTGCTGTAGCAAAAGAAACAAACCAAAGACGCGTAGCTGTTGACTTACCACAAATTTCTATTGTACCTATTGTTTGCTTACGTTTTGGCCTGTCTCATTAAACTTGGTTGGATCATTATGAAGGTGGTGTACTGTAACATCAAGTCTAGTGCTAAATTCGCAAAACGTCGGGGCATATATGACAAATGTGGAAGTAAGTTCCGCGGCTTGGGTACACGGATGGAGAAACCGTCCTGGCGGCATTCCAACCGAATACACTGTGTCGCTAAATCCAAACGGTGGTCACACATTGAGTTGTGACTGACTTGCGATAAGGATTGGCATGGGTGATTAGAATACTTAAGGATCTGATACACCAATATGATATCACCTCGCGGAATGCAACTTTGTTCTCTGAGAACTCCTAGAATCTTTACTCTCAACTATGGAAGCAGCTGGAGCAATCCCTTACCACTTTTGTCGCCCTCCGTTGTGACTTCTGAGGAGCAATGAGGTCACGTTTTGCCAGGGATTGCACACCTGGATGGCGTATTTCATACGTGGCCTCATGTAAGCGTTGGGCATTTGTGAAAAGGGTGGGGTCAAAACAACCAAACGTCCTCCACAGTAGCCCAAGTGTTGGCTAGCTTTTTTCGCTGTCATCTCAGTCAGCTTCGAGCATCAGGCGTCGTCCGGCATGTGCACCCTATGATCCCTTCTAGGAAAAGCGCACTGCAAAACATGTTCTTCCGGTTGATATTCGTAGGTGTTCTAGTGTCGTATGCTCACTGCTTTGCAGGTGACAGGGTTAAAGTCAAGCTTGTTCCGAGCCGACCACCAGTACTCCCTGTCGATGTCGCCTTGCAGCGCTACTTGGTGTTTTACTCACTCAATTAACCGATAAATCTTGTACTCATTCGCAAAGAGTAAAATGTTTGACGTCAACACTCCAGCGTGGTGGTTAATAAACACGAAAAATAAACGTGGTCCTGGTAACGAGCCTTGAGAGAGGCTACAGTGAATCTCTATAGGGTCGGACAGCGTGATATGAACCTGCACATTCAAGCGTGGTTGTGGAAGGAATGGATGAGTTCAGTATCTGCGTGAATGAACTAGCGGCGATTACTGTGACTCTAATGCAGAAGGTGATCTTCGAAGGGCACAATTCTCCACATACAGTAAAGACCTCTGATTTTACTTTAAACTGGAGACAATCCAAACGTCAAGTCTTAATGCAGACATGCTCTGCCAAAGGACATCATTTACGTAAGGCTAACTTTCGGCTCCTCTCCGTTGTATGATTGTAATTTTGATTAAACCAGGGTTGTACTTGCTTCTTTACTTATCAGAGTGGCACATTTCTCTTAGACTAAGTAACATTCACCAAAATTACCGCTTAGGGCAGGTGCAGTGACTAGCCGTTGTATATTTTAAGCACTCCTGTAAAATAGGTTGTATCACAGCTAATCAAAGTGCAATCAGTTTCGTGACTTGTGGGAGTAAGAATGACCAGTTACCTCCCACATTGGGGGGTCAAATCATGTGTGCCGCTCTTCACTACAGCTCAGCAGTACCCCAAAATGTAGAGGTCACTGCTTGAAGCTAGCAGAACAGTAAGGGCACCTGGAGTGCTGTCTAAATTTCGTTTCCATTCGCTATCCCAGAATCAATCGTTTCTACACCGGTAGGATGATACACTCAGCCAATTGGATGTTGTTATTTGGAATTATTTCCTCGTTCTACTCCCAAGATATACCTTAGATTTATCATCAGTCACCTGTCTGTACTGGGAAAGAACGCGGAGTGCAAGACTACAGCATTATAAACAATAAGCCTCCTTTTTTGATAAAAGCACTAGTTGTAAGGCAATACTTCTTAACCGAGATAATGTCCTTGTTCATAGTACAGTAAAACCACAAAAGTCAAACGCGTTCAGGTAGCGAAACAGTGGCGTATGCATCGGCATACGAAGCCCTGTTGCGCACTCTATGTTACTACGCATTCGTGGTCATAAAGCTATTATACTCGACTGTGAAACAGTTAGCAATAGAGTAAATTTGTCTGTACGTGGTAAAAAGAAAGAATAAACCTGCCTAGTATTCGATGAACGGACGGTTGTATAAAAGCGTATTCTACTAAATGTGGCCAGTTGCTCTGCGCTTCATTGACTCAGTCAATGTCACTTTGGTTCCAGTGCTTGATGCAACGATCCGAGAAGTTTTGTTTGCGGTCGGAAAGCCTGACTTCAATTTCTAGGAGAAAATGTGACCAACTCGGGTATGAAGTGTTGGACATCGTTATACTACTGACATCTCCAAAAGGGCATTACAGAAAATTTCAAGCCTCCAGCCAGATAACACAGCGAGGAATTGGAATTTCATGCTCAGGTATTGATGGCTCAAACACTAGCACTGTGACAGTCACATTGGCGTCATTTACAGTTGAGATATGGCATCTGTAGTTCAGTGCTTCCAATCACTCTCCAAATTCTAACCAAGAGACGGATTCCGAAATAACAAACATCTTGGGATGATTTCCATGCGCAAAGTAAAAACATGCATTCCTCCCAGCTGAATTCAGTGTCCAGGTAAATACAACGCACAGCTGAGCAAAGCACAAGCCATAAAAATTCGTTGACGATCACGAACCCATAACTCATAAAGATAAATGACGTGCAGAGTATGGATAAAACACTGAGAGCCGAATCTCGTATCCGCAACACAATTTCCACTTAGCACGATGACAGAACCAATTGGCACTTTATTTCTTGTACACATTCTGGAGGGCACAGGGAGAGCGCTAGCTAACGAACTCAACAGCTAACGCAAATACACTATAAGCAAGAATGTTTGTCATATAAAATTAACCATCACTAATCAGCAGCCGTGTTTGTTAACAGATAATAGCTGAGGAGACGAGTCGTAATGGCTGCAAGATCTACTTCGGCTAGGAGACCTGTGGTACCCATGCGAACCGCCTAGTTATTCCACCGGCTGGTCTGTGAGAACGAAGCAATATATCAACAAGACTCCTCAGAAATCTGTCCCCTAACCTTCAGCCGTGTACCGAAGATATCATCAGCATTCTTAAACCAAGACGAAGAAGTTTTAAACTTATTGTAACAAATGAATTGTCTCCGAAAACCTGAGAAATGACCGATGTGTTATAACACCAATCCACCACTTCACATCTCGGCACCTTGTCAACATGCGTCACCCCCTTCGGATTGATCATCCCGACATCAGGAGTATGCAACACCTATTCAGTTTTGCGACTTTATGCCACATTTTAAATGATATTGACAAGCGGCAAAGGATACACCAAAGTAAGCAAACAAAAGTCTATTTTGATCAGTTGGCTAATGGATGTGAAGAACCTCCGGCATTGAACAAGGTCATAACATGTAAACAAAGCCTAGTGGCGTTTGGCTTATTACCTTTTGCTGACGAAATTATGCTGAAAATTATTCCTCATTTTTGAATCATTGTTGGACAAAACTGTGTTGCTGATTTTCGAATCCACTAGTGATATACAGATAAGTTAAGTTGTACACCAGCCGTTGGAACGGATGTGATTAACAGTGTGGCCCGAGTGAGCGTCAGACTTATAGTATAGTTGCGCGCAGTAATAGATACTAATTTCCATTTTGCAAAGTTAGAAATGCCTTGCCTAACGGTAGTACCGTAACAAATGCATTTGCAAGTAATTTTCTAGAAAATATCCCTTTCAGTTCAGATCGGATTATGCCACTGTGATTCCCAGCATTATCACTGTGCCTCTTCTTGCCTTCTATTTATTTCACTTTACTAAGCATAGTCATTTTGTATTTCGATCAAAACAGTAGTTGTTTTAGGAAATGGAGCAGGTTCCAAAACCATCGGATCTCATCAAAGATTCGAAGACTGACACATGTCTCGGCCACAAGAAATGCGAACAGCACGTTTTAGCCGGTAGATATCGTCCGTTTACTGGGAAATCATATCATGTATAACCTCTTGGGGCTTACCTTTGAAGTATGATTCAATACCATCCTAATTATGGCAGAGAGTTCAGACCATGAGAGTAACACTTTTGATGCGACTTAAGATTAATTCATCCATCACGGCTTTGTAACATCTTAACGGCTACTCTTGGCTCCATACAGAGCAGATGTATCATCTCTGACCGTCGTGACAGAGACACTATATTGTCACAATCAAGAAACCTTGACAATGGGTTATTTGGGTGTGCTAAATGGTTGTTTAAGTAATGTATGAATTTCAAGTAAACAACTCTAGAGCTTGATCTCCAAACGCCCCAAGTACATGTGAACCGTACCTAAACTCTGGTAACTGCACCAGCTGAATACCCGACAGACAATTCTGGACACGAAAGATGGACTGTTTGAGTGTCACCAGAAAATTTTCTCTGCACATGTGGGGTATCTACGTAGTGAACTTCAGTTATGGTGTTCTCCGAGCTTCTTCAGTGCACTGAAGATGCCACCTCGAATGTTGGCGAAACGTTTGCACTCAAGTTGCCAAACTCGGAGAGGACCACAACAATTGAACAAACCACCCGGGCTACCCAATACTCATTTCGAACCTAGTGAACTTCGCATTTTGCATATGTTTAAGCACGCAGCGTAGTTACTCTAGTAATGTTTCGAGGGCGCATTCACCGTTTTGGAATAACTGGAAGGGCCAACATTCTTTGGATAACGGTTCAAAGCATGTACATTTGCTCAGAAAAACTTGTTTTTTGTGACTACGCATACAGTTCGTGGATAAAATGTTTATTTTCCTGGCAATACAATGTGGTCCTTGTAATGTACTAAACTATTCGTCTGTAATCTTTCAACTAGCCACTGTTTGTTTAAATTCCTTACAAAGCCTCAGTTGAGAACAAAAGCTACAGATTTGCAGTTCGTAACAAAAACAAGGTAAAAAAATGTTGCGCCAGTATTCATCAACATTCGTAATCAGAAAAGTTTGGGCAACCTTACAGACCAGTCATTCGAGAGCGCCTGTCATCATTGCTGATAGAAACGGTCCTATGAGGTCAGACAGTAAGATAAATTGCTGGTTTTGTCAACTGCAAAGCAATCAGTGTGGGCAAGAAAGATTTGTACACTACGGGTACTATTGATCATTTGAATACAACATAAAGTTCAGAAATCACTATCAGAATAATCAATCCATATAATTTCATGAAATCGCGTAAATCCAGAAGACGCAACCAACAAATGTGTACTCCTATTCAGGATATAATTTCAGCTTATACTGGTGATGGAAGTGGAAATTCGAAAGGTCTCATCGATGCGATGAACAATCGAAAATGTTTGTATTTTGGACATCAGCACGACGGAGCAAAACTTAAAAAGTTAAGTCACTAATTTTACCCACCTTTACAATGAGCCAAATACAAGAAACTGTGCACTTGTTAGTATATCTACATCCTCATGATTTGGTATATTAAGGAACGTAAACAATGCATGACATATTCTCCAGACCTGTTGTAGCTTCAAATGAAAATAACTAGTCAAGTCGAAACAAGTCAAGAATTCATGAATATTCTTTGAATAGAAACTGTGCCTAGTTCATGTAAACATCCTTAGATAGTGTCAGTGTGCACTGACAAGTAATATTTATAATCTTACCCGAACATCTCCGAATCGCTGTCTCATATCTACCGTTTTAGTTGACATACCAAGGTGGTACAACACATCCTCCTGCAGGTCAGCCAGGTGAGCATTTGCACATTTTACCGAGGCCGTCTCTTTGCCATTCATGCTCACTACCGTGACAGATGCGCCATGACAACTACGGGCGCATTATAAACATAAAGGTGTAATGAACTCTTGTGTTTGTGCATTAAAACAAACGGTCTAAATATTATTTCATGAAACAAATGTTGGTATCTGTTTAAGTTGTTGAAAGTGGATCAATACAAAAACATATTATTCCATCGTGTCCTAGGTTTAAACTATTTTTTAGTTTAGTGAAAATTTGACGACAATAACTTGTCTAATTCATTCCTCTTATCATGTTCTTAGTGAACTAGTATAATCCGAAGCGCTTTCTGATATGATGCATCACCTGTTGCACACAATTCTAAACGTAGACGTTTTGCAGGATATTGCTTTATTTCCATTCTATTTTTGGACAAAGATGTGATTCTATAAATCCGTTCATAAATGTGTTTTGTGCTTATTTTCCAAGTATACCTTTAGTCACCGGTGCAGATTCGCAGGTATTACAAGTGAACTTGTATACTCACTGATGGGAATCTGCGTAGATCAACATTCAGCCATCTCCATTTCTCGGTGCAACGAATCAAACCTTATGGGAGTATAGTTTGCTATCATGCGTAGGGAGTGAATGTACAAAGTTCCTTAATTTCCTCCGATTCTTGGTATAGGGCTGTAACGTACACTTTGACAATGCAGCCATTAGTCGTCCTAAAATAATTAAAAACAAATATTATATTTGTAAATTTTTGAGTAGCTGATCCCAATCAGAGTCAGATTTAAAGTACATTAATTCACTAATTTTGAGCTGGGCACTCTAAGTAAGTACTTTAACGTCTTGGCGACGACAGCAAAGGCTTGCACAGCAGTTTCGATAAATCGCTATTCAATAATGCGCTACTTTATTAAGGCAAATACGAATGACGGTGGTTACATTTCTCTAAATATCCCACCAAATGAACTTTTTTATATATTCAAATTTCAAAAACGCAACACCAGAGGCATTGTTCTAGTTCAGTGATTCCTCTCAGTTGGTAAGCACAACTAAGGTGAGTTTAAACTTTCTATCAGTGTCTGGAGTTGTATGGATCTCTAGGGATCGCTTTGTCACGAATAGTCTGGCCCGTACTATCTGCTAATGATCTGCAAGCAAAATGTAAAGAAACAGATACCGGATTCTTAGATCGCTGTGGACAATTGTACATACGTTCGACCCACGTTCAGTGCAATGGATGCTTCGAGCATCAAACAACCACTATATACAGAGTGTCCTTAAACTCTGGACACAAACGATAATTGTATATTTTATTTAAAAGACAAATGAAACAAAGTTAAGTTATTAACAGCATTTTGCCTACACTTATTAAACATAGCAGCGTCATAGGAAATACGAGTTGAGCTGGTGCTTCTCAGTGGACGTGAAGGATGGTCATATCGAAAAATAACCTTTGAATTTAACGTATGCCAGCCGAGAAGAATCAAGTCTTTTGAGGTATTCATCCCAGTAGTTCACAAGTTATATAACACAGCCTAGTCCGGAAAAGTACCAGACGTCTTTCGCCCTATTTGGGCTAGTCAGTGGTGCGTATTCCTTCGGTCCCCTACTGGGGCTTGAACCCATGACCGCTAGAGGCAGATGCCAACTAGCAAGCAACTTAAGCCACTGAGCCATGGGGGACGTCGGCTGGGCTACATATTTTGCAAGTTAACTGGGTAAAGTGAAAGTGAAAAGGTGTCACTGGTGATCTCATCGATGCAGTTTGACGATAAGTTCTTTATTGACTACATGTTGATCCCTCAGAAAACGTGACATTAGGGAACAACTGACGTACCGTAAACCCGTGTGCAAGCATAAATGGCTTTGTGCATTAGTCTAGTCGAAGAAGTCGGGATACATTGTGATGATGCACGAATGAGAGGGCGGCTGGCGTCGGTGAGTTTTTTAGGACTCCAGTTTTTCGCAGGAGCGGAGGTGATTAAATACAACGATGTCAGTAAATTCTAACACTGCGATTCCGCTACATGTGGCGAGAGGGTTCAGTGACCTGTTGATCACTTTGAATGGCCCGTTTAAGAATCTGGGAAATATCACAGCTGAGCACTACGCATGTGGTGACTGACCGTAAGATCAAGTGACGAGCCACGGATGAAGCCCTAATTCGGGAGACATAAAATGTACTTTCCGTGACTTTAGAGAATGTTTTGTTCACATGATGAGCCCGCGTGAACTCCTGATCTAGTGTACAAATGTTCAGATTAAAGCTATCGATACTAAGATACGGGGAGTATTACAGGAGTTGCTGATAACCATTTTGTTCGGACAGCGAGAAAAGAACACCTTTGCACTTTGATGCGTTGAGGGAAAGCCAGCTAGATTTAGATTAGGCTGTGAGGTTGTCCAAGTACTATCATGACTTGGCCGATGAGTCTGTTAGGTGATAGTGTACACCAGGGAGTATCTCATTAGAATAATTCGCAATGGGCACATATCAAAGATGCTTTAGTTTCCGCCAGTTTCAACACTTGTGGAGTTGCCCGTCACCCACCGAAGCATTGGATTTCCGCCGACTCCTTGTCGCTGATGGACAAACGTCGCTTCATCCCATCGGATTCCAGACACAGTGAAGTACACCAATACCTTGGTCGACATTTGCGCAGGAGTCTGCAATTGGAACACGAAGCTTGGTGGTGTGAACGTGCTAGGGAGATGGAGCTTGCTTGTCACTCTGGTAATACCAGAAAACTTTTCCATCTCCTTCGAATCACCGAAGGCGCTCGATCTGGTATAAGTGAAACAATACGCGAAGAGGATGGCACCTTAATCACCAATCTTCAACGACAGTTGGAGCGATGGGCCGAACATTACGGCTGGGTTTTGTTGCCCCGTAGCTCCATCTGCTACCTCTGGCGCTCGCGCTGGGGCCGAGTGGTCTACTCCCACAGACCCTCCCTCTTACCAGGAAATCGAGCAGGAGCTCCAGCACATAAAGCGTTATAAAGCCCCTTGCCCTGATGGTCTTCCTCCGGCTCTATTTACAGATGGTGGCGCATCGTTGGTCCGAGAACTCACCCCTTGGTTCTCGAAAATTTGGTCGAAAGAGAAAGTTCCGTCATCTTGGGGTGAATCGATAGTCGTCCCTATCCTCAACAAGGGCCTGCGCACTAGCTGTTCCAAATACAGAGGAATAAGTTTAGTCCCCGTCGTTTGCAAGCTGCTGGTGTCCATCATACTTCGCAGACTATCCCCAACGCGCGAATCGTTGCAACGAGAAGAACAAGCTGGGTTTCGCCCTGGTCGCGGCTGCATCGATCAAATCCTCACACTTCGCCAGATTCTCGAGCTCCGCCATGTGTATGAGAGGCCAACGATTGCTGTGTTCCTGGATATCCGTGTGGCCTTTAATTCTGTCCATCGTACGGTACTGTGGCAGTGCCTACTGAGGAACGGTGTCCCCGAGAAGTTCGTCTCCATACTGCGCGCTCTATATAGTCTGACCTCGGGCAGGGTTAGGGCTTATGACAAGCTTTCGCCTACCTTTGTGGTTTCCAGTGGAGTTCGACAAGGATGCCCTATCTCTCCGTTCTTATTCAACTTTGCCATTGAGGATGTTTTGAAGAATGCTCTAGGCGATTCGTTGAACGCTGGCGTTGAGCTCCTCCCAGGTAGTCGAGTTGTTGTTTTGGATTATGCTGATGATATCGTCTTGCTGGGTGACGATCCACACGTCATCCAACTTGCATATATATAATACATAATCTGTGGTGCAGATATTGTGCCATCGGAATCGTGGCTGAATAGGAAAACCGTATGAATAATAAGAAAAGGCTAATAACAATAGCTTTTTTGTTTAGTTTACCAATCATAATTTTTGAAACTTTTTCCAGTTTGTTCTTTCTTAAGAGGGGGAAGAAGGGGCTCCGCAACACACTGATGCGCCATTGACATCGATCTTGAGCCATGGCTTCCAAGGTTTTCAACCAGCAAGTATCCACATCTCTCCGACCCCAACCAGGTAGTCGACAACAGTCGGCCGAGGCTAACTGTTTCGTTGGCTTTTTATGAGGCTTCTCCATGTTGTAGGCTGCCAACCAGACCGTCACTTCCAGCCTTGTTCAGCAACCAAAAACAGTGCACTACGCGAGTAACGCAGGACAGGCATACACAATACGTGTCCCAACCACCGCAGTTGATGCAGTGAGATGAGCTCCTCGAGCGAGTGGCTTCCACGTCCCAAGACACGCTGTCTAACTTCCACATTGCTTACGTGGTGCCGCCAACACACACGGGCAATGGACCGCAGACAGCGGTGCTCGAAGACGGATAGCCTGCGCAAGTCATCTTTACGAATGGGCCAGATCTCGCATCCGTACAACAGCACATCATGAACAGTTGCACAATAGACCCGCCCTTGGATGGAGAGACGAATGTCGTGGCGACGCCACAAGTGACGCAGCCCAGAAAAAGCGAGGCGTGCTCTCGAGATGCGCATCGAAATCTCGTCTCCAACAACCCCACCAGCAGTCATGCAACTTCCCAAGTAGACAAAGCTCTCCACAACCTCTAGTGTCTCATCAGCAAGTGTGAGTGCAGGCAGAGGCACCTGCCAGTCTTGGAAGAGAGCCTTGCATTTGGATGGCGAAAAGTACATACCGTACTTTGATGCTTCAATCGCCAAGCGGTTTAATGCAAGTTGGATGACGTGTGGATCGTCACCCAGCAAGACGATATCATCAGCATAATCCAAAACAACAACTCGACTACCTGGGAGGAGCTCAACGCCAGCGTTCAACGAATCGCCTAGAGCATTCTTCAAAACATCCTCAATGGCAAAGTTGAATAAGAACGGAGAGATAGGGCATCCTTGTCGAACTCCACTGGAAACCACAAAGGTAGGCGAAAGTTGCCATAAGCCCTAACCCTGCTCGAGGTCAGACTATATAGAGCGCGCAGTATGGAGACGAACTTCTCGGGGACACCGTTCCTCAGTAGGCACTGCCACAGTACCGTACGATGGACAGAATTAAAGGCTGCACGGATATCCAGGAACACAGCAATCGTTGGCCTCTCATACACATGGCGGAGCTCGAGAATCTGGCGAAGTGTGAGGATTTGATCGATGCAGCCGCGACCAGGGCGAAACCCAGCTTGTTCTTCTCGTTGCAACGATTCGCGCGTTGGGGATAGTCTGCGAAGTATGATGGACACCAGCAGCTTGCAAACGACGGGGACTAAACTTATTCCTCTGTATTTGAAACAGCTAGTGTGCAGGCCCTTGTTGAGGATAGGGACGACTATCGATTCACCCCAAGATGACGGAACTTTCTCTTTCGACCAAATTTTCGAGAACCAAGGGGTGAGTTCTCGGACCAACGATGCGCCACCATCTGTAAATAGAGCCGGAGGAAGACCATCAGGGCAGGGGGCTTTATAACGCTTCATGTGCTGGAGCTCCTGCTCGATTTCCTGGTAAGAGGGAGGGTCTGTGGGAGTAGACCACTCGGCCCCAGCGCGAGCGCCAGAGGTAGCAGATGGAGCTACGGGGCAACAAAACCCAGCCGTAATGTTCGGCCCATCGCTCCAACTGTCGTTGAAGATTGGTGATTAAGGTGCCATCCTCTTCGCGTATTGTTTCACTTATACCAGATCGAGCACCTTCGGTGATTCGAAGGAGATGGAAAAGTTTTCTGGTATTACCAGAGTGACAAGCAAGCTCCATCTCCCTAGCACGTCTACACCACCAAGCTTCGTGTTCCAATTGCAGACTCCTGCGCAACTGTCGACCAAGGTTTTGGTGTACTTCACTGTGTCTGGAATCCGATGGGATGAAGCGACATTTGTCCATCAGTGACAAGGAGTCGGCGGAAATCCAATGCTTCGGTGGGTGACGGGCAACTCCACAAGTGTTGAAACTGGCGGAAACTAAAGCATCTTTGATATGCGCCCATTGCGAATCGAGATCACCGTCAATAGTTGAGCCAAGCAAGGTTGACAGTGAGGCTTGGTACCTGGTTAAAATCGCAGGGCTTTGTAGATTCGCGACTTCCGGTCGGTAGTGAGCGTGCTTAGGTGATCCTCCGAAACGCACGCAAATCTTAGCACAAACCAATACGTGATCGGAATCCAGATAAGTTGACCAGTACGATCGGCAGTCCGTTACGCTTCCGCGCCATCTGTAGCTTATTGCTATGTGGTCAAGCTGGGAGCACTCTTAGCGTTTGTGAGGGCGGGCGCCAGGTAGCAGTGTGTCCCCTCGAGTGCCGAAAACTAGTGCTCGAAAGAAACAAGCGATGATCAGAGCAAATAGCAAGCAGTCTATCTCTATTGTGTGATCGACTGCCACCGAGACCAAAGCTATCTACAAGGTAATGCTCGCTTGGTAGAAGGCGGCCAATCCGTGCGTTAAAGTCCCCGGCAAGAATGACTATATCCGTCCTTTTGGAGGAACGCAGAATAATAAATAAATAATTAAATAAATAAATAAACGTTTTATTTCTCAGCAGTGCGAGGCAAAGACCAATTGGGTTGTCTTATCAACATGTACAACGTGATCGCATAATATAGTTAATTGTTCGTCTTTTGATCAAAGGTTCCCATATGGGTTTTTGAAATGATTAGCAGTCAATAGGTCAGTCACAATTTGATGGAAAATCTTGGCGAGTGACGACGATGGTACAGAGACATCAGCTTGGAAGGCGTAGTGCATCAACGAACCAGTGCGTCAAAGGAGAAAACGGAATTGGGTAAACGGATTGATAGGAGTAAGATCGTTCTCAAATATATACTCAAGAATTCAACTATATGTAGGTAATCTTATATTATTGAAACGAATAGAGGATATGGTGACTTTCATCCGTATCCAGGACCTTTCTCATACAAATCATCTAGAGTCACCGTTTGGCTTAGTGTTGACCAGATGTTTGCAACAGTCAGGTGAATATTGATCATGCGTCTGAATTGTGCATAAATAGTGCAGTTTCTAACACTCGATGGAAGTTTGTTCCATATTAATGCATATTTTACAGAGAAAAATTTTGAGCGGAGCTTTGTGCGAGACTTTGGTATTTTCACTGTGCGCTCGCTGTTTCTTAGTTCATAGCGCATACGAGTCTGAAACTCGAGTTGTGGCTGAGCAGTGAAGCTTACCCCCAATAGTAAGCGGTATAAAAGGCACAGATTAAGTTTGAGTCTGCGTAGCCATAGCGGCTCCAGATTTAGCGCCTCGCAACGCTCACGGTATGTCATAGTATTAGGCATGTTCAGAAACCTTTTGTGAATGATCGTTGAATGTTTTCTAGTGCTATAATATCCACTTTCTCAGATTACTATGCACTATCGTACAGTACTCAAGTTTCGGCCTAACACATATTTTAAAGGCTTGAAGCCTGGAATCCCTCAAAATAAGAGTTCGACTTATATAGGCGATCACTTTTCTGGCAGAAGCCTGCAAGAATATAACATGCTCTAAAAAGTTAAATGAGGCAGAATATCTTAGACCAAGGTCTCGGACTGCGCCACACACAGGAATAGGGGTATCGTTTAATGTAAGGATGTTCAGAGAAGGGCCACAGCCGTAGTACAATAGATTACTCTTGTCCGTGGCAAAGTGCAGCTTCCAGGAGTTACTCCAGAGCTCCAATGCGGACAAGTCAGACTGAATATAAGCTAAGTTAGGACTACATTGTCCAGGGGCGGAACAATACACAATTTTAACATCATCTGCGAAAAGGAACGGCTTTCCATACGAGATTTCGTCGAGGAGATCGTTGAAATAGATTAAGAATAAAAGCGGGCCTAGCACGCTACCTTGAATCACTCCACTAGAGATTGTAGTGGTTTCAGATGTATAGTTACCGATTTTGACTACTTGCTTTCTACCCTCGAGTTAGGAAGACAACCAGTCTAGAAGCGAATTTGTGATACCATAGGACATAAGCTTCAGCAGCAATAAATTGTGTGGGACACGGTCAAAAGTCTTTAGGATATCAAGAAATATTACGATGATAGCACTTCCGGCGTCTCTTGCTCTAGTCACATAATCAAGGTAATCTAACTGGCAGGTAGTGCACGAGCTATCTTTCAAAAAACCGTGCTGATGTTTACTGAGTAGGCTCATAGAACTCAAATATTCAATTATGCGTTCTTTAACTATCCTCTCCATGATTCTGGAAATAATAGATGTGTGGTGGATTGGGCGGTAATTTTTTACATCTTGCATAGATCCGCTTTTGTGCCTTGGTATTATAGTTGATTGTTTCCAGTGTATAGGATACTCCCCATTGAGCATGGAAAGTGTAAATACATTAAGCAAAAACAGGGGGATGTCTGGACCTCCGTGCTTTACCAGTATTGGAGGGATGTTGTCAGGGCCTGGTGAGCATGATGGCCGAACTAATCTGAGTTGGCGACATATGTCACTAAGTGTAAATTCAACAGTTTGGAGTGTATTACTCCCTCTGTGTATCAGCTTGAGCTGAGGATCTTCTTTCGCATTAGCGCCATAAGTAGACATAAAGTAGTCATTGAAGATCGAACATATGATTGCACC
Source organism: Dicrocoelium dendriticum (assembly GCA_944474145.2). Classification (NCBI taxonomy): domain Eukaryota; kingdom Metazoa; phylum Platyhelminthes; class Trematoda; order Plagiorchiida; family Dicrocoeliidae; genus Dicrocoelium; species Dicrocoelium dendriticum. The sequence continues at coordinate 14,015,404 of OX104061.1, forward strand.
GTCGGTTATGGCAGTTCCATCAGAGTTTACAATGGTGTTTATACAACTTGATTTTCTATTCTGCCTACGGTCCAATAGTTTTGAGATGCAGCCTACCACATTTGCGCCCTTCAGTGCCATTACTTCCTCTGAGCATAGCATTTTGTGGTGGTCTTGGTATAACGCTGTAAGCAATCTGGTGTGGAGCATCAGCAGAGTAAAAGCGTTAGTTTTCCTAAATTTTTTCTTTATTTTATAAAGTTTAGTGGCTACCTTTTTTGAGATGCCTGTAAGTGCAGCAGTCCTTTTCAACTTCTTAGTACGTTCTGGAGCCACAGCTTCAACACAAAGCTGAATGCGGTGGTAGAATTCATTACAGGCAATTTGTACATTCTGTGCTAAGAAGAATGGATCCCAATATGAAGACCTTATAAGATCCGAGAAAGTTGACCAATTCACAGAAGAGAATGGGCGATAATTTATCACTGATTCTGTCGGTTTAGAAAGAATTTGGAAAGAACAACCAACAATGTTATGATCACTACCCGGCAACTTGTCACTGATGTATGTGGACACATGCGAACATCCCATCGTAAATATTAGATCAAGTGTGTTTCCAAGCCGTGTAGGTTCTGTGATGTGCTGTACCCATCCCAGTCGATCAAGAGTAGACATAAAAGGATTGTGTTTTTGTGGTTTATTGTTAAGGGACCATGGGATTTCGGGCATATTAAAATCCCCAGCGATTATTTTGTTAGTGTATGAGAGGTCAGCAATAAGAGAGAAAGTGTCCAACAAGTCATCGGTCACGGTGAGTGTAGACGATGGGGGTCTGTAAATACAACCTACTAAGAGATTTGTTGGATTAATAGAAATGATAATCCACACCGAATCAGGAAGTTTCTGGAGGAATGGTTCATTCAGAGGCAGAACCAAGTATTTGTCTTTGACGTAGATTATACAGCCACCACCTCTACCATAAAGGCGGTCATTACGAAAGATGTTATAATCCAGTATCCTGAACAATGTGTCAGGCATCTCCGCTGAACACCATGTTTCTGTAATTAGTACTATATCAGGAGAAGAAAGGTGAAGGATATTACGCAGGAAGTGCATTTTATTTAACAGTGAACGGGAATTAATTAAAAGTAAGTGCAGTGTCTTGTTATCCGTTGGGTTGTCTACAGGAATCCAGGTACAGGACCCCAACGAGGTGATATTTGGAGAGAGTGGAGTGGGGGTGGTGGATACGGAGGACATATAATTTGCGGAATTAGTGTCATTTGGGGGTGTGGAGGGTAAAACGTCACTGGACCCCCAAAAAGAGCTCGGAAGGGTGAAATCCTGGGAAAATGGCGACCCACTGGGAGATTACAGTTTGCTGGCTGTTGCACATAACCTACGTGCCAGTTAAGATTATTTACATGTTGAGGTATTTTGAGAGGATTTTGGTTGGGCCAATTTCTCTCAGCTACTTGAAGTTCCCTAGCAAGTGACTCACAAGTTATGGAGCGCACAGGTCGCATATTCAAATGCTGCATGGTTGGAGATATGCCGATTGTCTGCTGGTTTTCAGTAGTGACAGCGTTTGGTGGAACGTTTAAAATAGCTGTGTTTTTATTGTGCTTAGGAGCACCCGTGTAGATTCCACGTGAGGTTTTGCTACCAGTGTTCTTTGCAACAAGGCTGTTCCGCAGTTTTAAAGGTTCGCAGCTTTTAGGAGAGGAGGTTTTCAGTTTCGTACCAGAGCGTCTATGCACCTGGTTGGTGAACGACAAAGAGTGAGTAGAAATAGTCGTTTGCGCAATGGAACTTTCTTGTATGTTCGGGGAAGAGTTGCGCGGTAATGCTAGGCTAATGTGACACTGAATGGAGTCAGAAGCGATATTTTTATGACAGTTGCTATTTGATTTCAATCTTGGTGCTGATTCATTTATGATCAGAGTGTCATCTAGGTCAACCAGGTGGGGAAGTTCCTGAGTTTCCGTGGGTGGCGGAACATATTGGTCACATACCGTTTGTCGGAAATAGGCTTTTTTGCACTCCCTTTGTAGTACTGTTAAATCTGGTTTCAGGACCATGGATACGTAATCTTTCCTAAGGGATAGTGCGTTCCTACTACAAATGAATTTTTCAGCAAGTGTGTCGTTCGAAAATTTAAAGAGTACTGGACAGACCTGCTTCGGAGATTTTTTTCGCAGCCTCACACAAAAAAACTGCCGTCTTTCGATATGACAGTCGTTTGCCACTGCAGAGGAGATAGACTCAAGAGATAACTTTTCTGGTAAATTAAATGCTATAACATTTTTGGAGCGTTTAATGCGATCATGCACCTCAAATGCAACATGTTGTAAAGATTCCCAACGGATCGAAGGTGTTCGATTTTTGGTGCATCTGGAGTATTAAAAAGATACTTAAGCGAGTTAAATTGCTCTAGCACTTGGTACAGAGATTCAAACCTTTCCTTCGAATCCTTCAGCTGTAATTCAAGCGCAGCAATCGTTTCAATCGCTTTAATGGGCGATTCTGCAGTAACTGCGCTGTGCTCTATCAGAGAGACCTTATGAGAACTATCATTTGATTGCTTTTCTACTCTTTCGCGCGTCGCGTCGCGTCTTCACTCGGTCCAAAAGAAGATAATGGAGGTTGGCTTCCTTATGGCGACTAACATGCTTTGAATACTGGCACCACGTCTGGTTGATATCCCGCACACATCGTGGAGCACACCGCCAGTCTAGGAGGTAAAAAGTGTTTTAGCAAAATCGATTTGGTACGCGAGTACAACCGAATTACGGTAGCAGTGGTGGACATAGGTAAAGCTTCACTGATAGCTACGTTTGGTCTCCGAGTTTCCGTGAATGTAATTTGGCATGAAGAATGTCGCGCCAACATTTTAAAGCTTCATCAACCAGGCTTACCTTTGCTTAGACTAGACTTTTACATATCTCGACGACATCTAACCGTGCGTTCTTCACGCCAGGAACACTTGGGCTACATGCGGAGATTTTTAATCATTTATCCCAACACGGGGTGCCGGTTAACGCAAAAGTAAGTTCGTTTTTGTGCCAATACAGGGAGATTTATTGGCCATCATATCTATCATTCAGACGTCGTGATACTACAGGATAAATGTAATGGCATCATCGAATATACCGACCCTCTTACCTCTGAACATCTAAGATATTTTGACGGGCCAACAACATTCAGCGTAGCATTATGCCTAGTTTGTGTCGCTCACAGACCTCCGAGGATAACTTAAGAAATTCAAGTTTCCCGCTACGGCAAGCCTTGCGTTCCGAGCTTTGAAAGTGGTTATTGCCGGTACAGACTCTATAGCGCGCCACCAGCCGACAGCTCCATTGCCAATCAGTACCAAAGCTTCTGACTTGACAACTGGCGCTGCCTTACAGCAATAGAAAGTGGAATTTGACAACCGATGGCGTTTTACTCTGAACGCTTACAAAAAGTACGTTAGTTACGGCCGCCTGCTTCATGGTTGCAGAATAGGCCGGTATACTGGCCTAAATGATATCAACTTGTTCATACCTCTTGCCACATGTGAACAGCATTCGAAAGCCTTTGCAGTCGCCGTACACCATGCCATATAGAGTAAGCAGCTATACAATTAAAACCTTCACGTTGACCGCGGTTACCGACACAAAGTTGTCAATATCTTCCACCCAAGACAAACTTAATGAAATAAGCACCTTCCCTCCATCGTCTGGCAATACTTCGTACTATGTCGCAACTAAGCGCAATGTTTCGATAGCCTAGCACTCTCCTAACAGTCATCCACCGCGGTCTCAAGGCCTCAGTGTCCACGGGAGAGAGAAACGGTAAGATAGCCATCTGTCTCAGAAAAAACGATGTTACTGAGGGAGAAATAAATGCATGGTCCAGAGTTAGCGTAACCGTCACACATTTCATGTAACCTCATGGACGCGAGCGGCCGACCCACAGCGCCTAAAGGTGCCTGGGGAAGATGTAATAAGGTGGCCAACAGCGAGATAACATGTTCAAACTGCTCAACTAATTTCCATACCAAATGATGGAATGTCAATCCAAGCGAGTTTAGGCTGATAAGTAGCAAGCCAACTTCATTTTAGACCTGATGAAGGGTAATTACATCGCATTATTTAAGACCATGTTTACACCATAGAATCAGTACGATGGGTTGTCTGAAATGGTCGAGAAACTTTTGGGCACAGAATTAGATTCAGTGGGAACAAGCATAGTAGAATGTCTGACACTGGCCACTCCAATCAACTCCACTGTACGCCAGTTCCAGTACGTCAGGTATTACACTAACCAAGTGACCCCTACAAAGGTCGCCACCACTACAAGTCGCTCAAGAGTTCTAGAAAACTTCACCTATGGCCCATTTTGCAATAATGTCCCCCAAAACCATTTCCTCTCACCAGACTTCACCGAAACCCGGGAGAAACGCCAATCCCACTGACAGCTGGACAGCAGTTGCATCCAAGGGAACACAAAAGTCGACGTGCTCCATTTCTACTACAACGCCCAGGACTAATATGAGAGGCGAAGCTGCACGGACGCGTAGCACATCACCCGGTCTCCTAATCACGACCCATACTTCCATGAAAGACACCCTGAAATAATTAGATTTTCTTGATATAATATGTACCAACCCTTCTTGGTGAGCACCGAAATGATTGAAAGTAAAACAGGTGGATGAGGAGAGCCAACGGAATATCATGAACAGTCTACTCGGCATTAAGATTAAGCACACCAGCTTAACGATAATCATCCACCACCCGAATGCCACGCACTATGGTGAAGCAAGGCTTCTTCTGGTTGTGCTAAATTCTGCCGATGAGATGGATGCAGCGTCGCTTTGACAGTTTGCTTCCCGAACGGATCCTGGTTGGTCCGCATCTTTGCAGACGTTCCATGGGGCGAGCTCATAAGAACGAGACAGAACATAGTAAAGTTCCGCTTGGACACCGCAGCCAAAACCGTTTTGGTCTACGACTTCCCCCGGTCTCATGAACATGATGAATGCGAAGCAGCGGCTTCCGACCAGGAGCTAAGGCGCTCTATTCGTGAGACCCAGCTCTTGGATGAGCTTTTGTGTGCTTCTCAGTCAAAGCTGCCAAGGTAAGCAAGCTACAAAGGGTGCGGCCAAGAACAATCAAGGTTGTGCTCCAAATACCTGGTGGCACGTAGTCTATTGAAACAACGGCTGCCACTTCGGAGCAGACGGATAAAGGAGCGCCTGTTACAAACGGCGAAAGCAACCGTCGTCTGACTTCAAGTACTGCCTCAGTAGACAAAGGTAGTAGGGACCCTATTCGAAATAGAGACAAAAAGCGCGAATCACCTTATGAAATTCTTAGACTTCTCTGCAGACAGAGTGCAAACTGTGCTGACAGAGTGAATAATTACTGTGCCACCCAACCAAACACCATGCCGCGCCCCGATACTACAACCGGAAACGGCTAGCGGCCGATCGTACAACGACCTGCACATTTTCTTAACCGAGCTACTTATCATTCGGATCTCTGCTGAGAACCGAAACATTTCCCTACATGTAACTCAGTGCTCTCTTAGCAAAACTGCGGCGCTTCGATTGCGTCAGAAAACAAACTCTGTTGACGTTATCTTCCTAACCAAAATTTGGTTGCACTCAGAGGTTAGGGCATGTCGAGGTTACGATTCAGTGAATGCAACTGTACCACAATAATCGTTCCAGAAGGGGAGGGGTGTACTCCTATACTATCGCAACGACTTACATTTGGATGATTCCTGGGACGCAGGTGGCCAGTCGGCTATGGCGCCGTTTGCGTCTCAGCTACAACCACTACGGATTCACGGCAATAATTGATGGTCCCCATCGTCCACCCTAGAGACGGATTCCCGCCTACAACCGGCATTGACAGAAGCTTACTCCCAACTTGCAGCCACGTTCTTATCTCCGACGATTACAACATACACGAGGTGGACGCCTGGACGTCACCCAATGAAACGTTCAAGGTCGAACTGCAACAGCTTATCGCGAGTATGCCACTGTACAGTCACATCACCTCACCTACCAGGTGAAGGCCTGATAACGAATCATCGGTGCTAGGCCTCTTATTTATAAAGGAGGTACACATGATCGTCAGGCTACTAGCAAACATCCCACTAGGGTTAAGCGATGATATCACCATACTTTGTTACTATGTACGTTAAGCTGAATATCCGACAGGACGCACTGAGCTAACACGTAGGATCACACGCTACACTATACTGAACCATCTGGTGGCGGTGAACGTTTTGGGGATTCTTGAATGGTGGCTCACCAAACAGCGCCTGCATCCAGTTTGTTGGACGCTTCGGCAATCAGACCGTAACTGCTTCCGAAACTAAGCGGGTGCGTTCCACCAATACATCGTCATTCAAAACTTCAAACACACGTCACTAAGTAGTAGCATTCCATGTTCGGCATGATCATATTGGTACAATTGATTCGCATAGTTTAACAACCTATTCCATATTTCAGTCAGAAATAGAAGCCGTTTTTTATCTTTCAGAGTTTTGCAGTTCAAAGCCTTGTTTGGTCACAGAATATCTCAAAGGGTCCTGACGGAGATTTCCTTTTACGGACGGAACCGAATTGTAATTTCATCGGGCAAAGGATGAGAAGCAGTTTTGATGATTGGAAAAGATTAAAGCTGAAATCATACCATTTAAACAAAGCATCTGATAGGTAAATCATTTACGATATATTGTGGTATTTTAAAAATATTGTTGAATGACAGGGGTATACTTTTACTTTCACTTCAGCAGCTGTACATATGGGTCGAGACAGATAGAAGTGGAGATTTACCTGTTGTGTGTGAGGTGCACTTGATTGGAACTTGTCAAATGGCACAGGTATTTTGAATACACTCCAGGCATAAGCAAGTAAGAGGAAAAAGGATAGAGGGGTTTTTGAAATAGGGTTGAAGATGTTGGAAACAGAAGCGGTTAGCTTCATCGTGCTGCCTGACGTGTTTACATGAGAGCAACATGGAAAGCATAGACGAGTAAGAGAAGAACGAATGGTGAAACCGAATGAAGATGGATAGATTCCCGTCAGTGTTTCCTTCTAACCTCACACTTTTGCTATGGCAGCAAGGTAACCGTTGCTGAGTAAGCAGAAGCTGAAAGAATAGAGACAAAAATGGTTATCTCAATCTCAGTTCGCAATTTCTCTGCAGTCCCCACTTGTTGTTGTGTCTGTGAGTTATGCTTTCCCGATTAAAGAAGGAAGGTGGGTCGGGTGTAGAAGTGTGAAGGGAGTTCTGGCAACATTATATCTTTTTTCCAATCCACCTCTTCAGGAGGGCTAGACCAAGGGAATGTAATGTACGTAGCACAGTTCATGTATACTTGTTATCAACGCACTTACGTCTCGGTCCCCTCCTCAAATAACACTTTTTCATTGTAATTCAGTAGCAACATTGTTTTTCCGTATTGCACCGTCAGGCACTTTGAAACTGATCTTTTAAACAGCGGTTGTGAGTCGCGTGTTTTTATTGCAATAGGGAGGCTGTTCCAGTTCTCAGTCTATCTGTGTAGGAAGAATTTTCTCCGGACATAAGTTTTCGTTTGAACATCGGGAGGTTGTTCTTGGTATTTTTAATTACGTTAGTAGGTTTCGGATTCTTGGAAGATACTTGGAACCGATCGAGTAGTCATGAGTTCAGAGAGGTTTGGAAACAATCGGTTGGTATACCGATTGTATCCAAACCTCTCTGAACTCATGAATGTTAGTAGGTTCTTTTCTGAAGTGAATATTGACCTTTGGCGCGAAAACGCGCTTATGGATCAAACCAAATAGGAATGTTTATCCATGCTTCACGTGAGCCTGAATGATACCGTAATCGAAATGCACTTGCTAAGTTTACCAAAATCAGTAGGAGCGCTAATCGTAAGTATGGTGCTTGAGGTAGTAAACAAAGTGGAAAAGGGTTCATTCATGACGTTCCCTATTCTGGTGGGGTTTCTGGTCCTGGATCTACCAGGTAGTACGATGCATGATGCAACTGTAGTTTGACTGTCGTTTCTGGCCTCCGGTAGCTTGACCAAGTCTTTAGATTTATTGTCATTTATCAATGCTCGCTTTCCCTCTGTTAGTAGTCTTGCGGCACGAATCGACCGCAACTGATCAAAGAGGTTATCGTGTCTGATAATTAAGTAGAAGTCGCCAGTCTGTCTAACTTTTGAGCGAATTATTTTCTGCTTACGCAATAGGCATGCTTCTCGGGTAGTTTTCGTGAAAACCTTATTATCGGATCCCAGTATGAGTGGCGCAAGGATATATGTGTAACATTCGTCTACTGCAACCTGTGTATCTCTGGTGAGAAAGCAGAGGTCCCAGTTCATTTTTCGCAGCAGCATAGCAAATGTGTGCCTGTTTACATTTCTAAAGTCCCTGAAGGGCTCTATTATTTGTCTTGTATTACAAAATGGGACGAGATCGGATGCTGCAAAGCTGGGGTACACGGATCTATGATCACTACCTGGGAAATGAGAAAATACATCGATAAATGTGAGGTTCACTATCACAACTGGACTCTAACCGCAAGTAGGTATTTCAACTCGTAGCGAATAAGTAAGAAGACGCGTCAGTCTGGCGCACAGTATACTGAACACTTGACGGTTTACATGTGAGCACGGAACGTTGGGATGTGTCCTTGAGTGCGTGTGTGCGTGCTTATCTTCGTGTGTGTGTAGGGCCAATCAGGTTCACGGTCATAGTGAGCGATCATTGGTTGAACACGTAACAGTCCTCCCTGTTTTGACTGACGTTACATTCATGGCTGAAAACGTTCGATCGGTTTGCGAATCCAGGTCGATCGGCGTAATTGAGTTTCCCCTCTTGTTCTGTGTTCGTCGTGCTCTGCACCTTGCTCTGCGATCTCCGAGTGTGACTGACTCACGGCAGATGTGTCAGTGCTCCTGGGGCGCACATGATCTGAGTGCCGGCGAACAACCCGGCCGTCCGGAAGCTGCAAATCGTTTTGACTTCCTGAAGAATGGAGCACAGTCGCCGGCAGCCAACATTGTTCATGCGGTAACCTGGTGTAAACAGGTTGATGGTCCTGAAATGTAAATTCCGGCTTCGATTCCTCTGAAGACACAAACTTTTTCTGACGCTCCTGTACTTCAACACGCGGGTTCGGGAACAACAAATGAAGCCTCGTTCTCAGATTTCTGCCTAACATCAATTCCGCCTAGGTTTTCCCGGTATCCTCAGTGGGTATAGAACGGTAGGAGAATAGGAACGGATCCAGTTTTGTTCGCAATGTTTCCGTCCGCTGCTTTAGTAAGCCTTGTTTCACAGTTTGTACTGCACGCTCCGCTTATCCGTTTGATGCTGGGTGATACGGGGCTGATGTAACGTGTTGGATTCCGTTGTTGGCGACAAATTTACCAAATTTGGCACTGGTAAAAGGCGAACCATTATTTCAGAGAGGTTTGGAAACAATCGGTTGGT
>OX104061.1:14025364-14105218 GCA_944474145.2 Dicrocoelium dendriticum
TTGAGGTAGTAAACAAAATGGACAAGTGTTCATTCATGACGTTCCCTATTCTGGTTGGGTTTCTGGTCATGGATCTACCAGGTAGTACGATGCATGATGCAGTTGTAGTTTGACTGTCGTTTCTGGCCTCCGGTAGCTTGACCAAGTCTTTAGATTTATTGTCATTTATCAATGCTCGCTTTCCCTCTGTTAGTAGTCTTGCGGCACGAATCGACCGCAACTGATCAAAGAGGTTATCGTGTCTGATAAGTAAGAAGAAGTCGCCAGTCTGTCTAACTTTTGAGCGAATTATTTTCAGCTTACGCAATAGGCATGCTTCTCGGGTAGTTTTCGTGAAAACCTTATTATCGGATCCCAGTATGAGTGGCGCAAGGATATATGTGTAACATTCGTCTGCTGCAACCTGTGTATCTCTGGTGAGAAAGCAGAGGTCCCAGTTCATTTTCGCAGCAGCATAGCAAATGTGTGCCTGTTTACATTTCTAAAGTCCCTGAAGGGCTCTATTATTTGTCTTGTATTACAAAATGGGACGAGATCGGGTGCTGCAAAGCTGAGGTACACGGATCTATGATCACTACCTGGGAAATGAGAAAATACATCGATAAATGTGAGGTGCACGTCGTGGACAAAAATGTGATCTAAAATATTATTTTCCCTGGTAGGTTTATGAACCACTTGAGTCCATCCTTGGGCTCGTACTTCGGAGACGAAACTCAACAGCCATGAAATCTCTGGTAAATTATGGTCACCTGTGATTACCTTTGTCTGAAGGCCGGCTCAGAAGCAAATTCAAAAGCAGAAGTGATTCGTTCTAAAAGTAACGCGTCATAACGGGGTGCATTGTAAAGAGATCCAACCGATATTAGAGAGAAATTAATTTCAATAGAGATCCACAGGGAATCATTTATGATATTGAGTTTCGGGTCTGCTATCAATTGAGTACGGAGTTGATCCCGTGCATAAATAGCGCACCCGCCTCCCTTACCAACTTGTCGGCTGTTCGTGAATGTTGAACTGCCCACTATTTGGTAGAACTCATTTGAAGTGTGGGGGTCATCCAAGGTTTCAGTTATGAGTAGCAACGTAGGAGTTGAGAGAGTAAGCAGATGGTGCAAAGTATGTATTTTATTAGTTAGTGAGCGTGCAGTGATAAGAAGCAACCTGACCGCGCTTTGCTAGTGTGGCATTGTTAGGACTTCATTGATAAATAGCGGTATGGTATTGCAGCTGCATACATCGCTATCCATCGTGGGGGTGATGATGTTGGTGGAAACCTCGGGGGACTGAGGCCGCAGTAAGACTGGCATAATTGTGCTAGATTTAAAAGCTGGTTGAAAAAGAAATGCCACACTAGACTGGCAAGACTCGGCACTAGGATTGGCGGCGGTAGGTTCCAGCCGTTGCAAAAACTGCTGGTTTGGTTTCGGGTTTCACATGTTGATGGCCGGTAAAGCTACGTGAAGCCGTGGGTGCTACATAGGGTTCCATCAAGCCTGCAGGTTTTGCTATAATGTTTATGGTGATGTAACGGTTAGATCATTAAATGGTAGGAGCCGTCTCAGCGTCTGACATTGGGAGTGCAAGGATTTACTATCTGATGAATCTGATAAACGGAGGAGCAGTAGGCCGGGTTTCTCCGCTGACGATGGTTGGACTCTTATACCTGAGATAATGCGTCCTTTTTAAGTTAGGTTCCCTCTGAGTGTTCGAAGAATATTGACTACTTTGTACACACCAGGTATAAGTAAAGCTGGGACTTTTATTGAACCAGTATTCCTCTGGAAAGTACTCATTTCCTTTTTTGGCATCGGTTTGATATTTCCTGATTCTGGGATCGGGTCATTAGACCGCTTAGTACTTTCATTTGGCTTAGATAGTTCAGTGTTAAACTCGCTAACTTTCGTGACAGCATTGAGGGTCACTTCATTTAAGATGATCCTCTGACTTGGTTGCGCAGGGAATCCCCTCCGCGGCGTAACTCGAATCCGGTACGTTAATGTCATCGAGGTTAACATTATACGGATAAACCTTAGTAACAACATCGGTTTTTAAAGGCAACTGTTCAGACTTTGTGCTCACACGATTTGCTGAAACGGTTGTATTTTTCAGGACATCTCTATGCAGTGGATTCTGATCTGCTCTAATCAATGAGGATTTGAATTCAGTAGTAGTTACAGGTAGGTTCTGGTTTTGATGAACGACCGGGCAACCTCACCGGTGTTGAACTTCAGCAATATCGGGCAAGTGTTTTGTGTGTTCTTCCGTAGTCTTACAACAGCACAGTCTGCCTTACATGAGGAAACAGCTTATAGAAGTGTAAGCTTTAATTTATTCGCCGGGTAACTATCTGGGATATTAAAATTGACAACCTTCTTAGAGCGTGAAAACCTTTCTTGAACTTCCGTGGCAATAGCAGCTATGTAGTGACCGGCTCTATTCAAGTGTTCAGTGCATTGGGTTTGGAGTGGGTCCAGAATGTACGTTAATGGCTTTAGCTGTCTTATGATTGTTTGCATAGCATTCATTTGGGTCTTGAGGTCTCTTAACTCTGTTTCTATGGATGACGTTTTACTGGATATCTCGATCGCTAGGTCTACCTTCTGAGCGTGCCTCCTCTGCGGTGTTTTCAAGGCAACAAGTAAGGTTTGTGCCTTTGGTCTAGTAGCTGCTCTCGTCTTAGGAGCTGAGAGTTGCAGTCATTGTGGCTTGCATCAATTCCAAAAAAGAGATTAGATAGGAAAGGAGAGTTCAGAATCTAGGTTGTAGATGTCTCACTTAGCTACGTTTCCACTAGCTTAGAATGGAATAATGCTACTGAAATTGGCAGCGAAGTACGAATGACTGCAGTTGGTGGTGCTATAGTGTAAAGCTTCCACAATAACAAGATAGAATGGCGCAACTATTGATGTGTACGCTACAACAGGGGTGGCAGGAGGATGGATGGAATGGCGGCATCCGTATCCGGATTTGCCTGTCACTGTGACCTCCATGGGGACAGCCACAGGAAGAATGCGCTTACAAAGGGACCATGGGTGGCTTGCGCTGCAACACCTACGGTTCCACCCACACACCCCATATGCACTGCAAGACCGAAGGAATAAGACCGGGATGCATATGAATTGCAGCCACGTTACATCAACGGAGCCGGCCCACACTCCTTCAACAAGCAGAACAGGAGCATTCCGGCCTAATTGGGAAATCATGCACACCAGACGTACACAAGACGGTGGCTGGCCCGTAGCTCGTTCCACACAGGTTGCATGGAACCACAGCCTAGCACCGTCACGAGGACGATGCACCCCGTCCCCTCTAGCAACGGCCAACCGTCTCCTGGAGCTAGCAATTGAGGTGGTGGGTATCAGACAGGTAGGTACCTTGCCAACAGTCACATCAAGTGCAGCCACACCGGGGAGCTCAAGCAACATCTACTTCTGAAATGCAAGAATACTCATCACGCAGGTAAACGTACCACATATACCGCCTTATTGGCCTGGATTAGTAAATCGATTGAGAGCGTACACATCGTACTTCTATTCCGCATGCAATAGTGCCTTCTCCTGCACCTGGGCAACCGCTCTTTTGATCAGTACACGGAATGCGTATCAATCAACTTTAACTTGGATTCGCAGGAGGACAGAGATACTAACGTACTGTGCATGGCTTCGCGTCACTGTTCGTTGCGTGGCGATCGGCAATGGTTTGAGGTCAGATGTTTGCGTCCATCTCTCCAGTGAGGCCAGAAGCGTCGCGTCCAGATGAGCCACACGTTCCTAGGGTAGATAGTCGACGTGGGTGTTATTGATCCGGCTGGTAATTGGATAAGCGGCGGGCAGTCGCCACTTTGCAGAGTAGGATGAAGGCAGAGTAAAATGACTTGGCGACAGTGGCTGTCCCGTGGGCGGACCAAATTGACAACTATCGTTTTGTACAGCAATTAGAAGGAACGGTAGTAAGATTTTCGGATGACGCTCGAAATGAGCTTTAAAATAAGGCCACAAGAGTTCTTGTAGGACAAGAGGAAGAATAAATTCGACGATTAGATTCAAGCACGGATGATTTTGAAATTGCAAAAGCACAGTTTGCTGGTACTCCGCCAATGAGCAATCCAAAGGATAAGCAGTAATAGGGGAGCTCGCGATGCCAAATCGAATGATAGTACGTAGGTCCCTGAGATAATAAATCCGACGATTTGAAGGCGAATAACGCAGGAGGAATCTATTTTTGCAACCGCTCGGTAGACGCATATTGTTCCTGTCAACAAAGTGCAGACCGGCACACTTACAGAGCACGTCCCGGTCACAAAACCTAGAGTGCATACGGGACCCATCACAATCATTGTAATATGCTTGGCAGTGATGAAAAAGTAGCTCATTAAGTTCCCTTGTACGTTTGCCAACAAAAGTACGTAGATACGCATGTTAGCACTATTCGGAAAGTGAAGCAAATCATCCCACTTAACACGACAGTCGAGGTGACATAGAGCGCAGAAGAAGCAACCAATGCTCTACGGACGCAGTATGCCACGACGTTACCGTTGCATACCTGCATCCAAAACCCCAATTTCAGCACTTAATAACATCGCTTTTGCTGCCACGTCTTTGTTGAAGGAACTGCTCTCGGTACGCACATACAGCTCTCCCGGAATCGGTGATAATCTTCCTAGGGCATTGAACGTAGCAGCAGCATCGCTGGCGGAGACATTGTTGCATTTCTTCCACATGTGCTTGGATGAGCAAACTATGCCTAACAGGTAAAAATATCGGTTGAGCACGCCAATTTTCAAAGGCAGCAATCGATCCAAAACCGCAAACTATCGTCCAGTGGTCCTCCTCCCTGTACTCTTGATGATGGAGCCAATCGTCACAGAGGCATTAGTAAACCATCTAGAACGCCACAACGGCGATGCAATTTGTGGCCTTTGATTGCATCCGCCCACCGGTGACACCCGCCGGCATCCACCCACTACAACGCACGTTAAATAACCTAAGCTTACACGAATCACTGTCAATCGATAAGGAAGCCAAACTGCGCATTCGTGTGCGTCATTCTGATGACAAACTCGCTTAGGATAAAAGAAGTCAACTGTGTGACTGTGACAAAGAAATTGAGGATCGAGCACCTATAACTTCAAGTCACCGGACTAATACAGTGCTCCACAGCCACAACGGTCGTCACTGAAAATGACGCCACTTAGCGCTAAATGTGGAGAACCAAGATCCACCCGAGTGGTCATGACTGCTCTGACCTGCTCAAACTGTGTTTTTGCATTCCAAGTTAAGTTTGGTGGTGTAACTCAAATAGAATTTTAACTGACAAAAAAGTGACACATGCGCTCTGGTTATGACGGGTAGGCAGAGCTATTTCAATTGCGATCATACGGTTGTACTCATTAAAAAGTGTGAGAAATTATCTGAAACAATTGTGCAGAGGAGGAGTCTCAGTGCTTCGCTATTGAAGAATCAAAAAGCACCGATCCTGTTCCCCGGCAACGCCTTCTGCGCCCCGACCCTAGATCAAGGAGTACGGTTAGTCTTGCCAACCGCCCCACAGTATCTGCGCTACATAGTCTGACACCTTCTAACCGCTTAATCCGGCAAGTCACATTCCACGTGATCGCTATTGCCCCATACCTGGAGGGTACACCCAACGAGTGGATTATAACACCGGCAGCTCAGAGTCGGAAGCAATCTGGGGCGGAAAAATAGCGGGTAGTGCACGCATCCGTCGCCTCGATAAACACACTGGGAGCGGCAGCTATTGATCCCTCTTCTTTACCGAGCATAAGCAGTGCGACGCAACTTTCAACGTCAATTCCAGTGGCGTTGCCTTAACAGCCAAAATTACTAGAAACAACTTTCAAACCGACATTTGTGTTAACTCTTGTGCTCACTAAAGTTCCCTAGTCCAAATTTGGCACAATAAAAGACAAGTTGCTCTGCGATCACAACCAGTGGAGTTCCACCTGCGATGCGATTTGTATTAGGGTTGGGCTCACTATACTGAGACTCATAACGCGTCACCGGAAATCAGTGCGCCCTAGTGAACCTCGAATTCTTTGGGTAACACTGAACTCAGCAGACGAGACAGATTCTGTCCTACTGTCAGCAGTAGGAGTGGAGTGCGCACAGTACCCGAGCTTCCTTAGAAAGATCGCCCAAAGGGAGCAGATAACCAAGGCGCCCCGATAACTGAACGCAAATTTGAAGGACAGGTTGGTTTGTTGGGTGCTTCCGCAATCTTTTTCCTGGGCACCGCTTGTTTGCATATTTTAACGGTTGGCCACACTTTTACGCATCCTTCTGTGGGTGTCCTACTACACAGTATTAGCATTTAATAACTCCACTTCCTCATCCTAACACTCTACCGAGTATTCGCTAGAAATGCTTATTAGCACTGTGCGAACTAGGAGCTCCATACTTAAGTTGATGGTGAAATCAAAAGTGAGTATGAAACAAACGGATGCCACTGCTAATAGTCCATCCGTCATTGCATTGAAAACGCGAAGTTCACACAAAGCCGCAGGTACTAGCAAGCCAACTAAGAATAAATTAGCAGCTGACTTCAAGTACAATCAGACTGGCTCCTGTGATTCCGTTTTTGTGCCACTGGAAATATGCAAACCATTCGCGACGAACTGGATGAGCTAAAGATCAAACAGTCAAGCATTGATGGTCTCCGTTCGGTCATCAATAAAATTCAGTTTTTGGCAAATCTTCTACAAATGCCCACCAATCCATCGGTATATCACCCAATTTCTGTAGGGGCCTTCGTTGAAACGATGGCTACAGAAGTATTTGATAGAATTCGGTGCTCAAAAGCTACAGTATTTTACAATATTTCTGAGTAAATCGCCAACACCCATACGAAACATTTTGCTTACAGCTAGCGATATGGCGCATGCACCGTGCATTTGCAGGAGGCTGAGAAAGAAGGTCTAACACCGCTCTTGCTCACGCTGTTTTAATTTGTGGAGGCTCTGTCGATCATAGGGTTTATCGGAATGTGTGACCAATCTTCTGGCAAAACATTGTTCAAGTCCATGAGAATTTCTGCAGTTAAAACACCTTTGAATAGAGAACATTGGCGAAAACAAACAGTTTCTCATCTACATCGAGACACGACACTCAACGGCACTTTTGCCTGTGCTTCAGCGATCGTCATCACACCGTCAGAAACCACTAGCGGGCTCGACGATAACATTAAACCCGACGATGTTACTGACATGCTACTTACTATTGAAACCACTTACCCACCTGCACCTATTATAGTATGCATTTCTGATGATCCACTATTAGTGGCGACTACAGCTGATGAAATAAAGTTTATAATGGCAAGGTAAAATGCATCCGCTAGCCGAAATCAATGATAGTTGATGAAAAAGAAAAAAGGAAAATCGTGTTTGCCTACGGGTGACTTCGATGCAGACAATTCCAAGTATTCTTCAAACGAACAAGAGTCTAGTTATAGCGATGGTCGAATATACCCCACAAAAATGAAAGTTGTAGCACAACCATCATTCGGAGGGCTTCGTCAGACACCGCCGACTGAGGCCTGGTCGAATGGAAGGCCGGTAATGCCTGCTCGCGATAAGACGGGCAAATTATTCACCACTCAGGCTTCACCACTTTTGAATCAAATGCCGTATAAAGAACACCCGCGAGAACTACCACCCAAATGGGTTGCACGAGAACTCCGGACCTTAATGTTATTCACAGGATCATAGACTTTAACGTAACTGGGTTCGATAGACTTCTTTGTAGAAGCAAATTGTCTTTGCTCTGCATCCGGTATACTACTGTGCTCCGTCATAGTCAATATATTTCCCAACAGGATTCATCTTTAACCAGCACCACTTGAACTGAGTCCGACTAATCAACTTATCATAACAACTATGATCAGTAAGCTAGCTTTTATCCGCACACTGCCACACTTAAGGAATTTTTCTTCGGTAGACAGCTATCTAAACAACAACCATCTGTCTTCAATAACAGGGCTTCCTATAATAATGTCGGTCATCGACTCTAGCCGCATCATACCAATATCATCAAGTCATCAGCATCCACTTTACTAGGTGCCCCTGCCCACCTGCTAGGCAAATTGGCAGAGCTAGCTCAATAGTGGGATGGCAACAAGTACAATCGAATTTACGCACACCATTGGAGCTCACCATTCCTGACTTCACGAGCACAACTAAATTTACTATGGACAAGAGCAAAGCAACGGTTGAGAATGTAATTCATTCCTCTAAGGATGTTGTGCAGCTGGTGTACGACAACCGAAATCCCACAAACAGATGATAGCTGTTAACATTTCTGAAAATGAGCGCAATTCATTTGGTAGACAGCTCCGTCATGGCCTAAATGATACTAGATCACTCTGAGCTATGCTCCTGGAGCTTCAATGATTCGTATAAACTCGGTTAACCTTTCAGGGAATTTGACATGCACTCCGAGAGGTAACGGAGCTGAGGTGGTTGTTAGAGAAGACCTCTCTCGGACAAAACTCTAACTGTAATCTGTGCTGTACTATCCAATTATAACATCACCAAACGGCTCTATTTTCCGAGGTCATATAAATCCAACAAATAGAGTGAGGTAATTTGCGCCTTTCGACCCAAGAAAATCACTTTTGTGCACCAAAATCTTCGGTACTGATGCTAAACACATAGTCTTCGACACCTCGCCTAGGGTAGGTGCCGCACCAGTGACAACTGGTGACTTGCACATCCGATGAGGGGGACAATGTAATCGATATCCCCCCACAAGGGACCGGACAAGTCTCAACATGGGGCCAAAGTCCGCACACCACATGGAAGATACCAACATACTGTGATACGGATCACCTACATTACTTGCTTTTTTGCCAAACCATCTGGCGGTCTCTCCTTGAAATGATATTGCTGTTCAGGGAGTTTCTGACATGGAGTCGATAGCGCTCACCCTAACAGAGAATCACCCAATGTAATCACAAACCTCCAGCACAAGTGCACTATCTGTTATTCTGATTAACGTTCGCCTACTTTCCCCCCAAATGATAATGTTTCGCTCCAACATGTTGACACTTTATGCTGACAATTTATTCAACACTTAATCATGGTGCACTGATGATACTCTAAATGAGGATGTCACATTCGATTACCATAGTTTAAAAAGCTACTGATAGCACTATCGTGGTGGGGATGTATAATATATATGAGAGAGTCATACATGGTAACAGCGTTCGATTCCGCGATGCTAAACAACACGGAATATTGCATTTAAGTCATGATCTCTAATCATCACCAGCAGCTTCTCTAAGTTGCATTTACTATTATGAAACGGATTCACTATACAAATGATCGCTCCCATTTCTGGGGCGATGTACCTTTCGTCGGTAAATATACAAACGTATTTATTTATTTATATAAGCGGGAGCCTATATTATTCTTATTAACCACATTCGAGAGCATTGCTGAGTTGTCCTTTGTGTACTAGCTTGTCGCAGGGGATCTAAACATACCGCAGATAAATAGGCTAAATGGCACTGCACCAGATTGGCATCGAAAGTTCCTTTCTGACATACTTCTAAGTAGCTGGCGACGACAAGTTCCGTGTCCCACTGGGGGAAAACACTATAGCTATAAATTTACACTGGACATTTCATCCATGGAATTAAGCGTACATGAATACTTTGCTGGAAACGATCACCAAATAATGAAGTTAATTGACATTGATCTCGAAGCGTTCAGGAGGTGCCAAAGGTTTTCGCTCATTCAACGTGGTTAATTAAAATGTCTTCACTGCCTTACTACCATCTATGAACTGGGATCAGTTCGTTTTGTCATCATCTCCACCGGAAGCTGCAAGCTGCTTTTATGATATCTTGAACAAATGCCTCGAGATAGTTGCTGCACTTCAGTCGAAATAATACAACCATCTGTGACGCAGTTGGGTCGTGTAGAAGACGCTACGCAAATTAAACCAAATCGGATGAAGATTCAGGCAGA
Source organism: Dicrocoelium dendriticum (assembly GCA_944474145.2). Taxonomy (NCBI): domain Eukaryota; kingdom Metazoa; phylum Platyhelminthes; class Trematoda; order Plagiorchiida; family Dicrocoeliidae; genus Dicrocoelium; species Dicrocoelium dendriticum. The sequence goes on from OX104061.1 coordinate 14,035,350, forward strand.
TCTCAAACGTCATTTTGTTGATGCCGCAATCGACCATCGCAGAAGAGAGTAGGTTCCAAAATGCATGTCAATCTTTAATTGTGGAACGCAATACTCTGTTGGCCTGTAATAAATTCGAGAGCCTGTCTAGAATATTCGCGCACGTGCCTCCAACACAAAGGGTATCATCAGTTTTGTATTAATGCCTGATAAAACATACGTTGGTAAACTGGTCGACGTATGCGAAGCTTTCAGTTCATTCTTCGCGAAAGCATCGGCTACTGAAACATCGACCGAGCAGTTGTGCTTTGCGCCACTCACGAATGCTCATCTCCACGATGTAGACTTTGATACGAGAAAGATTTCCTCTCTGATCTCGCGTCCCAAGCCTTCATAATTTCTCGGTCTCAATAGGTTTCCGCCCGGTGCTCGTTAAAAACGGAGGCCCAAATATCACCATGCTGCTCAAGATGTTTACACTTTCTCTTAAATGGACGCATTATCCTAGGCAGTGCAAGCGCAATAATGTGACCAGGGTACAAAGGTGGGACTCCATATAGTACTGAAAACTTTCGCCCTAGAAATCACATGTCTACTGCATTTAGGACAACGGAGAGGATGGTGGAAGATCGAATAGTTATGCACATTCATTCATTCATTCATTCTCATTATACACGTCAGCTAGAGGTGGGAAACATCTCAGCTACTGTGCCGCAATACATAAATGAAAAAGAAAAACAAATACAACAGTTGCATGCCAGCTGAACTACCAGCAACGGATAGGCATCGTTCCGGTAAGCCACCAGCCTGCTACTAGGCAAAAAGAAAAATTATTATGTTTTACGCTACGAAATGAGGTCGTAGGTGGAGGGGGAGGCTAAAAGGGATGGGGAGGGACAAAGAAACTCACAGCAGGAACGCCACTGAGGTCGGCTCCTTGCCATGTCAGCAAGTGTATCCAGCCAAACGTGTTCACCGTCTTTTGGACCCCAACCAGGGAACCGTGACGCTCCAACGGAGGCCAGCTCAGAAGTGAGGGCCTTCATTCCTCTTGATTAAGTCATCGCTTGGCCACCCCTCCACTTCTTCCATCCACATCCTCGGTGATCAAACAACGCACGTCGTGGAAGCCGGTGGGCTGGCATGCGCAACACGTGGCCCAGCCATCGGAGCCTGGTGCGTGAAATGACGGTGCTTAGCGGTTCAGTTCCTTTTTCTGTGCCGTAAACAAGGCGTCGAACACGCTCGTTGCTCACGCGGTGTTCCCACCAGATTTGAGCCAACTGCGAAGGCACCGATGGTCGAACGTAACTAGCCTCTTCATGTCCGCCGATCTTAGGGGCCAGGTTTCGCAACCGTACAGTAAGGTCGAACGTACCACTGCATTGTACACTCTACCCTTCAGGGCGAGAGTAATGTCGCGCCGCCGACATAGGTGGCGAAGGTTAGCAAAATCACTTCGAGCTTTCGCTATACGGTTCGTGATCTCGTCTTCGATCTCAAGGGCGCTGATACAACTTCCCAGGTAGTTGAATTTCCGAACGACTTCTAGCTGATCCCCACCAAGGGTCAGCGCAGTAGACGATCCAGGCCAATCTTGGAGGAACAGTTTGCATTTCCATGGTGCAAAGCAAAGCCCGAAGCGGCTGACAGCCAGTGCTGATCTGTCCAGCGCAGCTTGGCACGTCTGGGAGCTGTCACAGATGAGGGCAATGTCGTCTGCATACTCCAAGTCAAGAAGTCGTTCTCCTGGGGGTAACTCCACACCTTCCAGGTCATGTCCTGTAAATGCAATCTCCATGACTTAGTCAAAAGCGAAGTTGAAGAGGAAAGGTAACAGCGGGTATCCTTGTCTCACACCGCTTGAAATATTGAAGGGTGGTGACAGCTTGCCGTAAGCCCTCACTCTGTCCGTGCTACGCGCGTATATTTCTCGGATAATATTTACATATTTCTCGGGGACACCTTTCCTGAGTAGACAATTCCAAAGGGCACATCGATCAACCGAATCGAAGGCACCTTTGATGTCGAAGAACACGACAACGGTGGGCCGCCAATATGTGTGACGATGCTCCAACAACTGACGCAAGGTGAAGATGTGGTTGATACAGCCACCACCCCGACGAAACCCGGCTTGCTCTTCACGAATCTGGCTTTCACGAGCGCCAGTCAGTCTGTGAAGGATTATGGAGGTGAGTAATTTGGAGGCGATGGAGATCAGACTGATTCCTCTATGGTTGCCGCATTCCGAACGCGAGTCTTTTTTGAAGATGGGAACAATAACGGAGCGGCTCCAGTCGATTGGGACAGATTCCTGCTCCCCCAGTTTCAATAGTAATTCATGTAAAGCATCAACAGGAGCAGAGCAGCCGAATTTGAAGAGGGCTGGATGAAGATCGTCTGGTCCCGCGGCTTTGTTCAACTTCAACAGTCCGATCTCACGTTCGACTTCTGAGCGAGAGGGTGGATCCAAAGGGACAGCCCACGGAGCAGGGCGATCACTGACTGGCGAAGAATCGAACAATTCTAGCCGATTAAATTGCTTTTCAAAATGTTCAGCCCAACGCTCCAAACGTTTTGACAAATTGTGGATAGGCTGTCCACTCTCGTCACGTATAGTTTCGCTAACACCAGGTCTCCTGCTGCCCGTTTCCCGTATCAGACGGAATAACTTTCGATGGTTGCCAAGGACAGCGGCCATTTCCATCTCTGACGCACGATGAGACCACCAAGATTCGCGGTCTCTCTTCAGGCTAGCACGGAGTCTTGCCCGGAGCTCTTTGCGAGTTTCATTGTGTTCGCTTCCAGCCGGGATATGCCGGCGAGCGTCGATAAGTTCCAGAGACTGCGAAGAAACCCAATATCCATGTTGGCTATTAGACATACCACATGAGGATTTGCATGCTGATAGTAAGGTCTGGCGAACATGTGACCAGTGACCATCAATTGTCTCCAGTGAGCGCTTACTCAACTCGCATGTCAGCGTACTTCGATACGCATTCAGAACAGCTGGCTTTGTCAGTTGGCTGGTGTCAATGCGCTCACAGCGTCGTCGTAGGCGTCCGTCAAAACGCATCCGCATGTCAGCACATACAAGTGTATGATCGGTGTCCACACATGTGCTTTAAATCGAACGGCAGTTCTGGATGCAGCCTCTCCAGCGGTAACTGATAGCAATGTGATCGATCTGCATCCAAGACTGGTTCTAGTCTGGTGGGTGTCAAGTCACCCTCCGGCGGGTGCTGTGTCGGAAATTGGTGCTCGCAAGAAATAAGCGGGCATCTTCACACAAATGAAGTAACCGCTCACCGTTATCATTACGGGAGCCTACACCGTGCTGACCGCCCAGATGCGTTTCATCAGTGGACAACTTTCCAACTTGTGCACATCCCATGGAAAAACCTAATTGGTAGGTCGCAACATGGGTTTATCAAGTCACGATCATCTGTTACCTGTCAAACAGATTTCCTAAACAATGTGACAAAGGCAATTGCCTCTAGGGAAGTAATTGTCGTTGTTTTCTTGGATTTGAGTTAAGCCTTGAACCACATGCCGCATACAAAATTAGTAGCCAAAATCCGAGCTGTTGGAATTAGAAACGAATTGCTAGTATAGTTGAAACCATATCCGATCGTAAACAAATGGCAAATATCGTTAATAACTTCTCAAAGCCCACGGCTATCCCCACTAGTGTTATCCAAGTTAACGTTCTGGACCCCAAAGTGTTTCTTCTGTATATCAATGACATACTTGAGAAATCGATCACCGTGATGTCTTTTCATATGCTGATGATATTAACTTCGTCTATTCCTGCAACAGGAATTATTATTACCAAACACTTCAACGCATTCAGAATGATCTTTCGTCTCTAGTATCCTGGTGACATCTGTGGGAAATGGAACTGACTTCAGACAAATGAAGATTCCTATCTTATAGATGCCACATACCATATAAAGGGCTCAGGCTCCACGATGAATATCCCACACAATGCACTGTCACTCGAGATCTTGGTGTATGATGTTCGGTATGGTTTGACTTTTCTGAAAAATCTATTTATCAGATAGCTAAGGCCAAATGAACAATTAACTTCATTTGCAGGTAATTCGCGCTCCTTGTAGTTAGACTTAAGCTATATGTCGCATAGGTGCTACCTACATTGGAATATTGCTCATTTGTTTACACTAAGATGCAAAAGTGGGATAAACTAGCTCTTGAGAAGGTTCAGATTTGTTTCCAGAAGCATTTAATAAATCACTGAACTATTACGATTTACCATGAGCGATGTTAATAAATTTGTATGAACCCTTTATGTTTCCGGAGGCTGATTAACAACTGTTTTCAATATGGAGTCATCAACCATTCTGTACATGTTGATGTCGATAGCGTGCACACTGATATCAGTTGACCGTACAATTTCAGCTACAATGAAATAAAGCTTCTTGTGGTGAGGTGCCGCACCATGACACGGGCGAAATGTTTTGTGATAGTGTATTCCAAGATATGGAACAAACTAGACCAAACCGCTTAGAATGTTTAAGAGAAAATTAAAGGGGTACCTACCCTGAGCGTTATGGCAAATGTGTTGAGCGCAACGGGAGGAATTAATGAAGTATTTACAAGTGGTGTAGGCCACATATAGCAAACACAAAGATACTAGAAACATCACTTTCGACTTAATTTTCTTCATTTGCTTCACCGTACGTTCCTTTCAGCTTTCATGTCACATGGGATTCGAAGAGGAGAATCAAACAAGCTCCTATTTCTACTGCTTATTTGGTGATGCCTACCTCGCGGCGCTCATGTCCCCATAGAAGATAAAAAGAAGAAATAAACCAAGCTGTTTTCTTGCTTATTTGTTTACGCTCATTCGGCCAAGCCAACATCGCAGCTGTCGTGCCCACATGGAAGTCAAAAGAGGATACAAACCGAGGTGTTATCTCCAAACTACCCACTGCTGGTACGTTGAAAACTTACTCGAGCTCGATGTATAGAAGATTGATAATAGAGACAGAAGTTCTTTTCAACCGCAACCACTTCCTAACGCTTATTGACCAGAGCATATCATAGGAATTCGCATATGGTTGGCAGCATCCGGTTTCGATTTTGCCTGTCACTGTGGCCAGCCACAGGACGCCTGCTTCTACAGAGGGACCATGGATGGCTTGCGCTGCACCACCCACAGCTCCAACCACACACCCCATATCCAGTGTAAACCCGAAGGAATAAGACCGGGAGGCATGCGGATGGGAACCACTTTTCATCAACGGAGCCGGCCCACACTCCTTCACAGGCAAACACAAGCACACTGTATTTGGGAAATCAAGCGCACAGAAGGCGGTGGCTGGACCGTAGTCCGCTCCACACTGACTGCATGGAACCACTCTTTAATCGTAACACGGCCACAAGGACCGTGAACCCTGTCCCCTCCAGCAACGAGCAACGGTCTCCTGGAGCCAGTATGGACGAGGTAATGGGTAATAGACAGGTAGGCACCTTGCCAATATGCACGTCAAGCGCAGTCACACCGGGGATATCAAACAACAGCCAAACACTTGAGAGAGAGAAAGAGAAAGAAAATAACTCGATTAATGCATAAGAACACGGTGCCATAAACCTTAAGCATATGTTGCAACAAATCCGTGATAAGTAAGAAATGTCCACAAGTTACTTAAAATGCTACAAACGCAACAAAATTACCGAAGATAAGCGCAATTAGTGTAAGCAACGTGGCCAGTTAATAGAACATTATTCAGGGAGGCAGAACAAACCAAATAAAGTGGAATAAAATTTATCCAGCTTAAAAAGACCTAGTTTAAGTGTATTTGGTTTAGCCCAACTGCGGTGAAGAAGCATCAAGAATGCAACATCAGCCTCAGCATGGGGCACAGGAATTCATATATATATATATATATATATATATATATATATATATAGTGTGTAGGTAGACCTCTGTTCACATTTTCGTCACTCTCCTGCATTTGCCATCTTCACCACCACATGTGTCAAATTTTATTATTTTTTCATGTAAACTAGCAATGTATTATATTCCTATATTCAAACCGCTGGTTATTAATGCGCACTGAATGACCGACAATGTTGACGTTGGTCACCGAATTTCTAAAAGTTCGTCAAAATGGCTATACGTTTTAGATACGTTTTTACTAAATTCTCTTTGCCGACTTATCGGTAGATCGACTATACATGCCATTTCTTTTTCAGTTAAAACATTGGTCATTTCTTCATCAAGGTTTGTCATTGATCTCATCACCGAAGGCACTGGACGCAGCATAAGCATTCGAATATTCCACTAACATTGGTAGTTCCAAGAAAGACAACAAGTCATAATACTATGACTAAACCCATGAATACACCCTTGCCAGGTTGGCTCTACAAGCGGGAGAATGGAACAAACTACAGTGCGATTACAAACCATCTAATAAACACAGGTCACCAGATAGACAAACGAACAGCCTTTCAAATTCTACAAAATACCATCAAGACAAAATCATCGTCTAAGAGCAAGCACACTCGCCACCGCTGAGGCAATATGCATACGCCTAACAAATCTGGACTTGTGTGTTCAGAAGAAACTAATACAAACACTACAACTTCCCTGACCGACCACCAGCCGTGAAGGAAGTAATGGTACTCCGCAAATTCACCTGACCTCAGTCACGTGATCAGATGAAGGTCATCATGATCACAAGTTAAATTTTCTGTAACTGGAAAATTCCCATTTAGTCATCAAGAACAAGGCACCGAAGGTAAACAATTGTTTTCGATGAATTCCTCGTCAGACCTGTACAATCATATGGGTAAAAGCAACGGAAGTAACAGTGGTTTCGATCAGTTCAAATGAAATTGGATCATGTGTTAACTGGGGGCATAAACCAGCAATAAACCTAAACGATAAGTGCACACTAGGGAAAAGATGTAGTCAAATGATTCCTTCCGGCCTCCGAATTGTCCACTTTTGCTGGCCATGATAAATTGAGGGCTTCGATCAGTTTCTTTTGTGAACACAAAAGCGGTTGCTACAACCGAATACTGATCGCCTCAGCTGTACCGAGGGTACGGAGGCGCAGGCCATTTGAATGGAGTGGCGGAACCTTGTAGAGTATTCGAAAGGCGCGGATTGGATCGACTTCGTGCCCATTATCGGTCGAACGGCTCGGCACTTGTCAAAGCGCATTAATGAGCATCTTCCACGCCGGTTGTGTCGAGGCGGTACCGGGGCTATAACTAGCTCTATTATGGCTCATTTAGTTGATAGTGAAAACTGGGTCTTCTAATTTCGTCATAACAGATGAGTATACTGAGAATGTATAAGTAGTTAAGCAAATTTAGGTGCTTACGGTTGGCGAGGTGTAGGTCAGTGCACTAAACATTCCATACTAACGAAATAAAAAACCATTATGGTTGCTTATGATTCGAAAAAGCTACTCTTTGGGAAAACTGTCGGCAAATAATATAACATGAGTGTTTCACGTGTTTTCATACCAGAAACATTGATCTGTGCCATATCAGATAGATACCATAGGTCATGTGAGCTTATACGATCATGAAATGGGTGCAATTAAAACAGCAGGCTGACCAAACTTTACGCCCATGTATTCATATCCCGGTGTTATCTGTCCGCCGACTGCTACAGGATAACAAATGCGTCTTACCACCCGGAGAGAGAGAGAGCTGAGCGAAGCCGTTTGATGATCACGGCCTCAGCCCCGCCTGAAGTTTAGATAACACGGGTAGCACGCACAGGGTCTACACAGTGGATGACGATCAGACGGTGGCGGGGATGTGGTGAGGCTATCTGTTTGTATGGAACTTCATTACGTCTCATCGGCTGTGCATTCGGCGTGAAAGACGTAGTCATCGGCGAAACATGTTCGCTACTCCACTTCAGTTTGTGCTCCACGAGTTTCACCCGCAGTTGTCGTTCTGTCATGCCCACGTATGTGATCTTGCGAATACATGTGTAAAAGGGTATAGAATGTGGGAACTACTGGACGATGTTAGTAAGTGTTAAACCGAGGAGTACGGATACGCTACGTCATGTAGAGCAACACAAGTTCTGCCGCAGGGTTTATGCGCGCCACTGAAAAGTTCAATCACCACTGAAATAATTTGCATAGGTCGCCTCCCTTTCTCGATGTTATGGTGAGTTACGAAGGAAGGTGCATGCCCATTGTCTATGAGGGCGCTGAACAGAGGACCGGACGACCACAAACGGATCCAATGCAGTCTTAACACGATTTCAAACTTGTCAGCTCAAAATGCCTTACCATTCCACGTAGACAAATGTCGCGTTGTGCAATTACGCCATAGACATGACTACACGTATTTGCTCGAGGCACATAGATTGCAGACAACCGTCCAAGAACGTGACCAGAGTAACCTCAACTGTTTAAAACACGCTCAGAGAGCTGCAAAAAGAAGCAACCAGCACATCGGCATGCTGCGAAGGGCATTCAGGAACTTTGATCCAACAAACTTCTCAATTCCTGTGTGCCTTCAAGTTGAGTACGCTGTCCAAGCTTGACAACTTTGGTTGATGCGCGACCTAGAGGCATTAGAGGCACCACAACGAAGCGCAACAAAAAATTTAAAGGGTCTGCGCCATCACTCTACCACCGAAGACTGAAGTTGATGGGAGTTTGCAGCGGGCGATAACGAAGGCTACGCGGAGATCTCATATTAGAGTATCAAATATTGCGTGACTCCAACAACGCATGCCGCCACTCACTGAAACTTAACCATAACACGCAGCTCAGATGTAACTGTTTGAAAATGACTGAACAATATAGCCGTCTAATGGCGATGCAATCACTTTTCCTTCGTGTTTGTCAATCCTGGAACGCTCTCCCAGACTCGGTGGTATCCTCACCTACTTTGGACATTTTCAAAAAAAAAACGATTGGATGTTGTGCTTAGCTCCCAATATTTCGTTATCTAAACTACGCCAGTGTGGATTATGTTACTCATGCAATTCTACAGGCTTTATGTGTCATATGAACCCAAAGTGGCGCAGAAGTGAGCGATCAAATTTTACTCTTCTCACTACATCAACGATCAGTGCTATTTTACACTAATGATATGTATCAACGCGTTTATCTCAGAAGACGCTATGTAGATGATTCAATATTTCGACGTCATTGTATTCACCCTAATCATCCTCCGGGAGGTGTCAAGCACTTGCTTTTACTCTCTGATAAATCACTGTTCACTGATTATGAGCCGTGTGTCTTGTGCTAGTGTGTCCGTTGCGCATATTATTTTATCTCTGTTGAACAACGTCTGTACAAATCTTGTTCGTACCGCACGGGAACAAAGTTGTAGAATTTCAATTACCGTTGTAGCGATTGTAAACAACTAGCTTATTTGTATTTTTACGCTTCCACACTTCGCTGCAGTTCATGTAAATTAGCTTGCAGTAAACTAAGCTGCGTATGGGATTGTTAGTTCTACGCTCTATTTGAATGTCAACAAACGGCACGGAGTCGCGCTGTTCACGCTCCGTTGTCACTCTAATGTTTGAATGTTAGTCATTCGAGTTGCTACGTAGTTGGGTCATTGTATCCTCGCTGGCGTATCTTACCAAAATAGTATCCATGGTTGGCGGCATCCGGTTTCGGATTTGCCTGTCACTGTGGCCAGCCACAGGACGCCTGCTTCTACAGAGGGACCATGGATGGCTTGCGCTGCACCACCCACAGCTCCAACCACACACCCCATATCCAGTGTAAACCCGAAGGAATAAGACCGGGAGGCAAGTGGATGGGAGCCACTTTTCATCAACGGAGCCGGCCCACACTCCTTCACAGGCAAACACAAGCACACTGTATTTGGGAAATCAAGCGCACAGAAGGCGGTGGCTGGACCGTAGTCCGCTCCACACTGACTGCATGGAACCACTCTTTAATCGTAACACGGTCACAAGGACCGTGCACCCCATCCCCTCCAGCCACGACCAACTGTCTCCTGGAGCCAGTATGGACGAGGTAGTGGGTAATAGACAGGTAGGCACCTTGTCAACATGCACGTCAAGCGCAGTCACACCGGGGATATCAAACAACAGCCAAACACTTGAGAGAGAGAAAGAGAAAGAAAATAACTCGATTAATGCATAAGAACACGGTGCCATAAACCTTAAGCATATGAGCATATGAAATAAGTTGTTTACAAACGAATCCTATAACAGTGGCGACAGAGTTGGCGAACCATGACTGACGAATATGCCGATTTAAAATTGATGCTGCAGCAACAGCTTAAATTGATGTTCGCGCTAACCGAAAAAGTTTCCAGTTCTTCCCTTCATGCAGGTCCGAGCGTCAATTCTCAGTCAATGGACCATGTGGTTAGCGGCATCAGCGAATTCCTGTACGACGCTAAGGCCGGAGTAACGTTCGAATCCTGGTACAAGCGGTACGAGGACCTGTTCACCGTCGACTTGGAGTGCCAGAACGACGCGTGGAAGGTCCGCCTGCTTCTGCGCAAACTTGGTACCCTCGAACACCAGCGCTACACCAATTTCATCTTGCCGAGGAACCCACGGGACGTTACCTTTGACGACACGGTCCGAACGTTGTCACAGATTTTTGGCGAGCAGTCCTCCCTGTTCAATGCTCGTTACCAATGTCTGCAGCTGGTCAAACGTGATGCCGACGACTTCAACACGTACGCGGGCATGGTCAACCGTGAATGCCAGCGTTTTCAACTTGGCTCGCTCACCGAGGACCAATTCAAATGCCTGATCTTTGTCTCTGGCCTCCAATCTCCACACGATGCCGATATCCGGACGCGCCTCCTGTCCAAGCTACAACAGGATGGATCAGTCACACTCCAGAACCTGGCCGAGGAGTGTCAAACGCTGTTCAACCTGAAGCACGATTCTGCCATGATCCAGAACGCCGCCGCACCTGGTATGGTCCAGGCAGTCACAGCACCGAGAGCGCAATCGTCCGAGCGCCCCACCCAATCCGACCGAGCGAAGTCCCCACCCTACGCGTGCCGATTCTGTGGTGCCTGGCATTTCCACCGCGACTGCACTTTCCGCCAGCGTCGTTGTCAACGTTGTGGCAGGGTGGGGCACCGGGATGGTTACTGCCATCCTCCATCTCCCAAGGGGCCAAAACTGGGCTGGCCCCCACCCGCGATCCAAAGAAGAGGTCCCGACCCAGACGCACACCCAAACCTGGTCCGGTTGGCAGCTCCCTGAGCCTGCTGGCCACGTTCCAAATCAACGCTGCGGATCGGAGAAAGTTCGTCGACGTCTTGATCAATGGTCAGTCAGTCCGATTGCAGCTGGACACTGCGTCGGACATCACGATCATCTCCGAGGATCTCTGGCGATCCCTTGGCAAACCACCGTACGAACCGACCTCCCAATCTGCCACCAGCGCCTGTGGTGGTCGCGTGCAGCTAACTGGGCAGCTGCACTGCTCCGTCTCCTTCCGGGGCGCCACGTTCAACGCGACCTGCTACATCACAAAGGCGAAGCTCAACTTGCTTGGTCTCGACTGGCTCGAAACCCTTGGCTTGGCCGATCTTCCTCTTCGGGCCATCTGTAACGTGGTAAATTCTCCGACAGTGCCAAACGACCGAACTGACGACAAAACCAATCAATCCGCCCCCGTGTTCCAGCATTCTCAACAAGCCTCAAAGATGCCACCACAAAAATCATCAGTTCCTTGGCATCCGCCAGCAAAACCGTGGTCTCGTGTGCACGTCGATTACGCTGGTCCCATCCATGGCATTTCCTATCTGGTCGTGGTCGACGCCTATTCCAAATGGCCGGAAGTGGTCGCCGTCAACCCACCAACCGCATCCGCCACTCTGGCTTGTCTCCAACGAATCTTCAGTCAACATGGCCTTCCCGAGGTGTTGGTGTCCGACAATGGTACCCAGTTTACGTCTTCCGTATTTGAAGACTTTTGCCGCCGACACTGCATCCAACACTTCCGCTCACCGCCTTACCATCCCCAATCCAGTGCTCAAGCGGAGCGATTTGTCTACACATTCAAGAGGGCGCTTTTGAAATCTCGCGGGGAGGGGACCGTGGATGAGTGTCTTCAGGCCTTCCTGCTCTCGTACCGGTCCACACCGAATCCAGCTACGCCAGGAGGCCAGTCACCATCTGAAGCATTGATGGGCCGTAAGCTACGCACAACCAACGAAGCGCTCATTCCGACTGAGAAGCCACCTACCCACTCTGGTGCCTGCACCAAACACAAAGATTTCGCCGTCGGAGCCCCAGTCTACGCTCGTGATTACCGAGCAGGTCATCCTCGCTGGATCAAAGCAACAGTGACAGCCAGGCGAGGTGACATGCTGCATGATGTCTCCGTGGGTGATTACACCTGGGTTCGCCATCGCAATCAACTTCCTCCGCGCCACGGAGAAACCTCCACGCCAGCCAGCTATCCCGTGCACCTGCCGCTGCACATCCTGCTGGATACCTTTGGAATGGCTCCACAACGGAAGACCACGGTCGAAGCCGCTCAATCGACGCCGCGTCTCGAAAACCCACCTTGCCGACGAACAGAAAGAATCCGGAGGTCACCGAAATCCCTCCAGGTCAATCCTTGCCAGAAGCGGTACGCTTTCTCTTCAAAGGGAGGTGTTGCGGGCACGTCAAATATTCCCGCAAAAACGCGCCAGAAACCCCAGCAGAATGGCTGTGGAAAGCGAGGGCCAATTCCTCCCCACAACGCAGCAGAGCTCAGCCACTCCGAGACGCGGCCCAAACTGCGCACCTTCTGACAATGGTCATTTACAAACTACCACCTCTTCGTGGTGACAGTTTTCCTTAACTTAATAACCCATAGCACTCTCTGTGATCGCCCTTTGTCGGTCGTAAAAGAGCCTACAGAGGACCACTTGTCTTTTCTTTCTCTTCGCCTCAGTTGGGAGTCGGTCGGGTTGCGTGATTGCGTGTGCATCGTTAGCTGGCCAGCCTTTGCGTCTAAGTCATTAGCCGCGCGTCTATCGTAAACCCCACTCTCGTCTGCGTCCGTTCCGAGGCTTGGCGTCTATCTGAACACGTGCGGCTAGGATCGTTCGCAAGCTCGCTCAATTATCCGCGTCACCGGCTAAGCCAGCGTCATCAGGACAGCGCAATTCCGTTCGAGTGGTCAGCGTAGCAAGCAATTATCGTAGGCGTGCCAGCGACCCTCTTATCAGGCAATTACGCAATTATCTCAAGAGGCGGCGTTCCCTCAATCTATAACACGATGAGTACAACGTTTGTCTGCGTATCGTCGTCACTCAATGAACAGAGATCAAAACAAGTTATTCAGATGATGTACTGCATCGTCGAGTCATTTTGTTGAATGGGTGGCGTAGAGACAGAAACGACAAAAGTCGAAAGAGCGTTCCACGGTAAACCAACTCGAAGGGAAATAATAATTCCGGCAGCATTCCAGCCGACTGTATTGGGTGGCAAGTTACAGCCGGTAAACCCTCAATTTTGTCTTCCGGCTAAATTTCAAATGGCGGCAAGCGTACCGGGGATTTTCAATATCTGGAACGCCAGAATGAGGTCGCTCCGTTCACGGTGATATAGTGATCCTTACACTTCCGGGGCTTTCAGTAGCAAATAGTATGGTAGGTGGAATAATTACTTCACACTTTTGGTTGCCTTCCACTGTGCGATCTTCAGCGCAAGGAGAACGCATCTTAACCAGGGCTGCCAGGCCTGGATCGCGTGCTCTACATGGGGCCTAACATCCGCAGTGAGCATTAGAGGAAGTTGGAGGGAGTCGAACCGCCAGAACGCCCTCAGTAAGAGAGCAACATGCTGGTCCGTGGTTTTGGACGCCTACAAGGACTGCGCCGAACAGCTGAGGTCGTCCTGCGTCGTCGCCACAAGGTCAGGCTCTTGTGAGGCTGTTCTCAACATGTCGTCTCCAAGCTAATATGTGTAGGTAGCCTTGTGGTGGACATGCACGGTTTTGCACTGGTCCCCGTTAAAGGGAAATAGATTTGCCTTTGACTATTCAAATGCACGGTCTAACTCTTTTTGCAGCATCTCGTGAGCTTGCTGATAGTTGATCGCCCGCCAAACCTTGATGTCATTGACATAAAAGAGGACACTTAACTCGATGAGCCTCGCACGATTGTTAATGAAGAACAACAAGTACCACGGCCCCAACACTGACCACCGTGTAACATCGCAGTCCACGTTAATAGGATCGGAAAGTGAGCCCCGAACTCAAAGCTGAAGGCGCCGCCGAAGCAGGAAGTTTCCGATCCACCAAAGGGCAGGTTTCCCAACTCCGTATACTAGCAGCTTTTGGAGAAGGATGCGGTGATCTATGCTGCATAATGAATATTGAGAATATAGAGTGATAAGATAAAAATCTGTGTTGCTCCATCGTAGGCGAATGGGGCACGTGCGCAGAATCACGTCGCTGATTCCTGCATGGTGGCAGCATATTGCAGCCGCACTACATCTTGGCCTGGTGCGATGCGCTACCTAGACCTGTAGTCCGCAGAGTAGGCGTCAAGGAATCACTTAAATTACGACACCGATTTCGCCTCGACTAGCGGTCGAAGGTTTTAGAAAAGTCTAGGTAGATGACATCAATTCCGATCAGACTGTCGGCTATCTCGGTCCAACTGCCACGGGCAATCCGTAGATTGGGAGCACATGACCGATGCTGACGAAATCCGTGTTGCTGAAGTGCTATGATGTTAGACCTTTCAAAATAGTCCACCACAGCATCAGCTATGATCGATTCTATCACCTATGAAAGCATCGGGAGAAGAATCACCGGGTGATATATGGCAGGCTCTGAACTGCTAGCACTCTTGAAAATCGGGGTAATGATGCCCTGCTTCCACATGTTAAGGACCTGCCGTTCGTCCAAGCATCTTTGAAGAAAGTTCGTTAATGTTTCAGCTATCCTTGTAGCCGCCACCTCTAGTGCTTTCGAAGAAATGTTCTCAACTCCGGGGGGAACTGCTGGTGCGCAACAACAGCAGTTTCCTTAGAATTGTCGCTGAACTAAACGTGACATGTGTAACTACTGGCATCTGGAAGAGTGGCACAGGTGTGTTACAAGTGCAGGCAGCACATCGGAAAATCGGAGCATATTGTAGCCGTAGAACGCTGGCTGCATCCTCGGGGGGTTGAGCACACCCATCTGCTGGTATTAATGGGGGAACACCACGTTTCACATTTCGGAGGCTGTTCACATGTCTGTACAGGAGCATTTTGTTAGCACGAAACTTTTCCGCTAGACTTTGCTGGTGTACTAATTTGTACGCACGGACAAGCGTAGTACAGTGATTATGATACACAAGCTAGGTGCTCCAGTTGTCAAGGCTAGGGTTCGCTCTATACACATGTCACGCGGCGTCTCTTGCCGTCAGGTGTTTTCGGGTTCTGCTCCGAATGAATGATTGTGCTCTTGCAGGAGGAAGGGGCTTGTTGACCAGTCAGATAACTGAACTTACCAGCAAACCCCATCCAAGCACCTTCAATGGCACAATTGTCCGAGGGTTGCAAATCACTAACTTGCAGAGACGCATGGACAGATGGGCTGAACATTTCCATTCTCATTTCAACTGCTCCTCGCCGTCCTTCTTTGCACTTAACACGCCTTGTCGCATGTCATTGGCGGTGTCACTAGAAACATCCACTGAAGCGGTTTCTCAAGAGATCCGACAATGGAATCACACTAATTCTGCGGGCTCGGATGAATTAGTCCAAGAACTGTTTAAGTACGGTTGCACAAAACCTGTCAACTAGCTAACGTCCCTGTCGCTGTAGAGCTATCAAGAAGAAAGGGTGCCCTATTCTTGGCATGAGTCAGAAATTGTCCTAATGTTCAAGAAAAGTTCTTGCACTTCGTGTGCCAATCAGAGAGGGACCAGTCTGACATTGGTTGCCTGCAAGATACTAGCATCGGTCGTACTCCGCAGACTAAATCCAACACCTGAGACACACTACTGGAAGGAGTTGGCTGGGTTTTGCCCGGTCCAAGATGTGTGGACCAAACATTCACGCTTTGTCAGCTCCTTGAACATCGGCACTCAACCGCAATCGTATCATCATTGCCTTACTGGGAATTCGGAAATTATTCAACTCAGTGGATCGACCTGTATTAGGGCGATGCCTGTTAAAATTGAAGTTCCCGAAATGTACGTTGATATACTTCGTGCACTATACTTCCACATTTCCGGTGGACAAGAGCCGGACAGTGTAAGTGAAGTGCCAGCAACTCCTACCACATTTCGTGCAGAGACTAATCAAGATGAAACCTTACTGAGTTCGATGTAATTCGCGCAGTCATGTTGGCCACGCGGTCAAGTCCCCACTGAGTTACAAACTTTCTTCAATAGACGAGGATTGCTTTCGACCGCGGACAATTATCTAATGTTCGGAGACCGAGTTGTGGTACCAAAGACGTTGCAGAAGCGAATCCTACAACAATTTCATTCGGGGCATCCTGGAACCAGCCGATTGAAGGCAGTGGCCAGCAGTTTTCATTGGCCTCAAATGGATTCAGAAATTGTACAGTTGTGCCAAAGGTGTGAATCCTGTCAACTGGTACCGAAGGCCCCTCCCAAATGTCTGTGCCAACCATGGCCGAAATCGGAGTAGCCCTGGCAAAGAGTCGACTTAGACCATACTGGACCAATCAAATTCCACTCTTATATGACCCTAGTGGATTCCTTCACAAAGTGGCTACAAACCTACTCTCAAGTATACCATCAATGAGCTGGACAGATTATTCTAGCCTTTTGGTACACCTTAGATGCTAAGTACAGAAAATGGAACACAGTTCACGTCAACGCTGTTTCAGGAATTTTGCACATAAAACGGTATCCAACATAGTTTTTCGTCGCCGTACCATTCACAATCGAATGGGCAGGTCGCACGGTTCGTATACACCTTCAAACGTGTTTTGTACAATGCGGGAGAAAGAGAGGTGTCACGTAGTGCAGTTCAGCCCTTTCTGAAAATGTATCGGGACAGTCCAAATCCAAACAACCCGGATAGAAAATTCCCTGCAGAATGTCAATTTGGACGAAAAATCTAAACAGCATTCGGCAGCCTCATTCCTAGAGACGAACAGAGTCACGGCAACTGAAAAGCAAGAGAAGAGCAGACAAACAAGCTCCCTAGATTCAGGATTGGCGACGAGGATTTACGCACGAAACTTCCAAGACCCTGAAAGCTGGTCCAGCGTAACGGTCATCGGTGAGATGCGAGGTTATCTACTAGGTTATGGTCAGCAATGAAAGGTGGGTTAAGCACCTAAAGCATTTGCGACCACACCATGGAAACAATCAGAGACCGCAATAACAGGCAGCAGTGCAGTGGGATATACAGTCAAACCTGTCTAAGGAGACCACTCAAGGGATCGACGAAAAGTGGTCGCCTTGGACAGGTGGTTGCGATGGACAGGTTCATGCATAAGTACATTACTTAGAGAAAACGAGGATATTTCTGGGTGGTCGCCATAGAAGGTTGGATTGTGTTGTTAGTTACCGTTGCTTTGTAAATCTGAAGCGATCCCCCAAGCGGAACACAACCACTTGCACAGACCCCACAAGACTCATCTTGCAGACCAACACGAAGACGGAAACAAACAAGATAGCTACAGGTCGACCCAAGAGCAAAAAGCTGCGATCAAGACCAAGTGCGGAAAATACGCAATATAAATTCTACTTATATCCCTGATAGATTAAATGAACTGTCATTTTTGGAAACCTAAAAAGGAAACTCAGTGTCATCCGTCCCCATCAAGCTTACAGTCTTTTTCTGAACTTTCTCAGAAGGATACAAAAGTAAATTTGGAAATTAGTCCTACACTATCAACAAATTCCATTCCTGCTCAAAATTACTCTAACCCTTCGTGCTTAACTTATAATGACACATCGCCGGATATCTACCCCAACTTATTCAACCAGTTAGCGTGTCTACCTATCCAGACACTATCCACTAAATCGCTTCCTTTCAATGTTCGCTCACTTCGAAATAAGATTCCTACTCTACGCTTCTTAGTGTCTCTTTAAACCTGAATTTATCTTAGTGACAGAGACATGGTTCACAAGCGAAACGCCACAGTTCTGCTACCAAATTGATCATTCGCACAGTTTTCTTGCTTGTCGAGCTTCGGCACCTGGAGGTGGTTGCATCACATATGTCACTGATAACTTACAAACGTCGCTGTTATGCGCATCCCTTCAAAATAATAATATTGACAATCTAATTGTGCATGTTGCTTTAGATGGGTTCTCAATGATTTTGGGTTGCATTTACTTCCCTCCTAACCCCAGTACAAATGATTTACAAATCCTGGAACAGTTGATTTGCTACTTAGCAGAACTACCCGTTAAATGTAAAGTAGTACGATGAGATTTCGATATGCCTCATATTGACTAGAGATCATGCGCTGCACCTACTCAATCTACGACATTGTCGTCTTCTATCCCTCTCTATGGATGGGCACAACTGTCCATTCACCCACCAGAGGAAATCACATCCTCGACTTATTCCTTACCCTGGGCCAATCCAATGTCTCTGCTGTTGTGCTAGACAAATTCCATGGCAGCGATCTCAAGATGGTCCAACTCTCCTTCGAGAAATAATTTTCCCATCCCACCCAAACTAAACCTGCAGCCTTATATAGACTACACAATTCCATACACCTGGAACCGCTTTCTGCCCTTCTGAGATCTTTGCAATGGGAAAATTTCTTTCTAACGGATGATCCACAAGTGGCTGCCGATGAGTTCTACAAGAATATAGAGGTTTGTCCAGAGTAATACCAATGAAGTATCGGCGTCTTCTGTAGTCCAAACTTGACTCTCCAATTAGTCATTTACCGTTGTGACAAAAAGCGTTGCCCATCGTGACCCGGTAGCCAAAGGGGTAGTGGTTTCGGCTACTATTCCAATGGTAGCGGGATCGAGGCCTGCTGTCTCCACCTGATGAGATGAAATTACATCGAAACGCGTCGTGGCTGTGCAGTGTTTTCGGGTGGGCAACACCCAATCTCCATCTACTTTGAATACGGTCCCTGTGATCGCAGTGACTAAGGTTCATTTCAATGTGAATCACAGACCATTACATTGAGATTGCGTGTCGCAATCCAATCACACAACGTGTAGTCCAAACTTGACCCTTCAATTAAAAAGTATCCTGATTACCATGAAGTTTACGCTTATCAAAGCGAAAATATGTCCTAGGGCTCTTCTCTAGAAAACTGCTTCATATTCGTTCTGCATTACTAATCATTTGCTACTCTTTCCTGAAGCCCACTCCTTAGGCATGTGCTGCCTTCGTGCTCTGCGAAAACAATATAGATGTTATCTCCGCTTTTGACTGAAATTCATCTGAGGGCCCTATCTGAAAACCTAACGGGACCAACCATGTTTACGATTACTCCGAATGCTTACCTCCTTCAGAAGCAAAGGTCTCCTTTTACCGAATGTAGCTAAACTGTTGGAACGACAGTAAACTTGTTCTACACTGCATACATTTTTCTCTCCCTCCCTGGAGAAAATATTTTGTGCACCTACGTCATTTTGCACGGTCAGAAACATTGTTTTCACATCACCAATCTCTCAAATTTTTTCTCCTACAACTATTGGAGCCATCTCAATTATTTTCTCTGAAAATTCCTTTTAAAAAATGTGCATTTCTGAGGGTTTATTTCTCCAGTGATAAGCTGTACAATCTGTATTGGACAACTTCGGACAAAAGCCCATCATCTTCTCGTCACCTTTCCTTCATCTCTTTTCTTTCTGTTTATTCCTTTTCTACAACTGTTGGCCACGACTGAGCCGATCCCCCGAGGAGATGAATAAATGGATCCAAAAATGCAGCATATTCATGAAATGCGAGTTGTTACGAACGCGCTGGCGAATATTAAAGTGCAAGACTCGAATTAGCGAAATGCTGGTTGTATGATGGAGAGAGCATAACATATTACACAGACCCCTACATAAATTTATACATATTTATGTATAATGTGTCACCATGATGATGACAAAATTGTGTATGACAACAGCCAAAAAATGAGTCAAGAATCATTCTGTACTTGCTTCTAAACAAAACAACACATGGCCAGATGAGATGTGGAAGTGATGTGTGGAAGCAGGTCTCCGGGAGACGGTTCCATAAACTGACGGGTATATCTATTTTTCTTCCTACTCTCAACTTCTCCATATTTTACTACTTTTAAAGGGTTGAGCACCTGAAACACTTTATTGAGAACATGACAGATCTTAAAAATCCCTCCACTATTTAACTTTGCTGTATCAATTGATCAGGTTGGTATTTGGCCTGTATGTCGCATGTCAAGAAATATACCTTTTATTTATTTATTTAGGTGACTAAACCGAGCAAGTACCCAAGCACGGCGTTGCTGCATTTGGCTGTACCAAAGTTTTGACAGGTGTTACGCCGAATACGCTATCAG
This sequence comes from Dicrocoelium dendriticum, assembly GCA_944474145.2. Taxonomy (NCBI): domain Eukaryota; kingdom Metazoa; phylum Platyhelminthes; class Trematoda; order Plagiorchiida; family Dicrocoeliidae; genus Dicrocoelium; species Dicrocoelium dendriticum. Next base: position 14,055,767 of record OX104061.1, read on the forward strand.
CCGATCAACAAAATAATGAAAGGGTGATAAAAGAGTGGCTAGCGAACTCGGGCAAGTATCGATTGGGTGAGCGAGGTTGAATTCTGACCCGATCTATGTGAATGGTCGGTCAACTCGGATGAGTGTCAACTGGCGCAAACTGATGGTCAAACATGGTAACTAAGGCAAGACGAAATGCGCTCACAATGACTGATGACAAGAGATCGAGAACGGGGGATCAAGGTTTCCATAATTAGAAAGTTTTATTGATCGATAAATAGAACCGCTCCTTCTCATAGAACATCGTCTACCGAGTATTTGCTGTAGATCTTGCGGTAGGATTGGACACCAGCGGTCCGTAGATAGCAGTACCGCAAGCGAGGCAACACCACGAAGCCAGGTCGGGTTTTACAACCTGAAGCCTTGTACCAATGAACAATTTTGTGTTTGGGGTAAAAATGTAACTGCTAACAATACGCATTGAGTTGTAACAGGCAAAAGCCGATTGCATGACAGGTTCGTAGGATGACCGCAGTGGGGAATACAAAATAACGGTTTTAAGTGACAGAAAAAAAGGAATTTCTAGTTTAACTTGTCTCACCGAGTTATTCACATGGAAGCATATGCTGGTCTGCTCACCGTTTACTAGAGGTTAACTGCTGAGCACACTGTTCGATTTGCGTTAAATCGTCTTACGATGGAAACAGACTGTGTCACGTAATGTAACATAGACCGAATGCAATCCGCTCGTTAATTTTTAAGCGTTAATGTAGGAGCGAAAATAGCGTAAGAAGGAAGAGCGTTCCACGTTCTGGATACCCGAAGGGAGAAAACCATTAGTCAGCAAGGAAGTCGGCTGCAGTGTGTGGCCAGTTTGACTTGGTGGCCACTCAGATTGAAATTGTGCCTTACTTGCAACAGATTGGGTTAAGCCAGTATTGAATACACATTGATAAGGCATCCTCGCGAGCATCGATATTCGCCACAGTACAAGCCTAGGTCATGCAGTCTTCAGTACCTTAATAATTTTTGTTGCCCTACATCGTGGTATTTCAAGCAGATCAGAATCGTGTTTGCGTCGTTAGCAAGGTTTGGACCGCGTACTCCACATGAGGCCTCACGTAGGCCTTCACCATTTGTGGAACGACTCATGGCTCGAACCACCAGAACCCCCTTCATTAAAGGTGCTATAACTTTGCTTTTCTTCTCTTCTCTGCCACTATTAACCCATCCGGGAAAGAAAACAGAACACCAAGCCTGCTAGATCGAAGTGTGTTAGGGACAGGACATGGTTCATATTATAGGTCACATTCTATCATCTCCGGCTGTATGTTCCGAGCTGGCTCACGCCACTTATCTGGAGAGATTCCATACCTGCTTGCGGGCCGCACTTGCTAGCTGCAGTCACGCTCACTTACACCTGTCACCTGGAAACCTATGTCACGCGGACGGGCTGATTTCATCAGTTTTCGGTTTGATCATAGCAAGGAATCTGTTAGCCGCTCAAGTAAACTGGATAATCTCGCCCTGCTAGATTGCGTCATCGTAGTCAACCGTTTCACCTCCGGAATACCTCTACCGAATTGAAGTTGCTTCTCCTCCATGCATACTTGCTACAATTCAGAAGGTTTTATCTTGACCTCAATCAGTCACCTTGGTAGTTTTATCTGTCTGGCCAATCTTCGTTGTATGTTACCTGTAGGTCCTTGAAAGTTGCCGTAGTTTGGCCTCCGCTGATCTGCGTGCCTGATCCATTTCATTTTTTTAAACTGTTAGTTCGCATGAGAAATTAAAAACTAGTGGCTCCCCCTATTATTCAAAACAGGAAAATCAGAAGACGTAGTGTAGCGAGAACGACAAGACAGGGGGTAGACGTTTATTGCACACCGAAAATGGGCACATATCGGTCTCACGCGCGCCATCGAATATCGACTAGATTTCCGTCCCACCACGCAACACAGGTACGGATGTTAGAGGCGAGCCAGTCCTTTCGCCTCGGGAGCTCTGACTTGGAAGTCCCGCCTTCCTGTTTTCGCCTCGATCTCCGCTTCTCTGTACCCGATTTGGATCGGCCAGGAGTCGTTCGAGAGCTCTCGACTTGCTTGTTCTGGGCTGTGTCAATCTGCTCGGCCTCGGTCCTGTGGGCTGCGCTAGCGGCGTATTTGTCTGATTTATTGCGCTGTCCACATATTCCCGCTCCGTAGTTCCGGGCCCAGGCTCGTCGCTAGCCGTCTTTCGCGATCCGCTCTCAGCTAGCTCCGAAGTGCTCCCCAGAGCCACTCTTGGAAGCGGCCCCTCTACACCCGCCCTTCCTCCAGGACCTTTCTTGCTCTCGTACCACGGTCGCAGGAGAGCAGCATTCACCCAACGTTTCATTCCTCCGCAGTCCAATAAGAAGTTGCCCGATTTCTGATCGATAATGGTGTAGGGGCCTTTCCGAGTGAAAAATTTACGGTGGCAGTTGATGCTAGCGACGTCGCAATCGGTGCGGTACTTTCCCAGCCATCGGGGGTCGTAGAATATGCCAGTCGAGTGCTGACGAGTGCCGAACAGAAGTACTCAACAACAGAGAAGGAATGTCTAGCTATGGTATGGGCTCTGGAGAAGTGGAGGACATACCTGTTGGCGAATGAATTCCATGTCTTGACGGACCACAAACCGCTCTCATGGTTGATGACAACGAAGGATCCGCGAGGACGTCTTGCACGATGAGCATATCGACTTCAAGAATTTACCTTCACCATCGGACACGTGGATGGGACGAAGAATGTGCTACCGGATATGCTGTCGCGACCGTTGTTGGACGACGTCATACCTGACACTGCGATACCAGTGGGTGCAGTCACAGTTGGGAGGGACACGCTACTCGAAATTCAAAGGAAGGATGAACTGGTGCAGTCGCTGTGTAGCCATTTACAACTGGGTACCAAACCGAATGCCACATCGGGGGAAATGGAGGATCTCGTCAGGATCTGGGACAGGCTGTGCACAGTAAACGGTAATTTGCTGGTGCAGACAAACGGAATGAGACTTCCTTTTATCCCACAAAGTCAGCGGGAGCGGGTGATTCAAATGGTCCATGACAGCGCACACATGGGATTTGAGAGAGTTTTTGACTTGCTGCGGAGACGAGTTTTCTGGCCAACCATGAGCAGGGACCTTGCGGTATATATCCGGGGGTGCCCAAACTGTCAAACAAGCCGTGAGATGGATGCACCCAGACCGCCAATGAAGTCGATTGAAATCAGCGAGGCACTACACTGCTGGGGACTAGATATATTTGGACCGCTGCCGCTGAGCCGATCGGGTAACGCCTACATCCTGGTGATGATTGATCATTTCACTCGTTGGGTCGAAGCGATACCAATTAAAGATCAAACAGGCGAGACCGTGGCACAGGCGTTCGAATTCAACGTACCGGCCAGGTATGGAATACCGCACAGCGTTATCACCGACCAAGGTCCGTGCTTTGAATCAAAAGCGTTCCAGGCCATGCTGGCCAAATGGGGCATCCGGAGAAAACGCACTTCGCCTTACCACCCGCAGACCAACGGGATGACAGAACGGTTTAACCGAACTATGAAAACATGGATGAATTGCACAAAGGTACCGTGGGAGGAAGCGTTACCGGAGGTGCTGCTGGCTTATCGAACCAGCATGCAATCAAGCACCAAGGTTTCACCGTTTGAATTGCAATTCGGCAGAGAACCAAGGATTGCAATCGACACCTATTTGGCAATCGACAGCGAGCGCGAACATCCAGCCCTACAACACCGAAGGCTGATAACAACAGCTAGAAGGGAGACGAGGGCTCGGCAATTACGCAACAAGCGGAACTATGATGCGAGATATGCGGCAGACAAATGGAGACCATTCAACCCAGGAGACCAAGTCAAGCTACGCAATAACGATCCACCGTCACACAAAGGACCCGGCGCGAGCAAGTTCAACCAACGCTGGAAAGGTCCCTATACAGTGATCGACCAAAAAGGGACGAGCTGCCGTGTCGACAACGGAGTGGTGAAACGCTGGGTAAACGCATCACTTCTACGCCCATGGTATACGAGGGAAACAGGTTTTCGAGAGGGGGCGGGTGTAGGGGCACGGATCTCAGTTCACAAGGAATTGCCCCGGAAGCAGCAGGAAATGGGAACTAACGCGGAGAATGGGAACGGGAATCGTCAACCCAGCTCGTGGCCTACGATGCAATCCGGGAATGGGTCGTCAGCGACAAACGATACCGCGGCCACGCCGGAAAGAACAAGAGGCGACATGAAAGGGAGCCCGATTTTCCCAAGAGATATGCTGGTATCTACGGCCCCAGAAATCGGCCCGACCAGAGCAACACAGCCCCGAGCAAGCAAGTCGAGAGCTTTGGTACGAATCCAGTCTGGATAGGCTGTGACGCAAGGGAGCAGAAATGTGGGCGGAAAACGGGACATTCAATGTCCATGTCGGATCAGCCAAATGGCGCTTAGTGGACACCACTTCACGCGGCGGAACGTGGTGCGTCGTAAGTGGGAAACGCGGTTATATTTATGTGTGTGCGTGGGACATGTGTGTAAACCTCTCGGCGTGCAATAAACAGCGTTCTCCCCTACCGTGTCGTTCTCGCTACACTAGCACTGAGCCTTGCGGCACAACACACTCAACTTGTATGGGGGTCCGATAAAGAGCTCCGAACTCTGACCACTAATTGCCGTGGAAGTAGAAAGTTGGCGATCCAGCTTAATAGAGGGTCTCCGATCCCGTAATGCTGCAGCTTGGATAGTAGTATCCGATGGTCTAGGCGACCGAAAGCCTTGGAAAAATCCAGGTAGATCACATCAACGCCTTCTCCAGCGTCGGCTGCCTCGGTCCAACTACTGCGTGCAATTAGTAAATTAGTTGTACATGACCGCTGTCGACGGAAACCGTGCTGTTCAGGAGTGATGAAGTTACAGTATTCCTGATAGCACACCAGTGCATCGGCAACTATGGATTCCATGACCTTGGATAGTATAGGAAGAAGGGTTACTGGGCGGTAGTTGGAAGGATCAGATCTGCTTCCACCTTTGTGAATCGGGGTTATTATTCCAATCTTCCACATGGCGGGAACTTGGTTCTGGTCTAAGAAGCGCTGGAAAAACTGAACTAAATGTCCTGCCAGTTGGTTTGCTGCTGCTTCTAATGCCTCAGGACGAATGGCGTCGACACCCGGCGAGCTGTGTTTGCGTAGAGAAGTCAGCTTTTGCAATACAACCTCTGCGGTAAAATTGATGTGGGTTAGTCCTGGTGAGCAGAATACAAAGCTTGGTAGATCGCTTGGTGGCAAGACTCCTTGAAACGTGGGGGCGTATTGCATCTGCAGCGCGCTTGCAGCTTCCATAGATGTTCTTATTGGGCCATCAGCCGTCTTGATGGAAGAAATTCTCGACTCAAATTTCGTAGGCTATTAACGTGCTTGTACAGCAGTTTGTGGTTAGCACTGAAGGTTTTTGCGATGTTCTGCTGATAGGCGGTTTTGTCTTCTCTTAACAGTTGAGTGCAGTAGTTACCTTGGGCTACGTAGTTGTCCCAAGTTTCTGGTGCTGGAGCTTCTCTGTACACTCGGCATGCTGCGTTGCGTACTGTCATCTATTTTCGAGTTCCGCTCCCAACGAAAGAAACTGATTTGCACTTATTGCAGGCATTTATTTCTGAAGCCTGTGCAACCAGCTGACTGAATTTGTTGACGAACTCGAGCCAGGCGACTTCCGGGGGTTCTTCTTCGAGAAAAGACCATGTTGTGGCGCTGACTAGCTGGACGAGTCGGTCGTACCTTGTGATGGTTCGCACAGTCTCATCGTTATCATTTAGATATTCTGCATAGCAGACGAAGTTGAAACTGATGAGTGCGTGATCACTGCGACCCAACGGGCAGTCTAAAACCAATGCATCAATCATATGCTCCTCGTTAGTAAGCACAAGATCCAGTACAGATGGCCTGTTACCAGTTCTGAACCGAGTGGGCAAAGTGATGTGGTTGTAGAGAGGAACAGTAGTTACGAGATCTTGTAGATCGGTTTTGAATTGTTCTCCGATCGTGGCAGGGGCTTCTAAACAATGTACGTTGAAATCACCCATGATAAGAATGTGAGTGTACTTTTGTTTTAAACTGCACCTTAAAGCCACCATTAGGTGGTAGTCGGTTTCGGGTGTTGAGTTAGGGGCGCGGTACACCAAGACAATTAGGCAAGCGTCTCTGCCTTCTAACTGCAACCGGCACCAAAGAGAGTCGGGGAATTGCGAGTCTGAATCCTCTACGGCTTCGCACTGTAAGTCGTTTCGGTAATACAGGATTACCCCTCCTCCTTTTGCGAGCCTGTCGTTTCGGATCAGCGACATGCCCGTTAGCCAAACTTCAGCGTCAGTCATTCCCGTGTGCAACCAAGTCTCGGTGATACCAATGACATCACACGACCCGGAAGCTTGGCGATCTTTCAGTTCAGCCAGTTTGTTAGAAGGACCCTGTGCATTTGTATACAAGCAGGCCAGTTTCTCGATCTCTAGGAGTCCGCAGAGAGGTGAAGCTGTCAAGTGTGGGAGAATGCCGACTGATGGGAGGTTGGCAGTTACTCGTTTTGTTGATGAGTCAGTGATACCTCGTTTGCAACTTGATTCGGCCAAGGTGCGTCCCAGCCTTCGTTTAGACCTACGTCAGAGTCAATTAAAGCAGCGGTCAAGTTACACTTCTATACATTCGTCAGGATGCTTGCTGCTTCAGTTGCTTTAATACTTGGGCTGTGCGAATTGTTTGCGACCTTTAACCGTATTTCAGAAGGAAGATGTTTCCGATTTCTCCGCCACCCATCCAAAACGTCCTTTGCTTGTTGCTCTGACTGAACCCCAAGTTTAAGGATCCAAGGGCCGCATCCTCTGTAATTCGGTGAGAGTTATCATGGTGAGCGAGAGTGCCACAACATTATCCAAAGAAAATGTTTTACGAATGAACCGCCACTGTTCTAAATCGTGCTTTCTGGTCTCCTGTATATCGTTAGAAGGATGTTCTGGCACGCCATGTATGAAGATTGTGTTTAGGCGGTCTTGCTTGCTGTGCCCCTCTTCGGTGTTTCGTTTTGGTTGTCGCGCGCTCCAAGCAACATCAGGATAGATACGTATCCCACAGGATTCGTGTTTTAGCGTGCTTGCGGAGAGCAAAACGTTTTCTACGTCGGTGGAGGATTCTAGTGTTACTCGTACAAGTCTGGGTTCTCCACAGTGTGGCGAGTTCGGATGACGAGTAATTCGTAACAAGTTTATGGGCTTGGCTTTGATACTCATCTGCATACACAATGAGTTCCATTGGTCTTGGTCGTTTAATAACTTATCCCGCAATGTGATGGCGGTAGATTCAGCGACATTTGAGCATACAACAGTCTGGGCACTGTTGTTGGATTCCTTTTTCATCGATCTACAAGTTATGGTACTCATTTGTCTTGACTTATTGACAAGTGATTGTTTGCTGTTTTCCTCTCTATTTGTGTTAACGGTGTTTACAATGGAAGAGGACGCAACGGCGGCCTCTCGGTGGACCCTTGCAGCAATCTCGGCATATGTAACCGATGTTCTTGGAGGCTTAGTCTCAACAAGAGATATTTGAGCTACAGGTACCAAAGGGTTGGCGTTTGGCTGCTTCATCCTTGTTAATGCTAGATGTAAGGTCTAGTGGAATTTGCTTAACCAGACGTTTTGAATGGTGCCTGATTTTCGTTTATGTGAGTACTGTTTGATCCACCTAGGTACATTCTGTTTTCGCCCGGCGTTCTACCAAAGTTGGAGAAGACAACGGAGATGGAGACGTGGCTGATTGCGGTGCAGGGGAAGCGGATTGTTCAGCATTCCGTTGCTTAGCAGCCGCTACGCTTCTGTGGTCCATACTCGCTCGCATTGAAGTAATCTTATTGGTTATCGTCTGCTCCGCTTCTGCGATTAACCGGTCGCATTTCTCAGCTAGGATAAGCAAGCACTTAACGAGGGGGATGGTGGAACACGCAGTACAGAACCAAAATGCATCTTGGTAGCTATTTCGCTCCCGTAGCTGTTGTTGGGACACATTTCCATATTTCGTATGGTACCATTCCAAACAGTGCGAACAAGCTAGACCGATTTTTACTACCCGATGACATTCTCCTAACCCGCAAATGCCTTTCGATGGGAGTCTCTTCGGTTTTGCCTTTCTGCCATTCAATTTGGTGTCGTTACCTGACCCAGTGGGTTGGTTAGCGTTCTGTACTTTTACAGCTTTGAGAGCAGCGCACATCGGTCAGGCGAGCGTGGTGGTTGCAAGGTCAAATGAGCGGTCGGCGTGGTCGCGCGGTCCGTGTGATGGGTTATGCAGCCGCACTGGCTGACAAGGTCACAAGGAATGGCGAGTGACTGGAACCTGAACAGACCGCTGAACACTGATTGATAGATCACAGATTCTTTCACAGCTGTGTTGAGAAACACTGGATCGGAGTAAGCTTAGGCTTTTCGGCCTGTCTCGAGAATTCTGTATCGAATGATGTCACACAGAAAGGCAATCGGCTCAATACGATTGAATTAAACGCTTGCGCTTAATCACAGATGCCAATGAAAACGGTTGGCGATGGCACAGCCTCTAATCGTAGAAGATATTTCCACGTATGATGGATCACAGTGTAGAGCTGGTAAATCCGGTTCGAATGAGCGCACAGTGACAACGCTGCGAGAAGATGGAGAGTGGATAGAGGGAAATAATCCAAAGGAACCAGGAGCAGGCACGTCACGCGTGTGTGTGGATGACCTTGACCTTGGTGGTAAGTAGGAAGGACCAGTTTGTCTCTTGAACGATGTCAAAAGTGTATACTGATGGGTGCCGATATGAATTCCCTCGTTATTTTCAATAATGTATTCTGTGAAGCAGGTGTAGCGAAAGAGCAGCATAGCGTGATCGCAACGGTCAAGCGTTGCGCCTATGTTTACTGCACCAATCGTTAGTTCCTCCTTGGTGGTCACAAGGTCTAAGGCATGGTTTATCGTCCGTTCTGAATGTCTTGGGAGCGGTGACGTGGTTGTATAGCGGTATACCGGCAGTTACTTCTTGCAAGCTCGCTTTGCATTGTTCGCTTAGCCAAGCTGGGACTTCGATTGCATGCACGATGTCTAGTACAGATGGTTTGTTATCAGGTCTGTACTTGGTTGGCGAGGAGATGTGACTATACAGTCGAATATTTGCCATTAGATCTTGCAGTTCAGCCATGAATATTTCGCTGAGTGCTGCCGAGGCGCCAAGTTTGCGCACGTAGAAACCACCGGAGATAAGAACGTGGCTGTTAGTTTGAATTATGCTTGTTGTCATCATCGACATCAGGCAAGTATTTATGAAGTGAAAGATGAAGGGAGTTAAGCTGTAGTTACGAAGCTGTTGTCATTGTATCTGAGACGCAATCGGCACCATGGCGAATCGTCGATCGCTACTCCGCATCATACAAAGGTAGGAAGGCGGATGGCATGGGTTGCCCGGAAAAAAGACCACGAAAACGGAGCGGACGGAAAGGGAGAACCAGGACCGAACAGGATGGAACGCATATAAGCGGAAATATGGAGGTGAAATGAGCAGGAACTATTGCACCATGAGGTCCCCAAAGTGCACGGACGCGTCGCTAGCGGAAGTCAGGAGAGATGATGCGTCTTGGAAAGGAAACTAGACTCATTACTGTACGCCTGCGTGAGTGGGTAGGTAGTTTGTGAACGCGCCAATAAAGATTGTGCTTAATTGCCGTAACGTTCTTGCTATGCTGGTACCGTGACGAGTATGGAGCTGACCTGGTCAGCGCCGTTTACAGACGGAGACGTGGAAGCTTTGTTGGAGGATTTTGAGGCGACTGCGACATGTAACGGGATCAAAGGAGATGTCAACTTGCTGAATGCATTGGGCACGCTGCTGACAAGAAGTGTGAATGCTACATATCAACCAACGCGAAAGGTAACGGCCAACTACTTGTTTGTTGAGATGCAGGCGGCACTTTGTGCGGAGTTCGGGAAAGGAGTAAACTTCATAATTGACAACTGAACTTCGCAACGCTGGATGAATGCTTCCATAATACAAAGGTGGTACTTGTGTGAAAAGCAACTTCGAAGGGGGCGGGCGTAGGGAGGCAGAAGGTAGTGGTTGCCCGGAGGACAGCAAAACCACGAAAAAGTAGGGCGGACGGAAACGGTGACAGGCTCAAATAGGGAGGACAGACGCAGCCAAGTTGGCCTGTAAACGAGACGAGAACGGGGCACCATCCGCGTCCGGTAGTGAACCTGAACCAAACAGAACAGAGAGAGTATTCGTCGAGAACGTAATAAATCGGACAAAAGTGTCGCTATTGCAGCTTTCCTGACCGTCCCCAAGCAGAGTGATGCGTCCACTGTGAAGCAAATCCCGAGCTATCAAAGGACTCCGGGCCGATCAGAATGGGACGCGTAGAAGCGGAAATATGGGGGTGAAATGAGCAGGTCCCCAAAATACATTGACACGTCGTGAGCGGAAGCCAGGAGAGATGCTGCGTCTTGGGGAGGAAGCGTGACTCATTAATGTACACCTGCGTGAGTGGGTAGGTAGCTTATGCTCGCGCCAATATAGATTGTGCTTCATTGCCGCGTCGCTATAGCCGTACCCAGATTTGCATTGTAGGTCGTTGTGATAGTAGAAGAAAACACAATCCCCACTGTTCTGCGATCATTTTGGAACTGTGACATTACCTGATTCACGTTCTGGGCACCCATAACCTCCGAGTACAACCAGGTATGTTTCAGAGACGAGAGCCCGAGCGTTTGTTGCTTGACGCAACCGGAGCCCGGCAATTATGCTGAGGATACCTTAGGCATTGATGTTCATGTGTGTTTTGATTCTCAGCAGAGGTGCGAAAGACGTGTTTCGGATGATAGATTGCACCAACCGTTGGGGGTCGGTCACTAGCTATTTTTTGAGGAATCATTGGACTTTGCATTTCGGTCTGGTTATACAACGGTCCGCAGCTGTCCGGGCCCTGATTATCTCCCGTATTTAGCCGCACCGTGTCGGATGTTGTGGTTGTCCACAGATCAATCCGTTCACAGAGATGTGTGAGGCAAAGATGCATCAATTTGACCGAACCTGTTGACGCGTCAGCCCACCGCTGCCGTGTACCCGCTGCCCTTAACCACATTTCTGTAAGCAACCTCTTGCGGAATATAGACAAGTTTTCCATGATAACTGGTGTCACTAACTCAGACTGAAGCATCACCTTCAGCATCCTAGGACTGCTCCCACGCAGTTGGGTAACACTGGAATTACTGCCAACCGCTTAGCAAATACCATGTCAAGCGGAGTTCCTGATAGATGTAACTCCATTGTTACCAGTTGTGTAGCTCTATTTCCTCAGAGGAGGATGTTTAAGGCTCAGAAACACTGTAAAAATAATCCTTCGTTTTTCGTTTGGCTTACGGACTTCCTCACAGTTGCTATCTTGCTTTAGACGTACATTCCAAGGGATGTCCGTAAGTATGCGCACCTCACGTGGTGACTTAAGGAGCCGAAATGACAGCAGAACCCTCTCATCCGCAGATGGCGAGGTTCACAGAAATGTACTTAATTTGGGTGTAGTGAGGCTATTTTGTGTCGTAGGCTTAACCAAAATGCCAGTTACATCATAACTAATATGCCACTTATCACGGTTGTCTATCAGCTTTCCCTCCATGGTGCTAAACTGCGATGCTGGAACATTCGTGCACACAACAGTTACAGCACAGTGAATTCTGCTTTTAGCCACAGATTTAAAGGTATTAATACAGAGTTGAACGGTTCGGTTGTTTGGGGATGCTTCATAACTACTGTTACTTGGGTGCTGCTACCGGAGTCAAGGGTGTGTTCATCGGCGTTTGCATGGAGTCAACCGATGCATATGATGCCCAGCTTTTCTCCATGATAGACGAACTGTGGCTCGGAGCTGCCATAATTGCCACGGAGTTAATGTAGAGGCAAGCATGGTCGAGGCTGGTACTCTTATGGTAGGTGAGCAAGAGGATTTGTAGACACATACGCTGCAGTGCGGTTGGTGCGTCTGACCATCTGCTTCGACCTAGAAGCGGAGCTAGACTTGGCTGGTTGTGGTACGAGCGTCACCACATAAACTTCTGAGGGTCCCTTATCAGTATACAGCAAGTGCGTGGCTGTCTCAGTCAGGTTATCGCACTTCTTCATGATCACACATAAATAGTTGACATCTGGAATGCGTTGAGTCATGTTTGGAATGCTGGCAGTACATCTGCGGACACGTGCAGATTAGGAGGGTTGCAGCCAATCCCGGAGTCAGCACTGAGATGTGTGTCACAACTTGGCCGTCTACACGCGTACACACACCATCGTTAGGACAGACTGGTCGGCTGATCGATCAGTGCGAGTGTTTGTCGGCGAAACCGGAGAACAGGCTGGATGTGCGCGAAGCTAGATACGAATGATGGGCAAACAATGGATAATAAATTGTTCCGTAACTGTTTTGACAAACGCCGTATATAAGCGAAACTGGGTTTATTGGACGCCACAGAGATTGCTCTATTGAACGCAGTAACGTAGTCAAGCAAAAATGCAGCGTAGATTTAAAATGAAACGGATTTTATTCTCGACAGCGCGAGATATACCTTTACAGGCGTGATCATGCTAACATAATAAAGCGTGATTTAAAATGTGCAAAAATGCAACATGGTTGCCATAACAGCGAATACATATGTGGGGGTGTACATACGTATGTAATTGTGTATGTGCGCTTGGCGGGAGAGCCTATGGTGCGCTGAGGCTGGTGGTGGCTAGATCCTGACAGATGGTCTACCCACTGCTGCTACTGTTGTGCCATTGGCTCATGTCCTGGGCGCCTCCTCGTGGCGGCCGCTGGGTGGGAGTTGGGTTTCGCCCTTCTCCCTGCTAAGATCCGGGATACCAATCCGCATGAGTCAGTGAACTGACCATGTGCTAGACCCGCTGCCTTTCGGGTGTTCATTTAATCGAAGGCTTTGGCTGAGAACCCGAGTAGTTCTCCTGTCAGGTGTGGGCGCCCTGCCAGTGTCCTAGTCCATCCTCTTCGGAGGTTAGGAAGTGGTCGATGGCCCTCTTCCCGTAAAACCTAGCCATGGGACACAACAGGTCTACGGGTTATAAGCTCACAGCTCGATTGGCGTAGAGCACGAGCGCCACGCACTGTCTCTGACGGTGGGAGGGCACCTCCGGGTGTTCAATGGTTTGCTACTGCCCGCCTCAAGCCAGGCAGCCCCTGGTCAAATTGGTGCGAACCCGTCAAAACCCACCTGCGTCTGGCCTTGGTCGCAGGTGTATCCTACTACGGTCACAAAACATATATGAATCGTTCCAGTACCTCAAACGCTGCGTGTGACGGCCGTCAAGCAGACCCCAGTCTGTCTCTGCAATCACATTCCCGAGCTGGATCTGTTCCCCACTGCCTTGCGGGTCAGGCTATTGAGCCAAAGGATCCGAGCGGAGAACCCTCAAGCAAACCTCCAAACCACCCACGGCCTTGTGGGTCAGGCTGTTGAGCAAACGGCTCCGGGTGGAGTCCCTCAAGCAAACCTCCGAAGCACAACGACCACCTCGCGTGCGGTTGCCCACCAATGCAATCGTAGGCCTGTGCGCAAAGTACTCAGCATGGGGTGCTGGGAGGTGAGCATACTACTGTACCGGAACTCCAGCGAGCGCCCGGAGCGACGCACTGCACTGGTCGCGATGGAGCTGGCGCGCTACCACATCGATATTGCGGCGCTCAGTGAAACCCGGCTCGCTGAGCGAGGTAAGTTGCATGAATCAGGTTCTGGCTACACATTCTACTGGGTGGACAATGCCGCCTCAGCACCACGTGATCATGGGGTCGGATTTGCAATATCCGATCGCATCCATGGCCAGCTGGTGGGTGAACCAACAGGCATCAGCGCGCGACTGATGACTGTTCGCCTACGACTCGGAAGAGGTAAGTTTGCCACCTTTATAAGCACGTACGGTCCGACCATGTGTTATCCTGATGACACGCGTGATCAATTCTCCACTGACCTATCCTCCGTGATACTGTCTGTGCCGAGGAGCGACCGACTATTTCTGCTGGGTAATTTCAACGCACGCGTTGAGCGTGATGCATCGGTGTGGACAGATGTTATCGGTCCGCATGGCATTGGTTCAACGAATGCGAACGGTGACAAGCTGCACTTACACTGTGCCAATCACAGCCTGACGATCACGAACACTCGGTTTGCACTGAGTGCGGGTGAAATAGCAACTTGGACGCACCCACGGAGTGGTCACGCTCACCTGCTCGACTATGTCATCGTACGTCAGCGTGATATGCGTGAAGTGCGCATGACACGTGTACTGCGTGGAGCTGAGTGTGGCACCGATCAAAAATTGGTGAGGACCAAACTGTACATATATTTTCGTAAATCAATGTATTGCACTCCCGCCGTGAATCGGCGTAAATTTAACATTCTCTCCCTCGGTACTGTGGCAAAACGTACTGAGCTGGAGAAGGCGATGGCTGCACGCCTGTGTGATGTGGAATGCATAGCCACAGTGGGCGACCTGTGGCACCACATTCGCGATCAGGTGACAGCTGCTGCCGAGGAGACCATCGGGAGCGCAAACTGTAAGCGGCCTGATTGGATTGATGAGAACAATGCGACGATCAGCGCATTGGTGTCGGAGAAGAATGCAGCATTTGCTGCACATGTTGCAGACCCCAGTGACTTGGGGAAGAGGAGTCAGTTTCGCAAACTTCGACAGCGAGTGAACCGAGAGCTCCGTCGCATAAAAAATGCACGGTGGACGGAGAAGGCGAAGCAGATGGAATGCTACGCCGAATGCCGCCAACACAAGGAATTCTTTGACTTCTTGAAGGCGGTGTATGGACCGAGATTGGAGTCGCTGAAGACACTGATCGATGGTAGTTCAGGCGCTACCTGCACCCAGACTGCAGACATAATGCAGATCTGGTGGAAACACTTTGACTGTCTCTTGAACAACCGTTCAGAGATCGACTGGCCTACATTGAACGGCCTCAAGCAGCACGATGTGAAGGCGAGTCTGGAGGACACACCGACACTGGATGGGACGCAGAGGGCACTTGCTTAGCTGCGTAAGGGTAAGTGTGCCGGGGCCGACTGGATCCCGCCTCAAGTATTGAAACACGGCGGACCCGCGTTGTTGACTGCGCTGCACCACTTGGTGCAAAGCGTATGGATTGAGGAGGAGGTGCCTCCTGAGCTGAAGGATGCCCTTGTGCTACCACTGTACAAGGGCAAAGGGAGTAAGCAATGTTGCACGAATTATCGTGGCATCAACTTGCTGAGTTGTGTGGGCAAGGTGATTGCCCGAATTCCGCTCAACTGCCTCGTCAGTCAGGTTGTGGAACCTAACGTGGCGGAAGAGCAGTGCGGATTCCGTTCGGGTCGCAGCACTATAGATATGGTGTTTGCGGCTCGTCAGTTGCAGGAGAAGTGCAGAGAACGACACCAGCCGTTACACCCGCTTTCTGTTGATTTCACCAAGGCATTTGATACGGTGAACTGCGAGTCACTGTGGCTGGTGTTGGGTAAGTTTGGTCGCCCGCGTAATTTTGTAAGTTTAATTGAATGTCTGCACAGTGGTATGCGAGCGAGGGTGCAGCTGAGTGGAGAGACCTCGGATGACTTTGCAGTTGTCTCTGGTGTGAAGCAAGGCTGTGCCTTAGCTCCTGCCCTGTTTAATATATATCTTCATGCAATGTTATCCTGAGCTTTTGATGCGGCTTGTGCTTACGGTGTTCGTGTGGAGCACTGTATTGATGGTGGGTTGCTGAACATCCGTCGTTTCGGTGCGAGAACTCTAGTCTGTGAGACAACTATCTGTATGTTGCTGTTTGCTGACGACTGTGCGTTGTTTTCACACAGCGCGGATGAGTTGCAGTACTTGACCAGTGCTGTGGCTTCGACAGCGGCCAAATTCGGGCTCACCATAAACACAAGCAAAACTCTCCGTCTCTTTCAGCCTTTACTGGAGGTGCAATCTTCAATATTGCCGCGAATCAGCATTGGTGCTGAAGTATTGGAAACCACCTCCTGCTTCTGCTACCTTGGGAGTGTGATGTCGACTGATCAGCAGCTTCACGTTGAGTTGCGTATTCGCGTGTCGAAGGCAGCGGCAGCATTCGGGAAGCTAGAGTACCGAGTGTGGAACAACCATCAGCTTAGCATTGGCACGAAGCTGATGGTGTACAAATCCATGGTGCTGTACGTTCTTCTATACGGCAGTGAAACGTGGACGATGTACCGTCGGGATGTGCGATATCTCGAGCGGTTCCTCAGTAGTGCTTGGGACGGATTTTGCGCATCAGTTGGGGCGACAGAGTTGCTGACACGGAAGTGTTGCGACGAAGTGGGATGTATGCAGTGGACTGCATACATTTACTGAGACACCTGAGGTGGCTCGGTCATGTGTGGCGTATGGATTCAACGCGCATACCGAAACAACTCTTATACGGTCAGCTGAGTATTGGGAAGCGGCATGTGGGGTAACCAAAGTTACGTTACCAGGACATGATCAGAGTGAGTCTCTCACGTTCTAATCTTGATTGCACGTCATGGGAATCAAAGGCGGTTGATCGGTGTGCATGGCGCGATCTAATCATGAAGGCAGTTGCCGAAGTGGGGAGAAAAGACCTCATATATGCCGAGAAGAAGCGGCAATTGCGGAAGCGGCAAACAGTGATGGGTTGTACTCCATCGACATCGAGTGCGTGGTGCTGTAGCACATGCGGTCGCGGGTGCCTGAATCAGGCAGGCCTAGTGAGCCGTGAGCGAGGCCACTCGGGACCACCACCGAAGCGACGACGGGTCCTGCAGCGAACGTAGGCAGAACTGGCGCAGCGTTTGTAGGTACGCTGCATTCGATTTATTAACAGCGTGCTTGCATGCTAAGTCTATTTATTTCAGGTGGTGGGTTTTCAATTTTGTCCTAATGCTTTTCTTTCCCATATAAATGCCTACTTATACTCTCTTCTATACACTTGCACACGTCACTTAAGCCAATAGTAGTTAATTTCGATAACATTTTCGTGTTTGTAGCATTTCCGTAAAATAAACTTCCTGACCTCGTGAACTTACCTCGTATTCGTTGGTAAACAACTTATTTCATATGCTCACTAATTTAAGAGTTATGTCACCGTTTCTTAATGCATTACTCGATTTATTTTCTTGGTTATCTTTCTCTCAAGTGATTGGCTGTTGTTTGATATCCCCGGTGTGGCTGCGCTTGATGTGCATGTTGACAAGGTGCCTACCTGTCTATTACCCACTACCTCGTCCATACTGGCTCCAGGAGACAGTTGGTCGTTGCTGGAGGGGACGGGGTCCACGGTCCTTGTGGCCGTGTTAGGCTCGAAGAGTGGTTCCATGCACTCAGTATGGAGCGGACTACGGTCCAGCCACCGCCTTGTGTGCGAATGATTCCCAACTACAGCTTGCTTGTGTTTGCCTGTGAAGGAGTGTGGGCCGGCTCCGTTGATGAAACGTGGCTCCCATCCACATGCCTCCCGGTCTTATTCCTTCGGGTTTACACTGGATATGGGGTGTGTGGTTGGAGCTGTGGGTGGTGCAGCGCAAGCTACCCATGGTCCATCCATAGGCGCAGGCGTCTTGTGGCTGGCTACAGTGACAGGGAATTCCGAAACCGGATGCCGCCAACCAAATGTGTGCGTGTAACTGTGTAGTTTGTGCTTGCAATTGTACCGTTGCAAACTTGACTGTTTGCTAGAGTCGCCAATGTGAGAATAGATGACTGATGTCCGTGAATTGGATAGGATTATCCGAATATTCATGGGGCAGTGACTCGTTTATCGCGAGTCACAACGGCCACGCCGCAGTGTTGATAAACAGAGATTTGTGGCTCTTTACAGGAAGGACGCTTGCCAGGCAAAAATCAATTAAATAAATAAATAAAGTTTTACACTAGACTGGAACATTACTGCAGAACTACTTGCTGGAAGGGGTTGGACCCGAACCAACCATCTGGCATTACGAGGTTATTTGACTTCGATTTATCCACGGACGTTGTACAAGCAGCTAGGATTTTTAGAATGGCGATCCATAGGAAATAACTCAGCGGATAGAGCAAACTAGTGCGATCGGAATGACCGTCAGTTGAATGTGCAGTCGGAAGAGCAGAAACGCCACAAAAAGGAAGAGCGCAAGATCGATACGGCCGCACGACAAGCAGTAGACATTTTCCGCTCGTCAGAGAGCAGGGTATACAATGCCAGTGTTTGGCTTTGCAGTTGCATGGACGCGAATCCTAGCCGCTACGTGTAGATGACATGCGTAGTATTTCGTCCTTGGCAGCGGCTGTTTGCGGAGGATTTCCCGTGTATGGTGGCAACATCGTGTGTAATGATGACGCCAAACACCGCGTCAAGTCAAGAGGTAGCATGTCACTCAACCGCGGTGAGGATGTCAATGTGCCTTCCGTTGATTTACACGTTTCATTGATGACCTTATGCTTATCCGTAGACTGCTGGAATAAAAACTTGTGAAAATATTGGTTTTTCTTGCGTCTAAAATTTGTCTGATCACAACCACCGTTGTATTACTAAGCGTGTTGCAGATTCGTGCATTGATTGGAAAATTCCTCTGAAACGTGCCTTCCGTTGACACTTAGACTGTACTTTTTTGTTCACTCAAACGATCTCTCATCGTAGTTGTGAGGACCGTTCGTGCGCCGAACCATGTCCTCAAAAACGCGGATAGTATGATCACTCCCTTACACCCTCTCATGTAGTTGACTTAGTAACGGTTCAATCCAGGGTACGCCCACACCTTTGTCCAGTGGTTCACCTCTGGCTTATACCTACATTCCGTCAGTTTCTTTGTCTCGACTGTAACGGATACCCTATGCATAAGGTCTAATGTCGCTGTCATCATAGCATTGTAACATGTTTACTTGCATGTGTGCCTCCTGTTAACTTATCACCCTTTCCTCACTCTGTTATTGGACTAACAATGCTTGTCCTGTGACTTTGCTAATTTTTTCAGTCGTCCTTTGGATGTCTGGTTTGAACAGCACATGAAAGGGCTACTGTTTAATTGCAGGTTGTTGTTGACGGTGTTACACCGGTGTTGTGGAGGAAAGGTCAAATGCACGAGCAGTAGTAAGCAGGTCACTCCGGTAAACGAACTGTTGTAATCCGATAAATTTCTAACTGGGTGAGTACATTAAGGTGTCGCAAGGAGAAGGATGAACCAATAGGGAAGCAGAGAATTAGGCGCTTTGTGTGTGTGTGTGTGTGTGTGTCTGGGGTTGTGTGCACGTGTCTGTTTAGACTAGCTGTCAAAAATGCTGACAGAATACACAACATCACCTCTCCGCTTAATCATATGATGCGTCAAAACCATATCGATTCGGTCGTCTTTGTTCTCGGCTCGTCCTGCGGAGCTGCGTGCTTTGCGTAGTTTCGTCAGTGAAGGTTGGTGGCACATGCTCCGTTCTTCTGATACTTGTGAATAATCTCTGGGCGTTGACTGTGTGGACATCTTCCAGCCGGTAATTGCCTGGCCTACATGCACGTGTTAATCTTATCGGATCTGATAACGTGGGCTGTCCTTTTGATGCAGCGTTTATCTTCACGCTCACGAATGTTCCGGGCTGGAGCGGAGTGGTAAGCTTCTGGTAAGTGGTCTGATATCGATGGCGACGATCTAACTCGTCAGAATTATTGGTTGCAGGAATAGAAAGTGCGGCATTCAACTTTGTCCGAAGGGCACGCCCAAGCATGAGTACAGCTGGCGTTTTGTCTGCGGCTCGGTGGTGTGCGGTTCGGTAAGAAAATAGTGCTTGTAGAACTGTATCCTCCCAACCTGTACCAGATAATAGTTTGGATACCTTTTTCAAGGATCGATTGAACCGCTCTACCATGCCGTTTGCCGCTGGAATATACGGCGTTGTACGTGAGTGCCGGCTAGCGTGAAGTTGAAGGAACGAATGAAACTCGTGTTTTGTAAACCGCGGCCCGTTGTCCGTCACTATCTCCTCTGGTAATCCGAAGCGGGAAAACATGTATTTCAGCCAACGAATAATGCTGGCAGTAGTCACCTGTCCATACAAATGGACCTCTGGCCACTTAGTGTAAAAGCACGTCGCCATCAAACAGTTCCTTTGATGCTGAGACGCTGAGCTAAATGGACCCATGATGTCAAGAGCTATCTTGGCCCACGGTCGCATAGGATAGTCAATGGGTTGTATGGGGGATGAAAACGGCCTTGAAGTTTTGTCGCCCTTTGACATGAAGAGCAGTCATGGACAAGTTTTCTATTTCGTGTAACATTCTGAGCCACCAGAAGCATGCGACAACCTTGCGTTTCGTACGAACAATATCAGGGTGGCTTTCATGAGCACATAGCATGATCTTTTGCATCAAACTCCGAGGAGCCACAAATTTTTTGCCACGCATTAAACATCCATCTACAAATGAAACTTCGTGACGAAACACGTAGTACGGACGAAATTCACCTGTTTTGAACCGTTTAGCAGAAACCCCTGAAAGAGGCAGAGTTTCTCATCTTCCTGAGTCGCCTTCTGGAGTTCTTCCTTAGTCAGGGCCGAGATTGGTTCATTACTCAGGGAAGACACCAGTGACCTCTCAGTATCATCCTCATTATTTTCAGCTTCGTTGAGTGGCAGTCCAGAGAGCGCATCCGCTACCCGATTTTCGCCTCCGGGACGGAATTTATTTTGAAAATCGTATGTTAACAATCGTGCATACCAGTGATGTATCCGAAGTGGCCTGATGCCATTTGTTCCTCGAGTAAGTAAGCTAGTTAATGCTGCGTGATCTGTCCGAAGAGTGAAGGGTCTTCCGAACAAGAACAAATTCCACTTCTCGCAAACGCAGGAAAGGGCTGCCTTTTCCCTGGCAGAGTAAGAAAGCTCTGCCGCCGACAATTTTCTGGAAGCGTATGCAATAACTCTTTCATGCCCCATTTTGAATTTGGGATAATATGGTACCCAACCCAATGTTTGATGCATCAGTAGAGACAATCGTTGGGCATGTCTCGTCGAAAATTGCCATGATTGGTGTGGAAGTATTGCAGCGCTTTATCTCGTCAAATGCCTTCTGTTGGGGTGGACCCCAAATAAATACACTTTTCTCCTTCGTCAGTTCATGCAGTGGCTCAGCAATATTCGTTAAATCCTGCAGGTAACCTAGGTTGTAAGAACACATACCTAGAAGATGCTTCATTTCAGTAGAGTTCTGTTTACAAGGAGCCTCGGTGCTGGCACGTAGGATGTCAAAACTCGGCTTCATACCGTCAGTTGTTATAACATAGCCCAGAAACTTAATTTCACTTGCATTAAATTTGCACTTCTCGAGGTTTAATCGGAGGTTAACATCGTGTAGTCGACGTAACACAGCATGCATTCGTGAATCATGTTATGCTGGAGTCCTACAGAATACACAGATGTCGTTCATGTGTACTATTTGACCAGATAAATTGGCAAATGAGTGGACCATAAACTTTTGCCAAGCTGCTGGGGCAGAAATCAAGCCCATTGGCAAGACTGAAAGAGTCCGTCCATAGTAAGAAATGCGGTCAGCGGTCTTGACTCCTTAATTAGAGGCATGTGAAAGAAAGCCTTCCTAAGGTCCAATTTTGAAAAATTCGGGCGCCGGCTAGTTTGACAAGTAGTTCATCCGCAGTTGGAAGCACAAAATTTTCTACCACGATTTGCCGATTTAGGGCCCGCAGGTCATTGCATATTCTTATTGTACCGTGCTTCTTGAGGACTGTAACCATAGGGTGGACCCATTCAGAACAGTTAGTGGGTCCAATGAGACCATCTGCAATCATTTGCCGTAATGCTGACGAAACAGCCTCTCTTCAGGCCAAAGGAATTGGAAGTGGATGAGCAATAGCTACCGGTTTAGCTTCCTACTTCAGACATATGCGGTGAACGGAGGAGGGAGCGCGCCCTACTGTTTGTTCAAACAGTTTCGGGTACTGTATCTGTAAGTCTGATAGGTTAATTGCCATGATACGCCTAAGAGACAGGGACAGTGTGATTCTCAGTGCAACTATAGCGTTGCATTCGAGTAAGGGAGGGTTATTTCCGCGGGTAACGTACACAGCAACTGATGATTTCACGGCCCCAAGTTGCAACACAATCACCACAAATCCCCGTATTTCTACCGGGGCCTTTGTATAACTGTCAGATCGATAGGCTGAAAGATGTATAGGCATGTCATGTAGGTGAATGTCATAAACACTACTCGGTACTATAGTAATAGGAGAGGTTGAAGCAAATTCCAAGTCAACAAGTGTTGTTCTATCGTGTGCAAGAACTGTAACAGTACGAATGTCAGGCATAGGTAGTTTAGGCTCTGGACAATTGGAACGATAGTTAGACAAAGTACCTGAGTTATCAATGGAAAAGACATTTTCTGATGACTGTAACTGCTGACTAGAAGCGGAATCTGTAGGATGCAATTGAGAAATGCGTACTGAACGGCAACAACGGGCAAAATGTCCACGCTTACCGTACTTCTTGCAATACATTTGTAAGGCAGGGCACTTGGTAAAATTGGCTTTATGCTGTAGGCTACAGCAGTGAAAGCATTTATGTGGGATTGGAATTCGGTTGGCGCGCGATGTATCATGGCAACCTACTGTATGTCTGCGTTGGTGGCGAAACATCGCAACTGTTCGACCGTACATGTTTTGAGGTGGGCTAATTCCACAGCCTTATCCCAAGTCAATTTGGAAGCGTCTTCGGTAAGTAGACATTCCGGAATTCGGTTGTTGGTGATTCCACTAGCATTACGCCCTCGCTTCTATTTTTCGGTATGGTTGGATACCCGTAGGGTCGTACACCGCGAATGAGGCGATCAACGAAACCGTCTAGAGTTTCCGATGATTCATGTGTAAGTCGGCCGAATTTGAGGCGAGCCATGAAGAGGTTTGTATTGCAACAGAAAACATGCTCTTTCAGTATCTTGTAACATTGGATTTTACGGTTGTTTTAACCTTCGAAACGTCCACTTGTTTTACTGACTGCACGTCCGTTGTCACAAACCGTTTTGGTGAGTACCTCGCTGCACGTTTCTCGCTCTGTCTGATTCGCTTCCTACTCTTGTGGCCTGCACAGTGCACGTTGGGTTCAGTCGCCTCCGATTTCTATACTGTCGTATTTGACACGTCTTACGTATCATTGCTTACCGACTAGTATCCCAGGCTCCGCCCAACAATTGGTGACCCCCTGTCAGGAACACGCCGTTTGCCATTGTGAATTTTCATTCTGGTGAGCTCGTTCCAGTGATTTTGTGATTCATTACTTGTGATCATATTGCTTTCTCACCTACCACATTTTATCTGCTTTTTGCAATGGATTGTCTAGAGGATAAGCCGTCTCCATGCGCGGTTAACGCCGTTCAGCCTGCCATGGTCAAATCAGTTGCATTGGCCCCTCCTTTTTGGGAGAATTATCCTTTATTATGGTTTTTGCATTTAGAATCCGTATTTTATATTCGTAAGATTTCTTCTGATTTCGCCATGAATAACCAGCTAATATGTTGCCTTCCTCAGAATATATCCTCGCAGGTGAGAGACATCATACTTTGCCCCTCTCTAGTAATGAAATACGAGACACTTAAACAGGCTATTATTCAGCGAATCACGCCTTCTGACAAGGTCCGTCTGCAGCAACTATTATGTGATCTGCAGCTAGGAGATAGGATGCCCTCAGCCTTGTTGCGCGAAATGCAATAGCTCATCGGCACGTCCAACATGGACTTTGGGATTCTCCGCGAGCTGTGGACGCAACGCCTTCCTGAAAGCACTCAGGCTATCCTTGCAGTAGCAAGTGACTTGCCCATCACAGCAATTGCAGAGCTAGCAGACCGCGTCATCGAACGGCACCAGCCAGAGACTGAAACCAAAGCACCTAAGCAGCTTTATGCTGGCGCAACCACAACGACAAGCGCGACTAGCCCGCCGTCGGCAATAGACGCATTATCATTGCAGGTAGCTTCGCTTCAGCGCCAGGTCAAAGAGCTCACCTTAAAACGTAAGCACCGCAACCGCTCTGGATCATCGCACCGTCGCACAAAAGCTGATGCATCAGGTTACTGCTTTTACCACTCGCGTTTCGGTACTAAAGCCCGTAAGTGCGTACAGCCGCGTAGCTACTACGCTATAGATGATTCACAACGCCGGGCTGTAATGGCCACGGACGTCAGCAAAGCCCAAAGTCGTCTCATCTACATTAGGGATTATGACTCCGATACCCAGTTCTTAGTTGATACCGGGGCGGAAGTCAGCGTCATTCCCCCTATGCCAGGTGAGCCTACCGCTTCTCTGTCGACAAGTCTCAGTGCCGCCAATAGCACGCCAATAGCCACCTACGGTCATCGGTCGCTTAAACTGGACCTAGATCTTCGGCGCAGTTTCCGCTGGGTATTCAATGTCGCTGCAGTCCCCTTTGTCATCATCGGCATTTGCTTTCTCAGGCGTTTCGACCTCTTGGTCGATGCGAAACGCCAGATGATAGTCGACACTGCAACAAAACTCAGCGTGCGTGGCAGCACCGCCGATGTGACATCTATATCCCCGGTCTATGTATTTCCCCAGACCTCGTCAGCCTAAGCTAATCTCCTTTCTCAGTATCGCAAGCTCGTTCAGCTAATGAATGCAGCTTTGCCCGTGGTAGCTCAAGTCACACACCACATACGGACAAATGGCCCACCTGTGTCATACCGTCCACGCCGCCTATCGCCTGAGAAACTAAAGGTAGCTAGGGCGAAGTTTGAGCACATGCTTGAACTTGGAATAATCCGCCCTTCCGACAGCCCTTGGTCCTCGCCCCTGCAGATGGTCCCCAAGAAATCTGGTGACTGGCGTCCTTGATGTGGTTACCGCGCACTCAATCGCCTAACCGTCCCAGATAGGCATCCCATCCCACACATGCAGGACCTTACCGCATGCCTCACAGGTAAGACGATCTTCAGCAAGATCGATCTGGTTCGCGCCTATCACCAGATACCTGTGGAAGACAATGACATTCCTAAAACAGCCGTAATCACTCCTTTCGGTTTGCTTGAATATGTAAGAATGCCATTTGGACTGTGCAACACCGCACAAGCTTTGCAACGCTTCATCCACGATGTCACTCGTGGCCTAGAATATGCCTGTTCCTACCTCGATGATATTTTAGTGGCTAGTTCATCGGAACAAGAGCACCTCGAGCATGTTCTAACTATCTTCCAGCGCTTGACACAACACAGTGTCACAGTCAACCCGACTAAGTGCGAACTCGACAAATCAACGGTAGAATTCCTAAGCCACCTCGTGTCATCATCATCTGGTTTTATCAGCTGGTCCTTCCTGATAAGATCCAGGCAATCAATGACTTCCCAGCTCCGACTTCATTCAAGCACCTCCGTCGATTTTGTGGTTTGGGCAACTATTATCGACGCTTCATTCCGCGCTGCGCTCAGCTCATGCAGCCACTGACTGACCTACTCAGAGGAAACGAACGTAAGTTCGCATTCACTGACACAGCACAGAGAGCCTTCGCCGAACTCAAGGATGCTATCTTCAACATAGCCCTCCTCGCTCATTCCGAATCGACTGCACCTCTTTCTATTACGACCGATGCCTCAGACGTCGCGGTAGGAGCCGTCCTCCAACAATACATTGGTGGGCAATGACAACCCCTTGGGTTCTTCTCCATGCGCCTGTAGGCAGCAGGATTCTGCTACAGCGCGTTTGGCAGAGAACTGCTCGCCATTTACCTAGCAATACGTCACTTCCGGCACACACACTCGAAGGCCGCGCTTTCACGGTCTACACAGACCACAAGCCCCTTATCTCTGCCTTCAACTCTGCTAGCGACAAATACTCACCACGGGAAACAAGACACCTAGACTTTGTCACACAGTTCACTGCTGACAAACGTCATGTCTCAGGTGTCGATAATCCCGTCGCCGACGATCCCTCACGCGTCAACCTCACTCTGCGGTCTTTGCCTACGGTCGACCTCGTCGCCATGGCATCGGCTCAAGACGAAGATATACAGCGCACTCTGCAGTCCACTTCGTTGCATGTGCAACGTGGTCCTCTCCAAACCACGAAGGAACCATCATTTGTGACACTTCCACAGGTTGTCCTAGACCTCTCGTGCCCGTCTCCTTCAGACGCACAGTCTTTGACGCACTGCACTCACTATCACATCCCGGTATCCGTGCATCTTTGAAACTGGTCACCGAACGTTTCGTTTGGCCATGCGTAAACAAAGATGTTCGTACCTGGGCTCGCGCTTGCCTTCAATGCCAGCGCTCTAAAGTACATCGTCACACCCGCAGTCCTCTTGGTTCATTCCCTGCCTGGGACTCTCGGTTCTCGCATGTACACTTAGACCTGGTAGGTCCATTACCTCCATCACGCAGATTCGTATACATTCTTACATGTGTCAACCGCTTCACCAGATGGCCAGAAGCCATTCCCGTAACAGACTGCACAGCTGAGACTGTTATCCGGGCCTTTTTAGATCGGTGGGTCTCGCAGTACGGATGCCCATCCACCATTACAACTGACCGAGGAACGCCTTTCGAATCTTCACAATTCGATACGTTCTGCAACTTTTTAGGCTGTCGCCGCATTCATACCACAGCGTATCACCCAGCAGCCAACGGGTTGGTTAAATGTTTCCATAGACAGCTTAAGGCCTCTCTCTGCGCCTCCTCCGACCCTAGCTGGAGCGAAAACATTTCGCTCGTACTCTTAGGCATTTGCAGCGGCATCAAAGCTGACTTGCAATGTGCACCAGCAGAGTTGGTTTACGGCACGACGCTCAAGTTACCAGGAGAATTTGTTTCACCTCCCGCATCTTCGGGTATGCCTCCGCCTAACTTTGCGTCCTCCCTAGCTCAACGCATGCGTTCACTACGCCCGACCCCGCCCCGTGAACAGACTAGAGATGTGCAAATGCACAGCGGACTCTCTACCTGCACTCACGTCTTCCTCTGCACCGACGCAGTGCGGCGCCCTCTCCAGCCTCCCTACACTGGCCCTTTCAGAGTTCTGCAACGGACTCCGAAACATTTTACTATAGACCAGAATGGTCACCGAACAACGGTGTCCATCGACCGCTTCAAAGTGGCTTTCTTTGACGAGCCACTTGCAGCCCATCCTGATGCTCGCGCACAAGCACCCGCACCTGTGGTGACTTCCCGAGCACTGGATAACCCGGAACCCTCCGTACCCCTTGACCCGCAACCTATCTTGCCGTAACCTCAGGCAATCGACCGACGCGGTAGACAGGTCAAACGTCCGGTCCGTTTTTCCGATTTTGTAAGCGCTTGCTATTTCCATTAACACGCCTTTTTCGTCTTTAATGGTTATCCTGCGTCTCATCCACAAACGTTTTGCAAAATCGACAAAAAACCCAAAGCATTTTGAAAACCTAAAAAGCGTATTTGCTTTTATCATACATGCCATGTTCCCTCTCCGGCGTCAAGCCACTTCCCCGACCCTTGCCAACCCCTTCTGAGTTCTACCTTCCAGAAACTCAACCGTCGGAACTGCCCAGTCAACCCTCGAGTGACTCGCCAACAGGCTCAACGCAACCCTGGAGTGACTCGCCAGCCGTCCCACAGCCCCCTTCCTCGCCCTCGACCGCAGACACCCACGAACCGATTGGTTCCCGAACGCCACCTAGGCATTGCCGACGAAGATGCCGGATTTCTTCGTGGGACGAGGACCGTGGACTAAAGTGCGGTGGGGGGAGTGACACCTCCCAAGCGTACCGTCGGGTCTGCAGCAAAGGGAAGGTCCTGTCGGCCTCTTTCTGGACTAGCCAGTTGTTTTGCAGTCCGACCAGCCCGCCCCGACGGCACAATGATGATGCACTCTGGTCCACATGATCATCATAAATGAAACTAACAAAAGCCTGGACCCAGCGAAATCTGCTACACACCCCACTTTGGAAGCCATACTCCAGCCTCTGCAAACATTCGCATCCACCCTCACCTCCCGTTCCCCCCCACTAACAACTCCATCGAAGACTTCCATCCTTCAGCCTTCTAGGGGGAAGCCCTTGTAGTGCACTGGAAAACGTGCACTTTCAGTATCTTGTAACATTGGATTTTATGGCTGTTTTAACCTTCGAAACGTCCACTTGTTTTACTGACTGCACGTCCGTTGTCACAAACCGTTTTGGTGAGTACCTCGCTGCACGTTTCTCGCTCTGTCTGATTCGCTTCCTATTCTTGTAGCCTGCACAATATACGTTGGGTTCAGTTGCCTCCGACTTCTATACTGTCGTATTTGACAAGTCTTCCGTGTCATTGCTTACCGGCTAGTATCCCAGGCTCCGCCCAACAGGT
Source organism: Dicrocoelium dendriticum (assembly GCA_944474145.2). Lineage (NCBI taxonomy): Eukaryota > Metazoa > Platyhelminthes > Trematoda > Plagiorchiida > Dicrocoeliidae > Dicrocoelium > Dicrocoelium dendriticum. The sequence continues at coordinate 14,084,155 of OX104061.1, forward strand.
TTGTAAGCTGTCCCCATGACTTGTCCAGCACCTCTAGTGCTTTCGTTAAGGTATCTTGTGACTGGAGCTCCAAAGCAGCAAATTGACGTTGTCCCTCATCACCGAGTAGGTGTCTGAGAAGCTTCAGTTTCTGGCCTTCAGTGTAGTTAGAAGCCGCAGGTAGTAGGTCAAGATAGTTTGTAAACGAGGTTTTGCACTGGACCCATGCACGTTCGGTGGGACGTAAGGTCGGATCAGACCAGTAAACTGTAGGAGGATGTAATTCCATGGCGTAGGTTCGTAAGCCGCGACGCCAGTGTTGTGTACGAAAGGTCAAATGCACGAGCAGTAGTAAGAAGGTCACTCCGGTAAACGAACTGCTGTAATCTGATAAATGTCTAACTGGGTGAGTACATTAAGGTGCCGCAAGGAGAAGGATGAACCAATAGGGAAGCAGAGAATTAGGCGCTTTGTGTGTGTGTCTGGGGTTGTGTGCACGTGTCTGTTTAGACTAGCCGTCAAAAATGCTGACAGAATGCACAACAACCGGAATCCTGAACACTTGAGGTTTACCCAATTTACTTGACGGTATATATGGTAATAGTACCGTAGTGGTTGCGATCCAATCTTGTTCTACTTTTGAGATCATTGGCTGCGCGTAATTCAGTGTTTGACCGGTGAACGTAGCAAGGCTTGTGAACAAAAATTACTCGGGCTATCGGGATAGCGCGAAAGATCGTTTCTATACTTGAAATTGCAAAATGCAAACAAATATATGTCCTGGTTCGACTGCAGCCGAGGATGTGTGTCGACAGCAAATGACTTTCACGAGCAAAGCGTTTGAGGAGGCCAAGATGCAGTGCAACCTGCGGCAATTGATACTCTATCTGGCATCCAAGCTGAAACGAACTGCATACAGGACAAAGACAGTGCAAATATATCTCTCAGCGCCAAGCATTTCAACAGGGAGATCACTCGTCTAGTGATTTACTGATAGGATACCAACGACAGTACTATGCATTAGTTCTTTCAGTTTGTAGAGGAACCTAAAAATGAAATATAGCTCCATGTGAACAGTGTGGATCCGGTTAGCGATGTAGCTGCACCGTCCTCGTAGAACTTCATCAAATTACTCAACTTCCAGAGCCACGCTACATGTCAAGGCAAGTGGACTGGCGTTCGCTTTACATCACAATGAGACCGCAGTGTCAAGTGACGATCAGAAAGGAAGGAGCAAAACCAAAACCGGATACGATCCCGATGATCGGAATGACCGAGATCTACTTCACAGTAAACCGAAGTCTCAACTGAGATTGCATATCGGCGGGTATTCAAAACACAACTTTGACGTCCCGACTCCTGTGGCAAATATTGTTCACGGATCCTAGTGGGTTGGTGATGAAGCAGTCAGCGGTTAACCAATAGGCCCCGAGTTTCATTCACAGCTCAGACTGTTTCCACCTGATGAGGCCATACGTAGATGAAACTAATCGTGAGGTATTAGTGTTGCGAGGAGCAACATTGAAACCACTCCACAACAGAAGATATGGTTTTGAGTGTATCGCGGTTTAAAACTGCCTGTTTCTTCGGAGGATTGGGACCAATTTTGGTTGGATGGAGCAGGAATGTCCCATGTACTCCAGTGCCCATATCTCTGGGAAAGTAAATAAACCTGGCGCAAACTGTGTCAGGGGGATACGTGAACTCTGTGGTGCTTATGAACATTGGATAATAGAGGACGCCTACTTCTCAGGAGAGTGGATTGACGCCAGCATGTAAGCTGGAGCCCACTGCGCAAATACTTAAGTTCCAACTGAACCAGCCGTCGTAGCGGAACTCCGCTTGGATCATCCTTGAATAACACCATGAACCAGAGGTTATCAACAAAATAGGTGACCTAGGATTGATCTGTCGTATCAGTGTTACCTTTTTCCAAAGTACGATACAGTCAACTTCAGCTAGTAAATCCAACGATTACTACTCTATGTGAAGTACACAAGACAGAAATCGACGGGCCAAACTGGTGAACTTGTAGCCGACAGATCCGCTCGTATTCGTTATCGAACGACGGCAATTCCTGTAACGAAGTTCCTGGAGTGGGGTATCGGTGGGAGCTAGAAACAGGCACGGAACGAATCAACGGCGGTAGAAAGCAGCACGGAGTCAATCACCTCAGACACATGACGCGAGAAGCACACGCAGCCAGCGGGCACTCACAGAATCGCAATACGCAACCGTGACACGAGCAAAAAACGAGCAGACACGGGGCAAGCACGTTTATCCACAACAGGAAAAGCAGAGGTGTACAGGACCTTGAGAAGACAATCAAAACAAACAGGGAATGTTAGAGTTTTGGGTCGGTAAAGTGCCTTCGCACGTTTTCATATATCTGTGGTTTCTCGAGAATCTGCAAATGAAAGAGAAAAGAAAGTGATCATTTAAGTAGTCTTTAAAACGACCCATGGCGGTTTCGATTTCGTTACATTCCGACCATTTGAAAGAACCGAGCAGTTGACATACCGATCATGTCCCTAGTGAAACAAATCATGACACGCATTGCTATACTGAACGTAAGCATTGTAAATCACATGTTCATGAGTCTGAAGTTGTGTTCACTTGACGTGAATTGCAACTCAGTTCATTAATTGTGGTTACTTGGAACGTAGTCCATTTTGTGTGTCGTGCACAAGTTGTTTCGGCATTGGCAAAAGGTAGTACTACCACAGAGGCTTCATCGCAATTCGTCAGACGTAGACACAAAAGCAGAGCTTAAGTTGATGAGAAATCTATTCGTTACGGAATGCATTTGCTAAGAAAATTTTACGAAACAAAGAAGAGAACCAAGACACAGGTAGGTTGAAGCTGTTGCTGAGTTTGACATCAAAAACAACCACAAAGCTGTCAGAAAAGAGATATCACGCCATTTGTGACCACCGTATTTTGACTTGCTAAACAAACAACGTACGAATTATCACAATCAAATGTAACCCGACGTGCTTCAACAGCCCTACAATAAACGACTTCACATAGGCCAACATATTCACCCAGGTAAAATTGAGTTCAACTTATACAAATGAGGGTGGAAAACGAAAGTCAATGGAACAACAGTTATAACGGATTAAAAACGCTGAACAATCTACTTTAGGTGATAAGTGGGACCAAAAATGAATACGAGAATAGAAAATAACATGTACCAGTGAAGTACCGTAAATTTCAAGTGTACATTGTTTGGTTACATTGTCATGTGTCCCAGTAAGTTGGGTTGGATCATGTACTGCAAGTGGCGTAATGCAGCATCAAGTCGAGTTTTGAATTCGACCAACGCAGAAGCGGCTATAACAGAATGCGAAAGTAAGCTCCTAGGGTTGGATACACGAAATGAGAAAAAAAACCTTCAGCGGCATTCCAACCGGCTGCACTGCGTCGCCATCATCAAATAGTGCCCTCACAGTGGGGGGGGGTTAGAGCTGAGCATCAATAACGATCGGTATAGATGATTGGGAGCTTTGAAGATTTGTTATACCAAGTTGAGATTGCCGCGCAGAATACGACATTGTTCGCAGAAAATTCCGTCGTCAATCTCAACTGGTTAGAGAGGTGGAGAAATCCCTTTACATTTTTGTCGCACTCCGTTGGTGTTCTTCCAGAGTAGTAAGTTCGAGTTTATCCCTGGTGTAGGCTACGCGCGCCGATGAGATCGATTTGTCCAACCCACCCACACCGCGTTCCTATTAGTCACCTTCACTTTAACCAAAAATAAGTGTTTATTTCATGATTTAAATCGTGCGTTAAGTGATTCAGGATAGAAAATTGGTCGCATAAACATAGTTTCGTACAGCAGTACAGCCTGACAACGATACGGAGCCGCAATTTGCTAAATTCCGCTACTATGTATTATTGGTGACAGGAGCCAGATGAACCCTATCATTAATCCACCTGTTAACTTTTGGTCTTCCGCTGAGAACAAACCGACCTTATCAAACTGGATGAGGTGGAAGAAATTATTTATTAACTACCTTGAACTACTGCCTGTTTTGGAGCATATGATTTCGCTTTCGGAGTCCCACAAAATACGACTATTCAAACAAGTGCTGGGAGATGAAGGCCAGCGACATTAAGATGCACTACATGTAGAAAATTGTGACACTATTACATCAGCCTTGGATAAATATACCACACTGTGAGGATTGAAACAGAATGTGTATACTGCGAGATACTACCTTTCAAAGCTTGTCCAGAAACCGAAAGACCGCGTCAACGAATTCTCTGAACACATGCACCAATCCATTCCCGAGCGTAAATGCAATTAAATTCCGGCCGAAACATTTCAATAGGGAATGCAAATTCAGTGTTTAATTGCGAGGATTCTGGACGAAAGTGCAGGGGAAAATTGTTATCTTTGAACGAGTCAGATACCACATGAGAGAATGCTTGTCTGATCGTTCACCAGAGGCAGAATTTCTCGCAGCAGCTACGAGAATGCACTACCCATCCAGTCGTCGATGTTGTTCACGCAGTTGCTAAGCCACAGACTCCAGGTGAACTTCGAAAACCGTTCGTGTGCTATCGTTGCAGGATGCAAAATGCCCATGTTTCTGAGTGTCGCTACAAAGAAAGCATCTAACAAAAATGTGGTACGACAGGCCACCTAGCCAAAGTGTGCAGATCCGAAACCGTCCCACTGACGAATATCATTCAACCGAAGCGCCCTAATAAGCTGCCGCTTACGGAGAAATATGTGTTGAAAGACCCAAGCAGCGGTCTAAATTCCGTCTAGTTGAATACCGTATTAGCTAACAAGTGCACTCCATATACGATTGGCTTGATGTTCGAGAATGAACCGATCAATTTGGAACTGGATACAGGGGCTGTAGTTAGTATTATAAACAGTGATTCAATTAAGAGTCTGCCACCCTTACAACCGTGTAACTCAAAATTGCAAACCTACACGGGAGATCCGATTAGGGTCTTGGGAAAGTGCATGGTTAAAGTCAAGCACGGCGAGTGAGAAGTAACGCTACCTTTGACCGTGGTACTTGGAAAAAGACCAACTCACTTGGACAGAAATTAGATCTGATATTTCCCAGAAACGACGCAGATTAATGAGGTCGTGCTCAATGACAGCAGTCTAAACGAACTGCTGAAAAAATTTGCTTCTTTATTCAAAAATAAGTTTAGAAACTGAAGAATTCTGGAACTTTAATCAATCTACGGGTAAATACCAATGCCGTTTTACAAAGGACAAACATTACAGTACGCTATGCGTCGCAAACTCGAAGTAGAACTACAACGGCCACAATCTGAATGCGTAATCATGAACATACAACACTCGGATTGGGGTACGCCAAATGTTCCTTTAATCAAACCCGATAGTACCGTACGTAACTGTGGAGACTATAAGTCAACCGTAAATCACGCTTCTAAGGTGGAATGGTATCCCTCGTCAAGCACCGAAGATTTGTACACTAGGTTATCCGGTGGTCAAATTTCTCCAAGCTTGATCTTAGTCACGCATATTCTTAACTTGAACTTGTTAAGGACTCACGTTGAGTAACCACCATAACTACACATGTTGGACTATTTCAGTATACCTGTCTTCCTTTCAGAATAAGCTCCGCTACCACCATCTTCCAGCGAATCATGATGACATCGTGAAAGATATACCCTTTACTTGTGCTTATTTAGATGATATCATGGTTCCTGGTCGAAGTGATGCTGAACATTTAAAGGCACTTCAGACTGTTTGAATGTTTGGAATCGAATAGATTGAAACTGAAGAAATCTAAATGTGAGCTTTGTCTGAATCTGTTTGTTACCTTGGCTACAAACTTGATAAGAAAGGTCCGCATGGTTTGCAGAATAAAATATTTCTAGTTATACAGGCACCGCAACTTAGGAATGTTGACGAACTCCGACAATTCTTAGAAATGTTATCACACTACTGTTACCAATGGCCTCAACTATTTTAGCTCCTTTGAACGCCCTGCTACCTAAAAACACCTAATGGGTTTGGAATGATGAGCATCATTCGTGCTTAAACTGTTTAGCATCAGCGCCAGTTTTAGTTCACTACGATAGAAAAATCCTCTGATCATTAAGTGTGATGCTTCTCCATACGAATTTGGAGCAGTTTTGTGTTATAAAATGCCGAATAGTGCAATTCACCCGATTTCTTTCGCTCCGCGTGCCTTACAACTTGATCGATTTAACTTCGATTTCAAGAAATTTTACCAGTATATTTAGGGCAGCCATTTTGAGATCCAAACTTATCACAAACCGTTGATATCCTTATTGGGTGAACCCATGGGGATCCATCAAATGTGTTCACGTTGAATGCAACGACGTGCACTAATCCAGAGTGCATATGAATACAAAACATCTTACATCTCAGGCTCTAACAAATGTAGGGTGGATACGCTGAGTCAGTTACCGCACGCGACCACCGCAGGGTCAGTAGAGAAACCGGTGGAGTTAGTTCAGTTGATGCAATACCTTGACACTACCCCTTTGACAAGTGACGCCATACGTCGATGACCCGATCGGGATCCCAAACTAGCCTCCGTGATAAGTTTCACGAAACTAGTCTGGCCTAGTAGAATTCCGACTGATTTGAAACCTTTTGGGTTTCGGAAAAATGAGCTGAATATATACGATGATTGTTTATTTGAGGGATCATGTTTAGTTTCACCGTTGTATGCGTGCTCGTTCATTCTAAATGAACTTCACAATAGACATCCAGGTATTTCCTGAATGAAAGCAGTTGCACGCGGTTATTGCTAGTGGTCCGGCTTAAATGCCTAAATCTAAAACGACCTGAAAACATGTGGTACCCGCCAACAACTTTATACGCTATTACTGTTTATCTCTACATCACACACATATGAACACAACCGATCCTCATATCAAGCGAATTTGTTCCTCATCAACACGTGTTAATACTGCAACATCCATAGCTTTTAGTTATCATCCCACCTTGTGCAGCGCATCGTGCCTGTGGCGAATAATTGCTTGTAAAATTTTGATCATGTCTCATGTGGTGTGCCTGGATGAATTCGAGAATAAATATTTATTTATGTCCGTGGGTTGGAAAGGGTAATCCGGATATTCACGGGAAAGTGACTTTATTTTGTGGCGAGTCACGACTGCCACATTACAATGCTGTTAAGCAAACAGTTGTAACTTTTTACACTGTTTCAGCCACTGTTAAATTTGCCATCGACCCAGCATTGTGATGAATCTTCTAGTGCAGATTGTGTTGACCTGAATATCACTATCTGTCACGTTCGCCGAGTGCATGTAGAATACATTTACAGTTGGTCACGAATCAAAGCTCAGTGATCCTGTAAACTATGACGGCACACTGATGACCATGCTTCCATCGTATACACTCACTTCATTTATGCCATCAAAGGTGACGCGGCGACATGTCTGACAAGCCACACATTCGTCGACGGATGCGAGAGATTAAGGGCTCAATACACCTGCGATTATAATGCTCATGAGCATAATCTTAATCGGTGACTGGACAAACGCGGTCTATAAATATACACACGTCCTCCCAGAACATGGAATATACGAGAGCAGAACAAATACGCTAATCGATAATAACAATCGAATGAACGGTTTACTAGACATCCTGCAATCAAGGTCAGAAACAACTAGTTTCTATGCCACATCTTCAATTTTCCGTATAGCGTGTGACCTGTAAAAACTAAACGCAACAAAATTCTAGCCGGTTCATCGTTGAATGAGGTTCACTCCACAGTCTAATAAACTACACCTGGTCAAGTGATCATGATAGCCGTTGAAAGAATGATACAACAACGCAGCCTTCGATTTGTTGATCTCACAAACCGATGTACAGTGAATCACTGCGGTCGCGGTCTAACAGTGCATTATCGATAAAAATCAGTAGCTTTATAGGTCAGGTCAGGTCCCAAGGAAGAGATAGGCTCCCGTCTAACGAGCATTGTAGTTTACCGGAAAATACGCTCTTGCAGTATTTTGCAACAGTAGATTTTACCGTTGTTTTAACTTGCAAAACGTCCCTTGATTTACTGACGGCACTTCCGTTGACACAAATTGTTCTGGTGAGTATCTTGCTGCACCGTTTCTCGCTCTGGTTGATTCGCTTCCTATTTTTGTAGCCTGCACAATACACATTAGGTTCAGTCGCCTCCAACTTCTATACGGTCCCGTAGTTGACACGGCTCTTATGTGTCATTGATTACCGACTAGTATCCCAGACGCCACCCAACAGCGTCCAGTTTCTTGGACCGGCAAGAAAAGCAGCGCCACCAGTACTTGGACATTTGGGTTGCTTCCCTTGCTTATGCAAAAGAAGTGAAGCAAGTACAAGAGCAACTTGTGTGTTTTAGTAGATCATAGACTACGAGATCTAACAATTGTCAGTATATTTACAATAATACCGGGAAAAGATCCAACCAAATTGTAGCTAAATCTTTTTTGAAGAATCCTACGGTGGCACTTCCAACTAGCGGTGAGCTCCGGGGTTTGCAAAGAAATTTACTCTAACTGCTAGCCTGGATCTCTGACATTTAAGTTTAAATCCATGCCCTCGTAGGTGACCGGAGGCAGCTGTTGCAAACAAGTCGGAAGTCCAGCTACCATTGGGGCCTTTCGTAATCATGAACATTTCTGTCAGATTACGTATGAATTTGCGCCGTCCCATGGAGAACACAAAAAGCGTTAGTCATATGACTTCCCGCGCTAGCCTTCTATCATTCTAGTCACCAATTGTGGATCTTTTCTATGCAAATATTCTTCCGGATACGGTGCCGAAGCCTGCACACAGTATTCTAACTGAGGTCATCACACCGCCTTATATAAAAGGAAAAACTCAGGTTTAGTGTTGCATAACGCTAAGACGGAATAGCTAATGCCTCGCCTTGTTGGCTGCGTGCCGACACTTCACTGACGGTTTAAAGTTCTTCACCACAATTATATCCCATAAAGGTGCTTTGTCAACACAACCCAAGGTCAAGGTACTGCTAATGGTTTGTGCTGTAAACCCTTCGAAGCTGGAGAACAATAGATGACATTTGTTGGCATTAAGAGGCAAGTCCCACAAGGAAGAACACTCCGCCACAGTGCAAATGTCTTTCGTTAGCGCGTCACGATTGCTCCTATATAGGAGTTTTACATAGTACGAAAAGATATAGCAAGTGTTCAAGGAGAGGATAAAATAAGAATGTGTCAGCTGTACGCCGTAACGGCGCTTCGCTGCCGCGCCACTACCAACAGTCACGAGGACGCCCGCCACTATGTGGATTGGAACCGGTGACCTTATGACTGCAAGCCATGCATGCATTCCAGTCGGCCACCGGCCGAGGAGCCAAGTCATTTTATATACATAAGGAACAACAGTGGGCCTAGAACAGAATCTTGGGATCACAACTGTGAGCGGTGAATGCTTGAGCTGGAGTCACCAACTTTAACACAAGTTTCTACTGTAAAGTAATTCTGCTATACAATGCAACAATTGGGAACGTACCCCAAAGCAGGTCAATTTTTCCAGTAATAAACGATGGTTAACGGAGTCAAAAGCCTTGCTAAAGTCTGGATAGCAAACTTCTACTCGAATCCCACAAGATGGCGAACACAAATCAAAAACAAGGTGTTCCGGCGTGGAACGTGAAATATCGGTAGCTTGTACATTGCAGTTTATAATACTGTAGCGTGGCGTTTATCACAGTTGCTTGGTTTGTTCACTACGTGTTGGCAGTACATTCACGTGGGGACACATACTAAGACAGTAAAAATACTTTCCTACTATCCAAACGGGAGTGTTACGTCATTAGTTTCAGGTGGTGGCCTCGACACTGTTTGTAAGAGGAAAGAGTAAACAGTTATATATATGAATGCTCGCTTCCAGTTAGTATCCGGTATGTACGAATGAGATCTCCGAGAAGCTGTCGGTATTCTGAGGAAAACACACCGAGTGACCGAAGGTGCAGTTCGTAACTGATATCGGATAGACCACGTGTTGCCTCAGTGGACCTTTTTTGGAGTTGTTCCAAAAGACGAATTTCTCGTTTTAGCAATGAACAGTAAGCCTAAATTGCATATTCAACGTGAGGACGAATATACGAGTTAATCAGCAATGGTACCAACCGTCGCTCAAAAGTGCTGAGAGCTCGCCTCAAGTTAAAGTTCGCCAAATTTGCTGATTTCGAACATTGGAAGGATTTGCCAAAACTTTCTTGCATGTGTTGTCTTAAGAGATATGTGTTGGTGATACCACCACACACCGTCAACAGGTGGCCCTTTGCAGGGTTCAGTAGAAGCTGATTTATTTCTGACTATTTGTTAATTCAGTCCAGGATTTTCTGAAGAGAGGCACGGCCAGATGTTGAGCGAATTGCTTTGCATATTTCGATATCATCTGAAAATATTTGCATCGGGATAGATTGTTTGTTGGGTAATTGATGTAGACTCAAAACAGTATCAGACCGAGGACGGATCCTTGAGATACACAACTGGAGACATAGGCTTTCGGAAGGAACGTCAGTTATTTTTGGTTGATGGATGAGCGGGGATCCGGTGATATCGTAGGCAACAAACTTGAGGAGGACGACTAAGTGACTGTCTCCGTCGAATGCGCTAATGAAGTCTAAGCAAATGTCATCTAATGCGACTGCTTCGTCAAGAAGCAGATCGGTGAGACAAGGTCGGCTGCGTCTGAGACCATGTCGGCGGTTGGAAAGTATTGGCAGACTTACAAAATATCACTTCAGTTCATCCGCGATTATTGGTTCCCTCACTTTTGAGAACACAAGTAGGGAAGTTATAGGTCGGTGTCGAGCAAAATCCAATCGCTTTGTATGTCGGAGTGATGATTCCACATTTCCACTCAGATGGGAGTGTGTGGGAAGCAAACAGACTGCAAGATGTATGGCTTTGGTGGAAATAAATGTCTAAAGAACCATTGGCTTGATCCTGTCAGCCTCCGGGACACTGTTTTCTCAGATAAGCTGTAATTCGCTTGTGACATGCAGGAGCAAAGGTGACACTGGATAAGACGGCGACATTTGCATGGAGGTGATAGGGCGAAGGTTTCATGGTGTTTGTAACCAATGAGCCAAACTGCAGGAGTAGTGCGCTCGCGGTATTTACAGCAGTAGTCATTAGCCCAGTGGCCGTCCTGAGTGGTACGTTGGGATTAGCCTTTCTTTAGCCATTTAAATACCTGGACAGTAGTTTGGTGTTACTCGTACACTTGAGTACTATAGTCCCTTGTCATTCGTTCTTATCGGTTCTAACGAGTGACATGTAGTAGTTTCTGACTGTTTTGTAATTCTGTCATGTGGCATCTCAGGAATTTAGCGCATGTTGTCTCTAAATCTCATCTCTCTAATTGATCCATTTACGTGTTCTGCTTGGGATGCAATTGTTCGGCTGCCTCGATACTCGTAATGGTACAGCGTTTGAGGTTGCTTGTATGACCCAGTTAATTTTACATTCCAATACATTTCTTGCGTGGTTCGTTGAACTGTGCGGCTGGAAGTTCTAGTCAACGGTTATCGCTACTTGTTGAAGCCTAGAATGGTAGGTAATAGTTCGTTGAGCTCCTCGTTCCTTATCAACAATACTGGCAACACACGTGGCCAAACGTTAGAGATGAATGCTCGTTACTACCTAGTGGAGGGTCGTATGCGACTGCCTGGAGCATCAATTCTTCAATAGTCAAGATCAAGTCCATAATTGATGGCTCGTTTAAACCGCGGTGTTCGGTTCACTGCCATATCTATGAACTCAAGGGGTTTTGATTTGAATGATGGCTCAGTGGGAACACTGATACTGTTGAGATACGAATGCAAGAGCGCCACTAATACCACAACTGCACTGTGTCGGACAAAACCTCTGATCTCATCAGTGAGGCCGAGCATAGAGTAAGGTGAGAACGGACAAAACGCAGACCTAATGAAGAGCGAAAAGCGTAGTCAACAGTTAGTTGTTGACAGCTCGTAACAGTCCAAGCGCAGTGCTCGTTCTCGTGCATGATCGCACAAAACCGGTGAAAATAGCATAAGTGTGACTCAGTTGGTTGCTCCATTAGGAGTTAAATTTTACGAAGTGCTGTCCGACCACTAAGAGAGCGAATAAAATTAACATGAGAATGTCAAGGACAATGAGCCTTTTGTGAGATAATGCTCGTCTAGTGAAAGTCACTTAGCAGAAAGGACCGGGATAATAAAAGGAAAATCTTGCCACAGCCATCGCCGAGTACAGATAAAGATGTCGTCCTGGAGGTGATGTATCGGACGAAACATGGTTAGTGAATGAGTGATTGGGAGACAGCTTGCCTATAGCAACAGCTGAAAGCCGTTGATATAATGAATAGGTTTAGGTGGAAGAACAAAGGTGATCGCTAGGCGGCGATGAGGTTCCTTGACTCTAATTGATTCGTTGTCTGTCAAAGTACCCTAAAAGGATCGTTAAAGGGAATAGAAGGGAGATGTTGAGGCAAAAGACTACAACGGTCCATAAGAACATTGGGTGAGCATCTCGTCCATTGGGACTCACAGATGCGTATCTTTACGTGAATCATTCGAGGTTCGATCAAATGACTGCTCGACTTGGAGTCAGCGAGTTTAACCAATGGACCGTGAGGGTGAGCACTCACACATCCAGTCCACGACTGTCTTGCACTTTGCTGCTATGCCGAAGACGGAATTGGCCTTCGGAAGCACGAGTTACATTACCAAGCCATCATCCATCATATAACGTTATAATATGCTCGATCCAGATACTGATACCGAACGAGTAGTAGGGGCTACATTTTCAGACAGATTCGCTAACACAGGACTCAATAGCGGAAAAGATAAACCGCAAGTTCAGCTCGAACACTGAAAATCACGAGAGGAACGCGGGCGTCCGACAATTCTTAAGCGGATGAAACAGTCGTCCATCGCTCTTAGATATCATAATGTTTGAACGAGCGACCTCAGCTGTGGCGCAACAAGCCGAGGCCTGAAGACTACCTTTAGCTTAAGCATTGCAAAAGTCGTTGAAATTGAGCCAACAGAAAATACGCTGTGGACAAAAAGCTTCGCGTTCTGACGCGCCACAAAGCAGGAGAAATCATATTTACTCATGGGTATGGGATTTTTGACGTAATTTGCTGAGTGCTACTTCGCAGTAGTCTACGAACGAGATAAACATCCACATGCTTGGAAATGCACTAGACGGCCGTTTCAATCTATCGGGTCTCGTCAGTAGTGTGCATCTATCGGATCGATAATGATCTGAACACATGACCAGCAGCGGATGAATCGTCAACCGGCAGATTAGGACACTATGCCATGGAGGACAGCTGTGTACGACATAGCACTCAGACATCAGATTACTGTATCTCAGGCACTGCTTATAAATACGTATGCGTACGCCCGACAGCTAATCTAATCAGCAAATGCATCCATCGCCGACAAAACAGCGTGCACAGTTGTTTCAGTTCACATGATCGCGCATGCAATTAGGAACACAGTTGTACACAGTCGAGAACGGAAGCTAATTATGGGCGTGATCTATCTGGCCCATATCGTCAACTCGTTTCAATCGATGAGACATTTTCAATTATCCTGCAGCTAGTTAAACGTTCAAGATGTAAAGTGCCATGTTTGAACGTATCAAATGAGTGCGCACAGACCTCCATGAACCTAGTAACTATGCGAGACGAGGCTTTACAATACCGTGCACTGAACAAAACCGGAGAAACGTGGTGCTTCGCTGAATTCGCTTGTTGCAGCCGCGTATAAGAATTCAAGCCAGACCAACGAAATGTTTCGGTACCATCATGTCATTGAAGGGGTGCGCATGTTGGCAGAGAGAGAGCGGCGACTCACTCGATCGTGTCGTCACGTTAAACACTATATAAACAAGTAACTGTTGTAAACGACCCGTGTTAATGAAGCCGTTTACTCACAGGAAAGAAAACACAAGGAGGAACGCTTCAGCAGTATGCCGTACCGACGTTTCGCTGCCACGCGACCACCATCAATCCCATCTAGGCTGCGTGTACCACGAGGTCGATAGCACCCACGCGAATTCGAACCGGCGCCCGCCAGATTGGAGAGTGTGTAATCCTTTCAACCATCAGTCTACAGAGATTTAGGCTGAATGGCTCTAAATTACTTTACAAACGCGAGAAGGCTGATTGGATTGATATGTGACCATGTATTGTTACAAGCTGACATGAAAGCGAAACTCGGTGCTTTGGTAGTCCTCAAATACAGTTTGCTCCGGTAAAATGTCAGTCATCCTACTGCCAGCATGCATAGTAGATACTTGTGGGAAGAAACCTACGACCTAGGAAGTTGCAGATATCATGGAGTCAAACGGTAGATTGTCATGAGATTGGCTCAGTTAAAGATCAGATGATGCCACTGATTCACAGACCTCAGTTCGCCTTCGTGATGCCGGACCACAAAAGCAGTAATGACAATGGCGATGGTGTTCAACTGCTCATAGCTTGGTAAATGAGAGTAGAGTGCTATCTTGGAAGCTGCAGTGCAGCAATTCCTATCGAGTAAGTACAATGCTCCAGTGGAAGCGAGCTGTCCGCTTTGCTCAGCTCATTCTTTTACGGCCCAACCATAGTGAACATGTGTTGTCTTGTGCTTTGGTTGAGTCTACTTGGAAATCTCAGTACAGTGAGTTTGTTTGTTGGAAGTTAATGCACGCCTCGTTTAGGTGGATAAACCGAAATGTGAATGAAGACGGCGGGGTAATACAATGAGAGCAAGAGAAACGAGATGGTAAGAAGGTTGTAATAAAATATATCTACAAAATCTCTGGTTTTGTATATATATATATATATATATATATATATTCACAATCTGATTACAGATAATGTGTCATCAGAGGCATGGCGAAATAAAAGAGGGAAACAAAATACAACGTGAAGAAAACGACTTTGTTCCGTTTTCCACACGCCGCTTTGGGATATTCTTGTGTTTTGGTGTTTTATGTTCCATGAGACGTTAACTATTAGGTAACAAAGTAGAACAGCACTGTCTCTACTGATGCCGGTGGCGCGCCATAACCCCCAACCTTCCTAACCACTGGCAGTCCGAATCGTATGGTCCGCATTCCTGGAAGGCGGACCCGTCCGACGGATGCTAAGCTTGAGGTTGCATTCCTCATGATCCTTCACGCTATTGGTTGTGTACCGCTGTAATTTTTTCAATCGCTTACGGGGAGCGCAAATAACGCTCGACGGGAAGGCGAGAGGCCGACATGTGCAAATAGTGTCCGAGCCAACGCATGTGGTGTTGCAGAATAACGTTCTGAAGACTGGCACTACTGGCTCCAAGTATTCGATCTCGGAACTCTGCGTTGTTTACGTGGCGCTGCCACCACACCCGAGCAATCCTTCGTAAACAGCGATTGTCAAAGACTGACAACCGCTTCATGTCTTCCGAGCGAACAGATCAAGTCTCACAGCCGTACAACAGTACTGCATTGACGGAAGGATTGTACACCCTGCCCTTGAGCTTGAGACTGACCTCACGACGACGCCATAGATGCCCCAGTTTGATGAATGCAAGGCGGGCCTACGTAAGCCGTTGAGACTTTATGCCCAACACCGCCACCAGCCGTGATGCAACTCTGTAGATAAGTAAAGCAAGGGACATGCTCCAAAACATATTCAGCAATGGTGAGCGCGGGTTCAGGAATCTGCCAATCCTGGAGCAACATTACATTTTCCCGGAGTGAAGTATAGGCCGTACTTAGACGCCTCCGTCGCTAAGCGGTCCAAAGCGCTCTGGATGGTTTGTGGGTCGTCCCCTAGCAAGGCTATATAATAGGCGTGGTCCAGATCCGTGAAACTGTCTCCAAGGAGGAGCTCAACACCACCGTTCTGGACACCTTCCAGTGCTCCTTGGACGACATCTACGACGGCAAAATTGAAGAGCAAAGGTGAGATAGGGCAACCACTGGTCACAGCAAATGAAGAGTGTTCCGTAAGCCCTAACTTTGTCTGATGTGTGGTTGTAAAGCACTTTCCGGATGGTTACAAACTTGGCGGGCACACCTTTCTTCAGTAAACAGTGCCACAATGCAGATCTAACTACTGAATCAAATGCCGCTCGGATGTCCAAGAACACTAAGATTGTCGGCCGCCGGTGGATGTGACGGAGTTCGAGAAGTTGGAAGAGCGTGAAGATTTGGTCGATGCAGCCGCGGCCTGGACGAAAGCCGGTTTGTTCTTCTCGAGAAAACTCCTCTCTTGTCGTTGAAAGCCTGCGAAGTAGGACAGACACTAAGATTTTTGATGAAACAGAGATCAATAAGATACCGCGGTAGTTACATCAATCGTCGCGGAAACCTTTCTTGTGAAAAGGAACAATGGCCGATTCTCACCATGAGTTCGGGATCTTCTCCTCAGTCCAAACTTTCGTGAACAACGATAGGATTTCGCTGATAAGTACACTCCCACCATCTTTGAATAGAGCTGGTGGTAGGTTGTCGGGACCCGAAGCTTTGTGGCGTTCCAAAGATTGGATTGCATCTCGGATCTCTGCTTCAGTTGGGGGGCCTGTAAAACAGGCCAACAATCATCCGTTGGGGCTAGAGGTGCAAAAGGGGCTGCGTTAAGTGGTCGAATTGAAGAGCGAAACGTTCTGCTTAGCGACCCAATCGCCCGTGAAGGTTGGTGATCTTTGTGCCGTCTGATTCGCAAATCGTCTGGCTAACAGAGTGTGAATTATAATCGGTGGCCCTGATGATGCAAAATAAACGGCGATAGTTGTCATCATACATACACGTTAGCTGCCAGTGGAAAACATCTCAGCTATTGTGCCGCAATACTAAAGAGAAGAAAAAATGCAACAGTGTCACGCCGGCTGAGCCTCCAGTAACGGATATACATCGTTCCGGAGAGATAATAGTCGGCCATCGTGTCGTAAATAGTCATATTATGCCCAGCGAAGATCGTGATTGGAAGGGGAGGCCAAGCAGGAGGAGATGGACAAAGGAACGCACAACAGAAACGCCATTGGGGCCAGTTCCTAGCCATATCAGCAAGTGTGTCCAACCAAACGTGTTCATCGTCCTAAGGACCCCAGCCGGGTAGTCGTGATGCACCAACCGACGCCAACTTCGAAGTGACGGTATTCATTTCTCTCGACCAAGTTATCGCTTGGCCACCCCGCCATTTCTTTCAACCGCACTCCCGGAGCGCAAAAAATGCACGTCGCGGGAATCGGTATGCTGGCATGCGCAACACGTTGTCCAGCCATCGGAGCCTGGTGCGTGATATAAGGGTGCTGAGCGGTTCATTCGCTCTTCCTGAACCAAATACGCGACGCCGAACATGCTCATTGCTCACGCGATGCTCCCACCAGACATGAGCTAAGCTGCGAAGGCAGCGATGATCGAACGGGACCAGCCTCTTTATGTCTTTCGACCTGATGGGCTAGGTTTCATAACCGTATAAGAGGGTTGAACGGACGGATGCGATACACACTTTACTCTTCAGGGCGAACGTTGTGTCTGCGCCACAGGTGATGAAGATTGACAAAAGCACCTCGAGCTTTTGCTATATGGTTCGTAACCTCGCCTTCGATCCCAGGGGCGCTAAGATAGTTACCCAGGTACTTCACTTCCTGAACGACTTCTAGCTTATCACCATTAAGTGTCAGCGCAGGGGTGGGTCCCTGCCAATCTTGGAGAACTTTGCATTTCGATGGAGCAAAGCATAGCCCAAAACAATTGACCGCCAGTGCTAATCGGTCCAGTTCAGCCTGGCACGCTTGGGCGCTGTCACATATTAGGGCAAGGTCGTCCGCATACTACAAGTCAAGTAGTCTTTTACCAGGAAGTAGCTCCACACCTTCTAGGTCGTGTCTAGCGAACGCTGTTTCCATGACTTTATCAATAGCAAAATTAAAGAGGAAAGGTGACAGCGGGCAACCTTGTCTCATCGC
The DNA here is from genome assembly GCA_944474145.2 of Dicrocoelium dendriticum. Taxonomy (NCBI): domain Eukaryota; kingdom Metazoa; phylum Platyhelminthes; class Trematoda; order Plagiorchiida; family Dicrocoeliidae; genus Dicrocoelium; species Dicrocoelium dendriticum. The sequence goes on from OX104061.1 coordinate 14,102,085, forward strand.
TGGAGATATTGAAGGGCGGCAACCGTTTCCCATAAACCCTCACTCTGCCCGAACTATGCGCGTATAGCGGTTTTGATAATGTTTACATATTTATCGGGCACACCTTTCATGAGTAGAATCCCAAAGGACACATCGATCCACCGAATTGAAGGAACCTTTGCTGTCGAGAAACACGACAATGGTGGGTCGCCAAGAAACATGGCGGTGCTCCAACAATTGACGCAAAGTGAAGATGTGGCCGATGCAGCCCCGAGCTCTACGAAATTCGGCTTGCTCTTCGCGGATCCGGCCTTCACGAGCGCTAGTCAGTCTGTGGAGAAGGTGAGAAGCGTAATTTAGTATGTGTGTAACCTCAACAGCCTAGCAACTAGACATAGAGCCAACAAAGCCATGGAGGCTAGCAGATAAGGGGAAGTCACTGCGTCATAATCATCGTGGCATTCTAGTTGAAGGTGAACAACACACAAAAAGTAGGAAACATTTTTGTAGTTTGTTTTTCACACGCCGATTTTTTCCTTTTTTTGTCATTTTCAATGTTTGTAGTGTGAAACATGTGAATCAATATAATACTGTACACAAGTCTTCCACCGATTCCGGTTGCGGGCCATGTCTTCAAGAATGCTAAGCCATTGGCACTCCTCATCCTTGGGTCCCCATCCTGGAAGACGTACGGATCCAACAGCGACTAGACACGACGTCAGCGATTTTATGTTCTGCCGCCAAGTGGAAGACTGACCACCACGCGGTCGCTTCCAGCCAGGTCCTTGATGAGCGAATAGAGCGCGACGCGGTAGACGCTCAGGTGCCATGCGTAGGACGTGACCGAACCATCTTAACTGGCGCAACAAAACCAGTTTGTTGAAAGGAATACTCGCATTCCCCAAGATGCGACATCGAACGTCATTACTATTTACTCGATGTTGCCACCAAACACGAGCGATCCTCCTTAAGCAACCGTTATCGAACGCAAAAAGACGACGCATGTCTTCCACGCGAATCGGCCAGGATTCACACCCATAGAACAATACTGAGCGGACTGATGCGCTGTAAACGCGGCCCTTTAGTGAGAATCAGACGTCGCGACGACGACACAAGTGCCTCAGATTGACAAATGCTGATCGAGCTTTAGCGATACGAAGAGAAACTTCTTTGTTGATAGTGCCGTCAGCAGAAATACAGCTCCCAAGGCAGACGAAACTATCTACCTGTTCAAGTTGTGCACCTTTGAGCAGGGGAGCAGGTGAAAGCCAATCCTTGAGCAGTACTTTACACTTCGATGGGGCAATTCTGATCAAACTGATCCCTCTGTGGTGGCCGCAGTTCGAACGGGAGCCACCCTTGAAAATTGAGACTATGACAGAGCGGCTCCAGTTTGTCAGGACAGTTTCCTGCCCCCACAGTTTCATTAGCAACTCGTGTAAATCATCCACAAGAGCAGGTCCCCCGAATTTGTAGAGCTGGGGGATTCTATCTGCACCAGCGGTCTTATGCAATTTCAACAATCTGATTTCACGTTCGACTTCGGCGAGTGATTGCGGACCTAAGGAGACGGCCCATGGAGAAAGCGATAGTTCAGATTGGTTAAACTGCCTTGCAAAGTGTTCGGCCCAACGCTCCAAGCGTTTTGACAAGCTGTGGATCGGCTGTTCACTCTCGCCACGTATTGTCTTGCTAACACCAGGTCTCCTGCTGCCTGTTTCCCGTATCAGACGGAATAAGTTACGATGATTACCAAAGGCAACGGCTGTTTCCATTTCCGTAGCACCATGAGACCACCAGGCTTCGCGGTCTCTCTTCAGGCTAGCACGCAGTTTTGCCCTGAGATTTTTGCGAGGCTCATTGTATTCGCCTCCAGTCGGAATACGTCGACGAGGCTTTGTAGAGACCTAACGCCTAGGTTGGCAATTTCATTTGCCACATGAAGACAAGCCTGCTGATAGTAACTTTTGAAGAATATGCAACCAGTGATCTTCAACGGTGTTTTGTGGACGCCTACTCAGCCCAGAGGCCAGTGTAGTTTGATACGCATTCAGAACACCCGGCATCGCCAGCTGGCTGGTATCAATGCGCTTAGAGAGACGTTGCGGACGTCCGCCGAAACGCACCCGGAGGCCGACACACAAGAACGTTGGTGCTCCAAATCGAGCGACAGTTTTGGACACAGCCTCTCCAGCGGTAACTAATCGTGATGTGATTGATTTGCGTCCATGGCTGGCCCGAGAGTGGTGGGTGCCAAGTCACACTTCTGCGGGTGCTGTGTCGGAAGTTAGTGTTCGCGAGAAAGAGACGAGTACCCTCACACAGGTGTAGCAAACGCTCACCGTTAGCATTACGTGAGCCTACACCATGTTGGTCGCCCAGATGAAGCTCATCAGAGGACAATCTTTAGACTTGGACGTTTAGCTCAAAGCAAGAACCACAGCTTACGTGTTTCTTCTGTAACGAAGAAGATCGTTAAGTCGGTGATAGAAATCATCTTTCACCGGATCAGGTCTGCAGTTTGTGGGGGCGTAAGGCGCAATGACAACCAGGCAACGTTTGTCCCCGCGCGACTTCGTAGCATGGAACGAACCAAGTAATCTAACGGCGCACATCCTACTGTTTACTGGGATCCAATCGATCAGGGCAGCTTCAGTCCAGGGACTCAAAACAATGCCGACGCCAGCTTGACCGGCATTTGAAGCTGCATCATCGCTAGACAGGCGCAATGAGAATGTGCCGCCAGTGTCGCATGTGGGGGATCGCGGAGTAAGTACGGAGCTCGAATCTTGCAGGCGGGTTTCTGATAAACAGCAAATATCGATCGATAGGGTCTCTAGCGTGCGGGCAAGTGCTGCCTGTTGGCCAATCTGTAGCAAAGTGTGCACGTTGAGGCATTCCAGTCTTAGCGAGACGCGAGGACTCCAGAGGGAAACGGATGAACTGACGTTGTCCGATTGGTTGAACATGTACTTGTCGACTGGATTGGAGGGGTGCCCTGCGACTGTGTGTGATTTGAAACCACAAGTGACTATTGAAGCAAGGTGGGAGAGGGTTAAAAATTGGGGGATTGAAAATGTGGGGGATAAAAGTAAAGTTGGAGCGGGACGATAAGGATGAAAAAACACAAGAAAGGGGATACTGAGACGGGAAGG
>OX104061.1:14105718-14174457 GCA_944474145.2 Dicrocoelium dendriticum
GTGGGGACACATACTAATACAGTAAAAATACTTTCCTACTATCCAAACGGGAGTGTTACGTCATTAGTTTCAGGTGGTGGCCTCAACATTGTTTGTAAGAGGAAAGAGTAAACAGTGATGTACATGGATGCTCGCTTCCAGTTAGTATCCGGTATGTAAGAATGAGATCTCCGAGAAGCTGTCGGTATTCTGAGGAAAACACACCGAGTGAACGAAGGTGCAGTTCGTAACTGATATCGGATAGACCACGTGTTGCCTCAGTGGACCTTTTTTGGAGTTGTTCCAAAAGACGAATTTCTCGTTTTAGCAATGGACAGTAAGCCTAAATTGTATATTCAACGTGAGGACGAATATACGAGTTAATCAGCAATGGTACCAACCGTCGCTCAAAAGTGCTGAGAGCTCGCCTCAAGTTCAAGTTCGCCAAATTTGCTGATTTCGAACATTGGAAGGATTTGCCAAAACTTTCTTGCATGTGTTGTCTTAAGAGATGTGTTGGTGATACCATCACACACCGTCAACAGGTGGCCCTTTGCAGGGTTCAGTAGAAGCTGATTTATTTCTGACTATTCGTTAATTCCGTCCAGGTTTTTCTGAAGAGAGGCACGGCCAGATGTTAAGCGAAGTGCTCTGCATATTTCGATATCACCTGAAAATATTTGCATCGGGATAGATTGTTTGTTGGGTAATTGATGTAGACTCAAAACAGTAGCAGACCGAGGACGAATCCTTGAGGTACACAACTGGAGGAAGTAACGTCAGTTATTTTTGGTTGATGGATGAGCGGGGATCCGGTGATATTGTTGGCAATAAACTTGAGGAGGACGACTAAGTGACTGTCTCCGTCGAATGCGCTAAGGAAGTCTAAGTAAATGTCATCTAATGCGACTGCTTCGTCAAGAAGCAGATCGGTGAGACAAGGTCGGCTGCGTCTGAGACCATGTCGGCGGTTGGAAAGTATTGGCAGACTTACAAAATATCACTTCAGTTCCTCCGCGATTATTGGTTCCCTCACTTTTGAGAACACAAGTAGGAAAGTTATAGGTCGGTGCCGAGCAAAATCCAATCGCTTTGTATGTCGGAGTGATGATTCCACATTTCCACTCAGATGGGAGTGTGTGGGAATCAAACAGACTGCAAGATGTATGGCATTGGTGCAAATAAATGTTGAAAGAACCCTTGGCTTGATCCTGTCAGCCTCCGGGACCCTGTTTTCTCAGATAAGCTGTAATTCGCTTGTGACATGCAGGGACAAAGGTGACACTGGATAAGACGGCGACATCTGCATGGAGGTGATAGGGCGAAGGTTTCATGGTGTTTGTAACCAATGATCCAAACTGCAGGAGTAGTGCGCTCGCGGTATCTCCAGCAGTAGTCATTAGCCCAGTGGCCGTCCTGAGTGGTACGTTGGGATTAGCCTTTCTTTAGCCATTTAAATACCTGGACAGTAGTTTGGTGTTACTCGTAAACTTCAGTACTATAGTCCCTTGTCATTCGTTCTTATCGGCTCTACTGAGTGACATGTAGTAGTTTCTGACTGTTTGTAATTCTGTCATGCGACATTTCAGGAATTTAGCGCATGTTGTCTCCAAAGCTCATCCCTCTACGTGTTCTGCTTGGGATCTAATTGTTCGGCTGCCTCGATACTCGTAATGGTACAGCGTTTGAGGTTGCTTGTATGACCCAGTTAATTTTACGTTCCAATACATTTCTTGCGTGGTTCGTTGAACGGTACGGCTGGAAATTATAGTCAACGGTTATCGCTACTTTTTGAAGCCTAGAATGGTAGGTAATAGTTCGTTGAGCTCCTCGTTCCTTATCAACAATACTGGCAACACACATGGCCAAACGTTAGAGATGAATGGTCGTTACTACCTAGTGGAGGGTCGTATGCGACTGCCTGGAGCATCAATTCTTCAGTAGTCAAGGTCAAGTCCATAATTGATGGCTCGTTTGAACCGCGGTGTTCGGCTCACTGCCATATCTATGAACTCAAGGGGTTTTGATTTGAATGATGGCTCAGTGGGAACACTGATACTGTTGAGATACAAATGCAAGAGCGCCACTAAGACCACAACTGCACTGTGTCGGACAAAACCTCTGATCTCATCAGTGAGGCCGAGCATAGAGTAAGGTCAGAACGGACAAAACGCAGACCTAATAAAGAGCGAAAAGCGTAGTCAACAGTTAGTTGTTGACAGCTTGTAACAGTCCAAGCGCAGTGCCCGGTCTCGTGCATGATCGCACAAAACCGGTGAAAATAGCATAATTGTGACTCAGTTGGTTGCTCCATTAGGAGTTAAATTTTACGAAGTGCTGTCCGACCACTAAGAGAGCGAATAAAATTAACATGAGAATGTCAAGGACAATGAGCCTTTTGTGAGATAATGCTCGTCTAGTGAAAGTCACTTAGCAGAAAGGATCGGAATAATAAGAGGAAAATCTTGCCTCAGCCATCTCCGAGTACAGATAAAGATGTCGTCCTGGAGGTGATGTATCGGACGAAACATGGTTAGTGAATGAGTGATTGGGAGATAGCTTGCCTATAGCAACAGCTGAAAGCCGTTGATACAATGAATAGGTTTAGGTGGAAGAACAAAGGTGGTCGCTAGGCGGCGATGAGGTTCCTTGACTCAAATTGATTCGTTGTCTGTCAAAGTACCCTAAAAGGATCGTTAAAGGGAATAGGAGATGTTGAGGCAAAAGACTACAACGGTTCATAAGAACATTGGGTGAGTATCTCGTCCATTGGGACTCACAGATGTGTATCTTTAGGTGAATCATTCGAGATTCGATCAAATGACTGCTCGACTTGGAGTCAGCGAGTTTAACCAATGGACCGTGAGGGTGAGGACTCACACATCCAGTCCCCGACTGTCTTGCACTTTGCTGCTATGCCGAAGACGGAATTGACCTTCGGAAGTACGATTTACATTACCAAGCCATCATCCATCATATAACCTTATAATATGCTCGATCCAGATACTGATACCGAACGAGTAGTAGGGGCTACATTTTCAGACAGCTTCGCTAACACAGGACTCAATAGCGGAAAAGATAAACCTCAAGTTCAGCTCGAACACTGAAAATCACGAGAGGAACGCGGGCGTCCGACAATTCTTAAGCGGATGAAACAGCCGTCCACCGCTCTTAGAGATGATAATGTTCGCACGAGTGATCTCAGCTGTGGCGCAACAAGCCGAGGCCTGAAGACTACCTTTAGCTTAACCATTGCAGAAGTCGTTAAAATTGAGCCAACAGAAAATACGCTGTGGACAAAAAGCTTCGTGTTTTGACGCGCCACAAAGCAGGAGGGATTATATTTACTCATGGGTATGGGATTTTTGACGTAATTTGCTGAGTGCTACTTCGCAGTAGTCTACGAACGAGATAAACATCCACATGCTTGGAAATGCACTAGACGGCCGTTTCAATCTATCGGGTCTCGTCAGTAGTGTGCATCTGTCGGATCGATAATGATCTGAACACATGACCAGCAGCGGATGAATCGTCAACCGGCAGCTTAGGACACTATGCCATGGAGGACAGCTGTGTACGACATAGCACTCAGACATCAGATTACTGTATCTCAGGCACTGCTTGTAAATACGTATGCGTACGCCCGACAGCTAATCTAATCAGCAAATGCATCCATCGCCGACAAAACAGCGTGCACAGTTGTTTCAGTTCACATGATCGCGCATGCGATTAGGAACACCGTTGTACACAGTCGAGAACGGAAGCTAATTATGGGCCTGATCCATCTGGCCCATATCGTCAACTCGTTTCAATCGATGAGACATTTTCAATTATCCTGCAGCTAGTTAAACGTTCAATATGTAAAGTGCCATGTTTGAACGTATCAAATGGGTGCGCACAGACCTCCATGAACCTAGTAACTATGAGACACTAGGCTTTACAATACCATGCACTGAACAAAACCGGAGAAACGTGGTGCTTCGCTGAATTCGCTTGTGGCCGCCGCGTATAAGAATTCAAGCCAGACCAACGAAATGTCTCGGTACCATCATGTCATTGAAGGGGTGCGCATGTTGGTAGAGAGAGCGGCGGCTCACTCGATCGTGTCGTCACGTTAAACACTATATAAACAATTAACTGTTGTAAACGACCCGTGTTAATGAAGCCGTTTACTCCCAGGAAAGAAAACACAAGGAGGAACGCTTCAGCAGTATGCCGTACCGACGTTTCGCTGCCACGCGACCACCATCAACCCCATCTAGGCTGCGTGTACCACGTGGTCGATAGCACCCTCACGAATTCGAACCGGCGCCCACCAGATTGGAGAGTGTGTAATCCTTCCAACCATCAGTCTACAGAGATTTACGCTGAATGGCTCTAAATTACTTTACAAACGCGAGAAGGCTGATTGGATTGATATGTGACCATGTATTGTTACAAGCTGACATGAAAGGGAAACCCGATGCGTTGGTAGTCCTCAAATACAGTTTGCTCTGGTAAAATGTCAGTCATCCTACTGCCAGCATGCACAATAGATACTTGTGGGAAGAAACCTACGACCTAGGAAGTTGCAAATATCATGGAGTCAAACGGTAGATTGTCATGAGATTGGCTCAGTTAAAGATCAGATGATGCCACTGATTCACAGACCTCAGTTTGCCTTCGTGATGCCGGATCACAAAAGCAGTAATGACAATGGCGATGGTGTTCAACTGCTCATAGCTTGGTAAATGAGAGTAAAGAGTGCTATCTTGGAAGCTGCAGGGTAGCAATTCCTATCGAGTAAGTACAATGCTTCAGTGGAAGCGAGCTGTCCGCTTTGCTCAGCTCATTCTTTTACGGCCCAACCATAGTAAACATGTGTTGTCTTGTGCTTTGGTTGAGTCTACTTGGAAATCTCAGTACAGTGAGTTTGTCTGTTGAAAGTTAATGCACGCCTCGTTTAGGTGGATAAACCGAAACGTGAATGAAGACGGCGGGGTCGTACAATGAGAGCAAGAGAAATGAGATGGTAAGAAAATCATAATAAAAGATGTCTATAAAATCTGGTTTTATATATATATATATATATATATATATATATATATATATATATATATATATATATATATATATATATATATATATATATATATATATATATATACGCATATTCACAATCTGATTACAGATAATGTGTCATCAGATGCATGAGGAAATAAAAGATGGAAACGAAATACAACGTGAAAAAACGACTTTGCTCCGTTTTCCACACGCCGCTTTGGGATATTCTTGTGTTTTGGTGTTTTATGTTCCATGAGATGTTAACTAATAGGTAACAAAGTAGAACAGCACTGTCTTTACTGATGCCGGTTGCGCGCCATAACCCCCAACCTTCCTAACCACTGGCAGTCCGAATCGTATAGTCCGCATTCCTGGAAGGCGGACCCGTCCGACGGATGCTAAGCTTGAGATTGCATTCCTCATGATCCTTCACGCTATTGGTTGTGTACCGCTGTACTTTTTTCAATCGCTTACGGGGAGCGCAAATGGCGCTCGACGGGGAAGGCGAGAGGCTGACATGCGCAAAATGCGTCTGAGCCAACGCATGTGGTGTTGCAAAATAACATTCTGAAGACTGGCACTACTGGCTCCAAGTATTCGATCTCGGAACTCTGCGTTGTTTACGTGGCGCTGCCACCACACCCGAGCAATCCTTCGTAAACAGCGATTGTCAAAGACTGACAACCGCTTCATGTCTTCCGAGCGAACAGATCAAGTCTCACAGCCGTACAACAGTACTGCATTGACGGAAGGATTGTACACCCTGCCCTTGAGCTTGAGACTGACCTCACGACGACGCCATAGGTGCCCCAGTTTGATGGATGCAAGGCGGGCCTACGTAATCCGTTGAGACTTTATGCCCAACACCGCCACCAGCCGTGATGCAACTGTGTAGATAAGTAAAGCAAGGGACATGCTCCAAAACATATTCAGCAATGGTGAGCGCGGGTTCAGGCATCTGCCAATCCTGGAGCAACATTACATTTTCCCGGAGTGAAGTATAGGCCGTACTTAGACGCCTCCGTCGCTAAGCGGTCCAAAGCGCTCTGGATGGTTTGTGGGTCGTCCCCTAGCAAGGCGATATCATAGGCGTGGTCCAGATCCGTGAAACTGTCTCCAAGGAGGAGCTCAACACCACCGTTCTGGACACCTTCCAGTGCTCCTTGGAAGATATCTACGACGGCAAAATTGAAGAGCAAAGGTGAAATAGGACAACTACTGGTCACAGCAAATGAAGAGAGTGTTCCGTAAGCCCTAACTTTGTCTGATGTGTGGTTGTAAAGTACTTTCCGGATGGTTACAAACTTGGCGGGGACACCTTTCTTCAGTAAACAGTGCCACAATGCAGATCTAACTACTGAATCAAATTCCGCTCGGATGTCCAAGAACTCTAAGATTGTCGGCCGCCGGTGGATGTGACGGAGTTCGAGAAGTTGGAAGAGCGTGAAGATTTGGTCGATGCAGCCGCGGCCTGGACGAAAGCCGGTTTGTTCTTCTCGAGAAAACTCCTCTCTTGTCCTTGAAAGCTTGCGAAGTAGGACAGACACTAAGATTTTTGATGAAACAGAGATCAATATGATTCCGCGGTAGTTACAGCAATCGTCACGGAAACCTTTCTTGTGAAAAGGAACAATGACCGATTCTCACCATAAGTTCGGAACCTTCTCTGTCCAAACTTTCGTGAACAACGATAGGATTTCGCTGATAAGTACACTCCCGCCATCTTTGAATAGAGCTGGCGGTAGGTTGTCAGGACCCGAAGCTTTGTGGCGTTCCAAAGATTGGATTGCATCTCGGATCTCTGCCTCAGTCGTGGGGGGGGGGGCTGTAAAACAGGCCAACAATCATCCGTTGGGGCTAGAGATGCAAAAGGGGCTGCGTTAAGTGGTTGAATTGAAGAGCGAAGCGTTCTGCTTAGCGACCCAATCGCCCGTGTAGGTTGGTGATCTTTGTGCCGTCTGATTCGCAAATCGTCTGGCTAATAGAGTGTGAATTATAACCGGTGGCCCTGATGATGCAAAATAAACGGCGATAGTTGTCATCATACATACACGTTAGCTGCCAGTGGAAAACATCTCAGCTATTGTGCCGCAATACTAAAGAGAAGAAAAAATGCAACAGTGTCACGCCGGCTGAGCCTCCAGTAACGGATAGACATCGTTCCGGAGAGATAATAGTCGGCCATCGTGTCGTAAAAAGTCATATTATGCCTAGCGAAGATCGTGATTGGAAGGGGAGGCCAAGCAGGAGGAGATGGACAAAGGAACGCACAACACAATCGCCATTGGGGCCAGTTCCTAGCCATATCAGCAAGTGTGTCCAACCAAACGTGTTCATCGTCCTAAGGACCCCAGCCGGGTAGTCGTGATGCACCAACCGACGCCAACTTCGAAGTGACGGTATTCATTTCTCTCGATAGTCATTGCTTGGCGTACCCTCCTCTTCTTTCAACCGCACTCCCGGAGCGCAAAAAATGCACGTCGCGGGAATCGGTATGCTGGCATGCGCAACACGTTGTCCAGCCATCGGAGCCTGGTGCGTGATATAAGGGTGCTGAGCGGTTCATTCGCTCTTCCTGAACCAAATACGCGACGCCGAACATGCTCATTGCTCACGCAATGCTCCCACCAGACATGAGCTAAGCTGCGAAGGCAGCGATGATCGAACGGGACCAGCCTCTTTATGTCTTTCGACCTGATGGGCTAGGTTTCATAACCGTATAAGAGGGTTGAACGGACGGATGCGATACACACTTTACTCTTCAGGGCGAAGGTTGCGTCTGCGCCACAGGTGATGAAGATTGACAAAAGCACCTCGAGCTTTTGCTATATGGTTCGTAACCTCGCCTTCGATCCCAGGAGCGCTAAGATAGTTGCCCGGGTACTTCACTTCCTGAACGACTTATAGCTTATCATCATTAAGTGTCAGCGCAGAGGTGGGTCCCTGCCAATCTTGGAGAACTTTGCATTTCGATGGAGCAAAGCATAGCCCAAAACAATTGACCGCCAGTGCTAATCGGTCCAGTTCAGCCTGGCACGCTTGGGCGCTGTCACATATTAGGGCAAGGTCGTCCGCATACTACAAGTCAAGTAGTCTTTTACCAGGAAGTAGCTCCACACCTAGGTCGTGTCTAGCGAACGCTGTTTCCATGACTTTATCAATAGCAAAATAAAAGAGGAAAGGTGACAGCGGGCAACCTTGTCTCATCGCTGGAGATATTGAAGGGCGGCAACCGTTACCCATAAACCCTCACTCTGCCCGAACTATGCGCGTATGGCGATTTCGGTTATGCTTACATATTTATCGGGCACACCTTTCATGTGTAGAATCCCAAAGGACACATCGATGCACCGAATTGAAGGAACCTTTGCTGTCGAGAAACACGACAATGGTGGGTCGCCAAGAAACATGGCGGTGCTCCAACAATTGAAGCAAAGTGAAGATGTGGCCGATGCAGCCCCGACCTCTACGAAATTCGGCTTGCTCTTCGCGGATCCGGCCTTCACGAGCGCGTCAGTTTGTGGAGAAGGTGAGAAGCAAGTAATTTAGTATGTATGTAACCTCAACAGCCTAGCAACTAGACAATAGAGCCAACAAAGCCATGGAGACTAGCAGATAAGGGGAAGTCACTGCGTCATAATCATCGTGGCATTCTAATTGAAGGTGAACAACACACAAAAAGTAGGAAACATTTTTGTAGTTTGTTTTTCACACGCCGAGTTTTTCCTTTTTTGTCATTTTCAATGTTTGTAGTGTGAAACATGTGAATCAATACAATACTGTGCACAATTCTTCCACTGATTCCGGTTGCGGGCCATGTCTTCAAGAGTGCTAAGCCATTGGCACTCCTCATCTTTGGGTCCCCATCCTGGAAGACGTACGGATCCAACAGCGGCTAGACACGACGTCAGCGATTTCATGTGCTGTCGCCAAGTGGAAGGCTGACCACCACGCGGTCGCTTCCAGCCAGGTCCTTGATGAGCGAATAGAGCGCGACGCGGTAGACGCTCAGGTGCCATGCGTAGGACGTGACCGAACCATCTTAACTGGCGCAACAAAACCAGTTTGTTGAAAGGAATACTCGCATTCCCCAAGATGCGACATCGAACGTCATTACTATTAACTCGATGTTGCCACCAAACACGAGCGATCCTCCTTAAGCAACCGTTATCGAACGCAAAAAGACGAACATGTCTTCCACGCGAATCGGCCAGGATTCACACCCATAGAACAATACTGAGCGAACTGATGCGCTGTAAACGCGGCCCTTTAGTGAGAATCAGACGTCGCGACGACGACACAAGTGCCTCAGATTGACAAATGCTGATCGAGCTTTAGCGATACGAAGAGAAACTTCTTTGTTGATAGTGCCGTCAGCAGAAATACAGCTCCCAAGGCAGACGAAACTATCTACCTGTTCAAGTTGTGCACCTTTGAGCAGGGGAGCAGGTGAAAGCCAATCCTTGAGCAGTACTTTACACTTCGATGGGGCAATTCTGATCAGACTGATCCCTCTGTGGTGGCCGCAGTTCGAACGGGAGCCACCCTTGAAAATTGAGACTATGACAGAGCGGCTCCAGTTTGTCAGGACAGTTTCCTGCCCCCACAGTTTCATTAGCAACTCGTGTAAATCATCCACAGGAGCAGGTCCCCCGAATTTGTAGAGCTGGGGGATTCTATCTGCACCAGCGGTCTTATGCAATTTCAACAATCTGATTTCACGTTCGACTTCGGCGCGTGATTGCGGATCTAAGGAGACGGCCCATGGAGAAAGCGATATTTAAGCTTGGTTAAACTGCCTTGCAAAGTGTTCGGCCCAACGCTCCAAGCGTTTTGACAAGCTGTGGATCGGCTGTTCACTCTCGCCACGTATTGTCCTGCTAACACCACGTCTCCTGCTGCCTGTTTCCCGTATCAGACGGAATAAGTTACGATGATTACCAACAGCAACGGCTGTTTCCATTTCCGATGCACGATGAGACCACCAGGCTTCGCGGTCTCTCTTCAGGCTAGCACGCAGTTTTACCCTGAGATTTTTGCGAGGCTCATTGTATTCGCCTCCAGTCGGAATACGTCGACGAGGCTTTGTAGAGACCTAACGCCTAGGTTGGCAATTTCATTTGCCACATGAAGACAAGCCTGCTGATAGTAACGTTTGAAGAATATGCAACCAGTGATCTTCAACGGTGTTTAGTGGACGCCTACTCAGCCCAGATGCCAGTGTAGTTTGATACGCATTCAGAACACCCGGCATCGCCAGCTGGCTGGTATCAATGCGCTTAGAGCGACGTTGCGGACGTCCGCCGAAACGCACCCGGAGGCCGACACACAAGAACGTTGGTGCTCCAAATCGAGCGACAGTTTTGGACACAGCCTCTCCAGCGGTAACTAATCGTGATGTGATTGATTTGCGTCCATGGCTGGCCCGAGAGTGGTGGGTGCCAAGTCACACTTCTGCGGGTGCAGTGTCGGAAGTTAGTGTTCGCGAGAAAGAGACGAGTACCCTCACACAGGTGTAGCAAACGCTCACCGTTAGCATTACGTGAGCCTACACCATGTTGGTCGCCCAGATGAAGCTCATCAGAGGACAATCTTTCGACTTGGACGTTTAGCTCAAAGCAAGAACCACAGCTTCCGTGTTTTTCTGTAACGAAGAAGATCGTTAAGTCGGTGATGGAAATCATCTTTCACCGGATCAGGTCGGCAGTTTGTGGGGGCGTAAGGCGCAATGACAACCAGGCAACGTTTGTCCCCGCGCGACTTCGTAGCATGGAACGAACCAGCTAATCTAACGGCGCACATCCTACTGTTTACTGGGATCCAATCGATCAGGGCAGCTTCAGTCCAGGGACTCAAAACAATGCCGACGCCAGCTTGACCGGCATTTGAAGCTGCATCATCGCTAGACAGGCGCAATGAGAATGTGCCGCTAGTGTCGCATGTGGGGGATCGCGGAGTAAGTACGGAGCTCGAATCTTGCAGGCGGGTTTCTGATAAACAGCAAATATCGATCGATAGGGTCTCTAGTGTGCGGGCAAGTGCTGCCTGTTGGCCAATCTGTAGCAAAGTGTGCACGTTGAGGCATTCCAGTCTTAGCGAGACGCGAGGACTCCAGAGGGAAACGGATGAACTGACGTTGTCCGATTGGTTGAACATGTACTTGTCGACTGGATTGGAGGGGTGCCCTGCGACTGTGTGTGATTTGAAACCACAAGTGACTATTGAAGCAAGGTGGGAGAGGGTCAAAAATTGGGGGATTGAAAATGTGGGGGATAAAAGTAAAGTTGGAGCGGGACGATAAGGATGAAAAAACGCAAGAAAGGGGATAAGAAGACGGGAAGGTCAGAGCAGTAGCATCCAAACCCTTATCCACCCTGCTCGATACAGCAGATAGGGCACCGTTGATTATTGTTTGAGACGGCCAGAACATAGAGAGATATTGTTAGGAGAAAGGTTCGTTGTATTGCGTAGGCAGAATACTGTCAGGTTACCCAGGCACAGACAGGAGAACGATTAGGGTTCGCAACTAAAGCCTTCGGTTCAAAAATCTGACCGCAAAGTAGCGCGGTTTTGGCACTGGACTACAGAGAGTCCGTTTTAGGGAGTAAGGAGTCACCCTCACTCCAAATTGGAGGGTTAGGAGAATGAGTATGTCTGGCCTCTAACCATTGACCAATCTGGTGACTCTGAAGGTGTAAAAACTACCACATACCATAGCTCAATGGATCACTGAGGCACACAAACCATCGCACCATGTTAAGGTCCAGTCTCGTCGCTGAAGTTGTTAGCTGAGGCAGCAGCTTCCATCTCATCCCTGGTTAGAGGCGTAAAAATCATATTTTCAAGTAATATTAACGGAAATAGCCAGTGCAAAAAGCGAGGCACAAAAAACGGGGGAATTCAAAGGAACAAGAGAAACATATAAACATTGACAATTGAGTATGACGGACATCGGTCGGGTAACGGCGATTGGGACTACAATGGTGGAGATATGTTCCGTTGGGCGTAGAAGACCAGTGTAGTGAGGTTGTGAATGAGAGGTACAAACGACGTCGAGGGCACACGGAAGACAGTCGTGAACAGGTACAGAAACTTCCAACAGTTAAGCACAACGATTTCAACCTGAAACGAAATCACAAGTCAAATGTTGAACGCAAGCGCCACGACAAACGCGAGCACCATAGGTGTGGCTGAGGTGTTAAGGCACACAAGTGTTCAGAAGAAAGGAAAACTGTTTGAAAAATTGAGCAAGTTCGCCACAAGCATTTTCATTTGGAAATCTGAACGAAAACTCTATAGAAGAAGCTGTAGTGAGTTTAACAATTAAGATGACGTTGAAACAGCAAAGGCAATGAAAATCCCGTAAATGTTTACCATTCATGCATGAGTGTGAGATCTTCTGTAAAATATGATCTGTGCCAAATATGGTCACAGTTTCTCATTCGATGATAAATATACCTATTATAATTATAAATATTATTATTATTATTATTATTATTATTGTTGTTATTAGTAGCAGTAGTAGTAAATTAATGCCACCCTCGTGTTAATTGGCCGCTGCACCCGGTGGACTATCTGTTCGTCCCAATCAGTGCGGGTGAGTTTGGATCGCCTACCATGTCTTGGTCCCGTAACGACGATGGGCGCCTCGGTTGTTTGCTTAGTGTATTCTTTCTTAACAGTAGGACGTGAGGGCGGGCATAAATATCAAGTCAAATTATGGTGAAAAGATGCGAAAAGCGAAGCTAAGCACTATGCATGTGATCAGATGGCAAAGAAGTGGGTGAGGAACTACTACTGATCTGAGACTATTGACGTTCCAAGCGGAAGACCAAAACCAATGTTACACATCAAGCACAAACGACGAAAGCACTCACTCAAATACAATCCTGAATAAATGAAAGTGAAGATAAGCGATGAAGGCTATTTCACCTGCTTCTAAACGGTCACATGATACACCGTTTGTCCAACATCATCTTCAACTAACTCCAGATGTCGCTGGCAAAAACATACCAGGGAGTAAAATATGTGTGATGCACACCTTTGCAATCATGTCGAAATGCTCCGTTCATCAAACAGTACACGTGTAATGGCATCGAACAGATCTACCTGTTTTGGTTTATGCCGCCGAAATAACAATCGTAAGGAGAAATGGACAGGTATTGAAATCGTCAAATAACATGTCTACAAAGAAGAAGTGAAGGGACAGAGGCAAGCACTGAATTCACTTCGTGATACCGCCGTATTTTAGAAAGTAGCCGACTGCCAATGTGGCTGACTTTGAGGACCCTGTTCAAGAAGACAACAAGTATCGACAAAGATAGACATTTATAGTTTTTTGATTATCACCCGATGGAGTTGTACAGAATTATTTTCTACTTGCTCCAAAATACAGTATTCAGTACTATGCTTATCGACTGTCCACCTCGGAGATTCACCCAAATCGGCGCGGTAATGGCACACCATACACGCCGAGGTGGCTGATTTGCTAGCATGCCAGCGGATCCGATTCGGAACGGGTCATGTGGTGGACTGTTCAGGGACGGGCAGCGCCCAACATTCAGCTCGCTCAACAATTACGGTCATGGTGATCAAATTGACCAAGGTTCACTTCAATGCGAATCACGATCCACATTGAGATGGAGCATCGCAATCCAACAACACAACAAGTGCTACAAAACGACTCCTTTTATCGGTCAGTAACCGTTGTGCCAAGCCTCATCCGCCGTCACTCGGTGGCTTAGGGATAGAGGTCTCGGTTGACGTTCTGCGTATCTAATGAGGATAGTCTCTTGTTTCTGAAATCCAAAATAACTCAGTCTCTTTGAAAGAGTGTTGCGTCAGATCTTCCACGAAGCCTTCAACGTTCAAGTGTAACATCAGGTGCTATGAATGCAATTCCATCAGGAGGTTTGGTTTCGCATGATATTTCATTCACGCATGAGATTTTCACACACTAAATCTCCGTCGCTCAGGTTTGTAGAATTCCAGAGAACAAATGGAGTATAAAGCCGCTAAAGCAAATCAAACTATAGGGATGATCAACCACCATTTTATAACAAGCATAGCTAAACTACTGTCGCCAAAAGTATGTGCCAGACGGTTGGTAGAATACCAGAAGAGGAACAACGCGTAAAATGGGAGCAACACAGTGGTATACTAAGAAATGTCTTGCGCGTTGCATCTTAACTCTCTTGCATAAGGATAAATGTCAAATGTTGACAGCTAAACAGCTGCGGTATTGAATAGTACAACTGGTTTACACAATTTTCCATCGATTGACACACACCAGTAATCCAAAAACCTTAACCGCGCAACCCAAGAAACAAACAATATGCGATAGAACTATCTCTTTGTGGCAAACGCTTGAGGTGTGACCTAGTTCCTCTTAAGCACCCCATGTAATGCAATAGATTATCACCGGAAATCAGAAGTTCACCTTCTATTCGGACGTTTAAGAGCCAACTAAAGTAGTACATGATTATTTAAAATAGTAAAGAACTATGTTGTATCAAGTACAAAGGTGAATGCGTGTATGAGAACGGGCATGAAAACAGCGAAGCAGTCAGGGGATGCACGATATGATGAGGAGGAAAATGTGTCGACAGTGTTTGCCAAGTGTTAATGGGTAGATTACTACCATATTTCTTCCTATGTTCGTACATCCTTTGCTCTTATTCAAACTGAAGACCCAAGACCGAAAGCTTATGAAACACATTGGTGGGTTGGAGAAACTGACCTTAACTTGGGCTGTCGTGTATTATTTCATCTCCCGTACGCAATTAGAGGAAGACGCATGAGTGTCCGCAAGACGTAGACATACTGTAAAGTTTGGCCCTTGACATCCCTTCACCAATCCATCTAACAGGTAGATAATTACACTTTCCCCGTGTGCCGATATTTCGGAATCCGTGTGAAGCGCATTGTTTTTTCCAGCTGAATAAAACCGTTTATAACAGGGACAGGCAATTGGTTAGCTGCTAGTCGTTAAAGTGGCACCTTTTTATCTGTTCTCACTCTCGCTCTGCCATTACAAATACTGTCATATACCAATATTATGCCTTTTAATATAACTTTTTTTGTACGCGGGTTGTCCTAAAATGAATTAAGAAGAATCTTCTTTTTCCTCTTTTACAATACTCCATCTGAACCACGCTAGACGTTTCATGACTGTCGTGTATTGCGAAGCATTGTTGAGATGAAATCGATATGAACGAATCAATGGAACAGCAGTTATGTTTGATCTTGTAAATCATTCATTTCAATATCAGTATGAATGTCCCATGATCGGACCAGTTCCTCTGGATTGTGTTTCGCCGCGCTCAAGCGAGACTTGGCCCCTCCGATCTGAAGATCTACGGCGGCTTCAACTTTTTGATCATCGTTGTCTGCGAAGCATCGCTAGTGTCAGATGGCACAAGCTATTACTAGGCAGTGATAGACAGGCTGGTTTTTTGGAACAACAACCGATAGCAAGTTACAAGGCATCCCTATCTTAACATTTATCCATGATGCACCACAGCTAAGGTGGTTTGTCCAGACACAGCGAATAAGAATTGCGTGCAAACTTCGATCAAGCCCAATGTGATATGCATATCTCTTGCAGTGAAGAGTACTAGTTAAATAGTAAGTCTATCCAAAGCGAGCCTGTTTTTCGTGGTCCACCAGACAAGCACCACCACAACCGAGGAGGCTAAGACGGGTCGATAATAATTGGACGCAATGAATCATTTGGCCGAGATGTGATTGGCCTGGTCAAGGTCAAGCCAGGGGAAGTGGTATCGTAGTGGACCAGGAGACTGGACGATATTTGTGTGCACACCGAACCGGGTTTAGAAGCGGTCATTTTTATTGCCGATAGAACGCGGTATCTGACTCTTAAAATACACCTCTTATAGCGGTCATTTGGAGCAAAGGAAATCTTTGACATCTTACGGGTTCAGATTGTGCTTGAGAGTACAAAAATCATCATAGTGAACAACAATCCGAGAAACTCACTGCTGGATTCCATCAGATGACCCTCCGATGGGGTAAGCAACTATTAGGGCAGGTCAAGAGTGGAACACGCTGAATCAGCCATTTCGAGTGTGACACTCTTCAAACCAAGGTGGTTTGGTGTGTCCACTTCGGGATCTCTGAAAATAAGGCATTTAGTTGTGGAAAAGCGAAGGCCGATGCATTCAAACACAGAGAGTGCAAAAGGAAACGGAAAGTGCAGCAAAACAAACTGGAACGGGCAAAATAAAACACAATTGCAAGCAGGATCCAAATGTGTGGAAACATACTTTGTACATATGACGAGTGGAAAGAATTAACGGCCATCCTTTGGCGCTTCACGATTGAGCTGTATCCGGGAAAAGACCGACCGATGAAAAGTAGCGGCCGATGAAGAGAAGCCAGATTGAGTGGTTATGAACATCAACTTATGGGGACATGATAAACGAATACTGTGATAGCTACTTCTGATGGATCAAACAATTTGGGGGAAACAACCAAGAGCGCCACGAAGGCTGTAGTAAACCAAAGACAAACGGAGTCTTCCTTCACAACTGAAGATAGACCAGTGGTGGCGAACACAACTATGGGTAGATACTTCAGGGAGTTGAACAATTCGACAACACCGCGTGTATCTGGAGGGGGTACAGGCGGCACAGTTGATGCAGTCAAAAAGCCAGCGGGTGAAGCAAAATCCCGTCACAAGAGTATGAAAGCACTTTGCAAAAAGGAACCTTAAGTTTCCTAACACAGTCGGGTCTACGCACTAGTCACGCACGGCAAACAACAGGTTTTATTAGTACAGCCTGGTAAAAATAAGTTGACACAGCGCGGAATAGCAGACAAGTGAAAAAGTAGGGGTGTTTATGCAAAAGGACATTGTAGGCTATTAGAGGAAACTCGAGACCTTCGGATCCCCAACAGTGTGGCTGACCGAAGATAATCTGTGCGGTGATTTCAGTCGACCTGAAGATGCACTAGTGCAATACTTGTCACACCAAATACCGCGGCCAAATTCGAAGCGACCAATGGAACAAAGAGGTAGAAATCGATAATGACAAGAAAGCAAAAGAGAAAGCGGGATGCATGTTGATAAGACGGATTTGTGAGCCGTGAATCCGTTGCTGAGCAATTACACTCGTATCACTGAATCAAAAAAGATGGATGGACTTCGGCGGATATAGTTACAAAGACAGCAGCCATTGTTGTCGATCGGGCAAGGATGCTGGTTATTCTGGAAATAGGGTAGCTGCAGGACGTACGCAGTCGGCATTCGTTCTCGTCCAGAACGGGGTTTATGTGAGTGACTTTTGCTTGGATCCCCGATCATCCTGCTGAATGCTGTTAGGATTTGTAGACACAGCTTGACCAAATTTGACTGCAAGGCATCATGCACAAGTTGCGACCATATAGCCGAGAATGTTAAATCGAATCACCGATTTCATTGGTCAGCACCCAGCGATTGAAGACCAGTTCAATTAGCGGGAATCACAACCCATCATGTAGAATGGGGCGTGCAAAATTGCCACACCAGTGTTTAGAGAGGCGGACGAACTGAAGCAGCGGAGCCAATTAGCACTTGCTGCATCGAGCTATGCAAACGTACCTGTCAAACTGTATAAGCAAAATTTTCAACCCTATCTTTCTTATCCCTGAAGCGCTGTCCTTTGTTGATTTCGTTCTTTTACTCCCCTCATCCCTCCTAATAAGGGGTAGGTATTCGAAGCTCTATGACTCCTTGTAACTATAGCGCTGGTACTCCGGTGGTCGCATCACTGTTGACCAGGTGAACGGAACTGAGTGCTGTTTTAGAGCGTGTGCTTCAGAAACAGCACACGCCTAACTGAATGCAAGTATAATGTTTTCGTCCCAGCAGCTCACAGGCTACATCGCACAGCCTAGTCCGGAAAAGCGACACAGACGTGTCGCCAGATTGGAGCTCGTCAGTGGTCGGCATTCTCTCGGTCCCCTACTGGGGATTGAACCCATGACCGCTAGAGGCAGATACCAACTAGCTAGCAGCTTAAACTATCGAGCCATAGGCGAACTCGGCTGCGTTACAGAATTTGCAAGCTAACTGCGACATAGCTTGACCTACCTTCCACTGCCACGCAGGTTACTAAATTATCAGATAACAGTGGCTAGCCTCCGAAGGTCATGACTTCTTCCCACTAGACGCTACGTCCATAGCATTTGAAACTAGGAGAAGCTACATTTTATTAGTATTAATATTATTAGCAGTATTTGTTATAATCTTCTCACTAGACGCAATTCCAAAAATAACAATTTACTGCTCCACAAAACTTTTAGCCCAACCGAAAAAAGCAAAGCGCCAATGATCTTGACAAAATAACGAATTAATCGCCACCAACGGACACTGTACAACTACTGCGGACCTTGGCTATATATATGTCCCTTACTGACCTTCGACTTCTAAAATTGGAAGGTCAGCTACCAAGGTTAGTGGTTCCCCATATCTTCTGCCGAGGTGCCAAGTGGTTTTTAATCACGTGCAGAAGTAGAACATTCCGAAACGTTCGAAATCGATGCGATAATCGTTAATAAGCGATTAATCGCTAACATAGTGGACTTTCTAGGCAATTCTTACTTTCTCCCTGACATAAAGATATCTCCTTTCTGTAGTTCACAACAGGAAAATACAGTTACAGGACAGATAAGTGCAACAGAAAGCCGGTGAAGAGAAAAGTTGAGGACAGATGGGTGGACATTGGGCATAAGGAAATTGGCAACGGAATACCGATGGCTGTAGTGACCAGAGCTCATACGAAGCCGGAGACCAACTCCAGCTGATGGAATCCCACTCAATGTCGCAGGTCAAAACATTTTGGTGCTCGCTGTGCACTCATCCGCTTAGAGCAAGTGTCGTGCTAAAGGACAAAGCAAAAGAAAACTTAAGCAACATTGTGACCTTTAGCAACTTAACATTTTCAAGGCGACTTGAAATTGTTACACAAGTGCTGCTCACATGTGGCTTCCGTGAAGTGAGTTGCGATTAAAGTTATGTTAGTGGTTGGTGAGTCGCAGAACATCAACTAGTTTATCATGTCACAATTACCCAGCAACACGGTGACAGTCGTGAAACTGCAGAGAACCTGGAATTTCGTGGTCCAACACGGCAGCGCCGATGTGTGAATATGAGTCTGACATTGGCGCTGATTGTGCCGAGGAAGCTTGCAAACGAGAGATGTTTACACCAATCGCTGTGTCATGTGTATCGGTGTCGAACAGCTGACAATTGTTATCAACCACAGTGCCAGAACCGTGAGATCCTTGGTATTTCGTTGGAAGTGTTAAGTGAAGAAGCGTACTCAGTTCAGATGAACAAATATGGCCTAAGCACCGAAGTGCGGCAAGATAGTGGGGTTGAGTACAGAGAAAAGTGAAGCAATAAGGAGGCGCGTTAGACTAGCCAAAATGAAATGGTAATTAATTGTGGGGAGATGGTAGATCACAAGCTCCGGTTACCAAGTGACTGCAGCGACACCCGTTTCAACTGTCCTGTGGTCTGATTTCCGGCTCTACAACAAATGTGTCGATGACAGCAGGGACAGTTGCAAGATCCAACACAATGGCTTTTTCGTGAGCATAAAGCTGGGGCTGTAGGACAGATTCACTCGCTGTGTGGAAGCATGATCATTCCACAGCATCATCGAGAGTAAATGGGGGGGGCAACCAATACGAGAAGGGACAATCCTTGGAGCTGTGGTACCCCAACCGCAGCGCGTCGAATGGA
Organism: Dicrocoelium dendriticum; assembly: GCA_944474145.2. Classification (NCBI taxonomy): domain Eukaryota; kingdom Metazoa; phylum Platyhelminthes; class Trematoda; order Plagiorchiida; family Dicrocoeliidae; genus Dicrocoelium; species Dicrocoelium dendriticum. The sequence goes on from OX104061.1 coordinate 14,125,490, forward strand.
AACTAAGGAGATCGTGGTCCAAAGAGTGTGTTCAACTAATCGGGACACAGATTTTCAACATAATAATAACATTACCAATAATAACAATAATAATCAAAGACAAGGAATAATGAGTAAAATCGTCAGATGGAAGTTCCTAAGTAATAGAACGAGCGCAGGAGCGTTATTGGCCACGTAACTACGCCATTTTTAGCCAATATTGTGGTCGATCACGTGGACACCGGTGAATGTGAAAAGTATCAAGCAGATACAGTGCGACGAGTTTCGTCATGCTCTTTTGCCCTCCTATTGAGTGACCACCCGCATGTGAGCGGTATTGGTGAATAATTCCGGGGTTGCTGTCTGACAGACCTGCGGAGGGGCACATGCCGAGCCAACGAAGGTGATTTGACTTTAACAGGTACTCCGATGTGGTGCCGTGGGTGGGTTGTTGTCAAACAGGTGGCATGGGGAACTCCCGCACTGCTCACTCGGATCCTCTTAGCAGATATGAGCGATACGCATCGCAAGCAGTGCTGGTCAAACACAGTCAGTCTGTTAGCGTCCTCAGCGCGTGGCGGCCGGTGCTGCAGTACACTAGTCGTACCAACATACCTACACTCAAGCTTCTTCATAAGTGTCCATGGAGGGGAAAAGATACACCAACCTTAACAAGAGGTTCAGTAAGATTTTATGTGGAGTGAACCGATCGATAAGTTCGAAGGATTGTTCTACGATATTGGAAACTGGTGAAGAGTCATAGTCCAGTCCTGCGATGATATTTTGCACTTTAAAGAGGCCAAATCGATTTTAAAGCGTGGAGCAATGCAAGTCAGTTTATTCGGTTGAGCTCACATAGGAGTTAAGAGCACACAGAAGAATTCTCAGATTAGTGAGAGCGTATTACTTTGAGTGGAAGGATTTCGGTGAGTATTTTTGTTCGTCGCAATCAGCCGACAAATCAGCTAAGTCAACTACCTATCCGGAAAAGCACCAGACGGCCGTTTCGCCCTATTGGGGCTCATCAGTGGTGCGCATCCTTCGGTCCTCTGCGGAGGATCAAACCCATGACTGCTAGTGGCTCTTGCCAACTAGCCCGCAACTTATGCAACTGCGCCATGGAGGACGGTATCTGACCATCACGAATTGTTAGCTAAATGCGATATAGCCCGACCCATCCTCCACTACCATGCAGATGACAGCGGTTGGCCTTCCGGCGTCAGGACTTCCCGGTTACGGCAGCTATGAATCGGCATAGCATTTTGTGGAATCCGTAAGGGCGAATCGGTATTACTTTGAGTGGAAGGATTTTGGTGAGTATCTTTGTTCGTCGCAATCAGCCGACAATTCAGATATGTCGACCAGCTATCCGGAGAAGCACCAGACGACCGTTTCGCCCTATTGGGGCTCATCAGTGGTGCGCATCATTCGGTCCTCTGCGGAGAATCGAACCCATGACTGCGCACCACTGATGAGCCCCAATAGGGCGAAACGGCCGTCTGGTGCCTTTCCGGATAGCTGGTCGACATATCTGAATTGTCGGCTGATTGCGACGAACAAAAATAGTGAGAGCGTCTTCGCGTTACAGCAGGAGTGGAGGATACTGTGCCGAGGTTGTAGTTTGAGGGGACCAAAAGAGATGCTGGTCATCAGAGAGAGAAACGATTGGATGAAGAACGTTACTCTGCTGTTAGTTGAAGAGTAGTGGGTGGAAGGGTAAGATGAAGAAAATTGTACAAGGAGACGAAAGGAAGTGGGAGTATGATTTACTTGCGTGGCGGTGACACACAAGTGAATTGTGTGGTAATGACTGAGAATTGACGCAAACTTCGGCGCGCGTTTTCTTGATACTGTGCGACCTCCGAGTTTGGACGGTGAACATCGGCAGCATCGGAACGCAATCCATCAGAGCAGCAAACCTCAACTAAGTTGTGCGCAGTCGCTTAAGCGGAATGCGTTATCGAGTGATGGGTTACGGAACATATAAGTAGCGCTTAACATTGCGGAGTAATCTGCACAAGACTGGATCAACGGACGTAGCTTGACGGATACGAGACAAGAGACGACTTACCGATCGTGATAGTTCATAAGACCGCACAGACAAGAGTGGTTGACCGGTGGGCAAAACAGCTTCGGAACGTAAAAAGGCTGCGTAGAAGGACAGAAAAGTTGAATACTTAGAAACATGAAGAGTCAAGACAGTCAACAAACAAAATGAAGAGATAAAATGAAAGACAGGGTGGATGTGTGATACTCGACTGTAACAACTCATAGGGTTAATCAGGATGATAAATCAAGAGCGACTAGTACCGAGGTAATCAACTATACACAAACGAGTGTGACCGCTTCCACATGGCACTGTTGTATGCACAAGGTACACAATTTGTTAGCGATGTGGAAAATAGATGAGACGGCGGAACATGGACTGAAAACATTCTAGTGTGCTTGAGTAACCACAACAAACAGCTTGAAGTATGGAAAACTCAAATCACAGGATGCCGTTTGGCAAACAATGCTGCTACTGCAAGGCGGTACATGGAAAAAAGCAAAATACTGAGTGCGTCTGGGCCAATTGTCCCCATACCTGGCAAGAAAAACAACACCGCTAGTAGCGCGAGTACCGTTAGAGTATTGACCACATTTCACAACGAGTGCTTTCCGAGAGAAATGTCTTCGGTACGATTTCATCTAACTATTTGATACAGTGACTACAAAAAGCAAAGGATAAGGTATAGTGGAGTTATTCCATTAGGATGAAATGTCGCTCTGGCGTCTTCCCAGATGTGTAGTGAGTTGTTTGGATAAGAGCTGAAAGCGAACGAATATTTATATAAAGTAGTGCTGATGGGAGAGGCCGATATATCCTAGCGGACGTTGAATGGTATGGGAAGGGATACCACGGTGGAAAAATAAGCTGAGTATAGATTGAAGTGCAAAGGTTGCTCAAGTGAAGCGCATAGGTCTGGTGCACCGCGACACGTGGTTTAGATGTCCATTGGTATCTGCGGTGGATTAGCCGTGTAGCTGAAGTAAAACACACACACCAGATGGAAATTGTAGCTTACAATGAAATAAAGAGCAACTGTTTCAGGCACTTGGCGTGCTGATCGGTAAGTAAGCGCACCAAAGCGAATACGGTGGACATAGTGGGTTTGGGCAGGACTCGAACTGATCCTAGACCTGCCATATGCATGGTTCAGCCAACTGGCACACTTCATGTGCTGCCGTCAGAGAATAAGCATGGTGAATTACGATTAGAAGAGTAATGACAGAAGTTGAAAAGCGATGAAGGCTTACCACACTGAAAGCCACCACTAATCCCAAAGCAGCGCCGGCGATCACATCCGTCGGATGGTGTTTGTTATCCACGATACGTGATATACAAGTTACAATAGCGAGCGCCAAAAATACTGCCTGGAAAGCCAACCGTAAGGCAGCGTTCCTCCACGGAGGTTGTCTCATTTGTAGATAAATCTGTCAAAGGGAAGCAGGATAGCGTGATGCACGCACAATGGGTGATAAGCGCACTTGTGAGCACGCAGTAGCCATGGGGAGAACCAATCAGATGTAATGATGCATCACTACACAGAAGAACTTGTCTACACTGTGGACCGGTACATGGAATTTAGCTCGGCAAACGCGCCACACAATTGCCATCCCAACAGTGTCCGAGCTTACGATCATACGTGAACCTACGTGGAGAAGGCAACCCAACTATGAACCACAAGAGAAATTCGGATGAGGAACTACGGTGATGGTAACAAGTAGCGCGTACGAACTGTAAAAACGCGATTACCCTGTATTGCGAGGAGGGAAATCGGCTGCAGTCGTGTATTTCTACGTAGCGACTGGACAGGACCGTGGAGAATATGAATGGCAGTCTAAACGGTGTGCTTGGTGGCCCCTGTACGGATTCAAAGCGTATTGGTGAGTCCGCACATTTGCCGACCACAATTGGCCGTGTGAGCCAATCAGAAAGAAAAATATAACTGAGCTTTAAGGCTAAGAAAGATGTGATTCGAAGGCACGGATTTCCAAATGGAGAAGTAAATTTGATCAGTAAATGTGCCCATCCTCTAATCAGAAGAAAAATACCCCGTTCTTGAATTGTGTGTCCTCTCACTGTGACTGGATCACTAGGTAGAGAGCATAGTGTACTATAACAGTGAAAAAGACGGACCGCAAATAGAACGTTATTTGTAGATGCATCCCTTCACAGGCACGGTGATTCAGCAGGTTATGGTGTGTTGCGAAGCAACCAAGACACGTCATCTGCGTCCGGGAGAAGTGGCAGACTTGTATAGTTCGAATCATCCGCTGGTATTACCAATACTGGACAATGGAGAAATAACAGAAATGAGATTCAGCGATTCGAAGTGGAATGGTCTTGGAGACCACTGAGAGCTTAGGCGAAATGCTTAAGCAAGCCTTGTTGTCCCGCAATAAGGTGATCTGCACATGAGATCTTGATCTAGCTCTTAATAATCTAATAAAATCATAGGACCACTTACAATGTAGAGTGCTGCCAGGGGTTAACAATCACTGCACACTGACAGTGAAGCCCGAGTACATTTCATTCAGGCAAACCCATCACCTCCGATTGAGATCGTTACGATCAGTGATTGGGGCACATTGCATAACGGCCATCCAATGATTCTGTCCAAGAGAGAATTATGCACCCATTGCTAATGCGTCACTTGTGCATACATGGTCCACATTATGCTCTGGAAAGGGTCTCATTGTCCCTAGACAAAACGCTATTCATCTCTGTGATTTTGCCGGCACATCAACGGCAGTGGCCACAACAGGGGTATCCGTAAATCATACCGGTACTTCGATGCCACAAAAACATGAGCAATCCACTAATGAAGAATCAGGATAAGAAAGGAGAGAGAGCCAAATGTTTTAAGCGTGCATTTGGGGTCACCGTACTTACAGCTCGTCAACAAAATATCGTCACACAACTGTACGTCGGCAGTAAGAGATGGCTGCGACGAGATAACTTCCTAGTAGTTTACATTGCTCCCCACCTGTTAGTCGTACATTACAGATACTTCAGCAACAGACACTAGTAGTCCGAAGAGGAGACGACTGCAAATGCGAGCTGTGATACATGTTCCATGCAGTCTCGAGCAAAGCTTAAGTTATGCGAACACCATCGTGGGAAGCGAGATGAACTAACAGCACAACCCAATTTAGTCGCCAGTGACTTGGTCTCTTGCTACCCGGAGGTTATTCATTGCACAGAGGCAAAATGTTGATCCCTTACGGACAGCATTCGGACGACTTGGCTTTTTCATATTCCAAGAAACACTCAATGCGCATGTGAGGCACCATTCAGTCCTTGCTAAAAAGCGATCTGATGTAATCGAGACCCAGAAAAGAAGAGCATCTAAAAAAGTAAACTAACTGCCCCATGTGCTATACTAACAGCGACTGGAGATCCTAGGGCTGTACAGTGGAAATTAACGTCCTCTACAGAGCGACATTATCCTGACTTACCAGATATTGAAAAACCCCAGTCATGTTTGCCAACACCGCCGAACAACCTCCTCGTGGTGCCAGCTGGGTGGTTCGGGATTTTCCCGTTCCAGCAAATGGTTCGGCGGCAGTGTTCCAGGACGTGGTGGGTTTTCGCCTGGCAAGCGTTCTCCCTATAAAAAGCCACATATGTCCGTTTAACAACACTGTGACGTGGCGGATGTGACTCGCCACTAAATAAAGTCACTGCCCCTTGCTTCATCCTGGCGAAGCATTGTATTCCAGCAACCTTATGCTGTACTTCTGGGGAGCATTGGGCCCCTGTTTGACAAAGGAACAAACAAAAGGCGTATGAACTGAGCAATCAGTCACCGGCTCCCAATGGGCGCGATTCCCTGAATTCGCTCCGCTGCCTTGCGGGCAGGCTATTCAGCCAAAGGCTCGGGGTGGTGTCCCCTAAGTCAACACCCTACTTCGGCTTGGGCAACCGGGTAGTATCTCGCCCTCTGAGGGAACCATGGACATTGTTGTGTTGTGTTTTATTTTACTGTTTCTGTACCTTCGTTTGAATCCCATGGTTTCTGATGGCATTATGTCTGTTAACAGACTTTTGCAAATATATATATATATATATATATAACACCGCCGAAAGTTAGCCGGAACACGAAGAACTAGTAAGCTATCAAATGAAACTGACTATGAGATTTAACTAATTGGAATTTCGTCGGAATTGGTTAGCCATGGTAAGCTCTTCTGATTTCTGTCATCGCTACGCCAAGTTTATTTATTTTCAGAAAATCGACTGGAGAATGCAGTGCATTAGTTGTATGGACGTGACAGGACTTGTATTCATCGGATGGAGCAAACAAACACTGCTCACCAGCCTCCGCGAAATTGTGGTAGGCGGATTGGCATGCGGGTTAACGTGGACATTATGCCGAGTGTACAGATGTGCAGCTTACACTGGTGGCAAATATTTGTGTTTGTGCATTTTCCACAGACGATCCTACTGGACTTAACAAGCCTTTACTCTGTTACCCATGTTAGACCATTGTTGCACGGCTTTTGGCACATTTTCAAGCATTCCATGGTGGCATAAACAGCACAAAAATTGCGTGAGCAACAATAGAAATAATAGCAACGAAACTGACTACTTACCCTAGGTTTGCATAGCATATTATGGTCAACTCTATGTTCGTCCCCAATGTAGACTGCAATAGTTCTGTGGGCCATCGGAATTGTGATGCGTGTTATTTTGGTATTGTTTCCACATACATCTTCAAAAGGTGAAACGTCGATCATCAATATCCCTTTCAGTCTCTGGTTCACAATTTGCCACCAAACGTTTCAATTCAATATATTAGTAGTTCTAGCACGAACTTGGAATGCTAGAAATGCGAGGCAATAAGCTATGCTGGAGACACAGTGATTACCTTACTTAACTAATGGAGACGGTATCATTATGCGGACAAGCCACGAATAGCTGAAAGAATTGTGTGTCTGATCAGTTACAGGAATCAACTCGAAGACATAGCAATACCTGTCGCGAGTTGTCTATTCGTGTCAAGGACAGAAATTAGTCGTTGTTTTAGGGCACGCGCCGCAATACAGCAAAGATGCGCCTCAGTGACAAGGCCACATTGGTTTCGGGACATAAGTGGAATAAATGGGTGGCTGCACTACTACCCTGACTACATGATAAGCAAGCTGGCGATTTGTGTCGGGGGACGAATACTGCGAATCCTTATCTCCCTGATCGAGTGGCCCACCGGTGACTAAGGGTTTAGTGAACAACAGCCAACTCATAACACCACAGATCATTGATTTTGAAAAAAACAGGAAATCGGGACGCACAGTGTGCAGAATTTGGGTAGGTATCCTCTCGTGGAATGAAACTCACCAGAAAACAGCGTCTGTTGTGTCAATTATCTTCTAGGCTAGTTAAGCCGATATTATTCATCAGAAAAAGCTGATTAGACCAGACGCCTAAACCATAAGGCGACCCCAGTAACAGTTCAGTCGGGATATTTAGTCATGACCTCCAACACGAGACTGCTCGCAGATTTCTTCACGGAGTGCATACGAAGAAAAACCATATATAAGGAAAACGCTGTGAGCAAGAGTGTACATACCCGACAGACGTTTGCATTTGTTTTCCACACTTTAGTCATGGGTGCGTTGTCAGGGTACTCTCATGTGGATTTGCCGGCATAATGGAAATATTTTGTGAAAAGTTCGGAAACTTTCAATTTTATTTTTGAGTTTGAAATTTCTGAATCATATTTTGTGTGGTACCTTGCCACAGCTTTCGTAGTTCGGTTTTGCAAATTCCACTTACCCACTTTACGACACTTTTGCATTATTTTTCCAAAATATCTTGTGGTTCCTGCTCGAAAATGGTTGGAAACACGGCAAATACTCTTACATGCTTTGATTGATGTGCTAGATTTCACATTTCGTATGTTTGATAACCTGTAGATGCCTATCATCTTCTGTGTTCCATTCAACATGATTTCATCCAAATTTTGTGCAAGAAATGTCGTAGTCTAAGGAAGCCGGAGAAACATATAAGATGTACCGGTGCAGATCGTGACCAAAAAACGCTTAACGGTGAGCAGTTCTAAACTTACCGTCTCGCAAATTGGCCTAGAGTCCAACCAAGGTTCAATCCACAGCCTTCCTCCCATTCAACGCTCCTGTGACAACTCATTACCTCGCCATCCTAATGTTCCCGGAGGCACGACACTAACTGAGGCTAATGATCCACTGACTTTGCGCTCTGCTAACCCTAATGACACAGACGATTGTCCAATGCGTGAGGAGCGGTGGAAAACTCAACGACAGAAAAAGTTGCGAAACAAAGAGAAGTTTCCCGAAACTGACCAATAACAGGCCAGATCAAGCAACACTCGAGTCCACCCCTCTCCCGCAGGAATTACTTTAGATGACAAGAGGCGGTTAAATCTGATGCTTTTTCACGCGCTTGAGTTCAATGATTCAAGTTCTCGGGCACGCTATGATCATGACGTAGAGTTTTTACAGAGCCTGGTTGATAGACCCCTCGATGTGGTTGAGGACGGCGTGAAAGTGAAGCAAGTTGTGCACTTTGGCAAACACACTGCTGAGAAAGACCGACCTATGTGAGTAACTTTTGCTGACGAGGTCAGCCCGAAGCTAGCACAGTCTCGGCTGAGTAGAGTGAGAGGCAATAGGATGCATATTGGCCCAGTTATCGACCCAGCTGACCGGAAGCGTCCCAATCGTGCCATCATGGAGCTAAAGCGGCGAACTGGTGAGGGATAAACAAACCTACGGATAATTACAACACGAACGAGAATTCGGATAAATCGGTCGCTCACACTTCAGGCTCGCCCGGTAGTTCTTACCGCAGCATGCGCGTAGGCGTTATCAACGTCTGCAGTCTTATGAACAAGCGCGATGATCTGTGCCGTTTCGTTGCTTTTGAGCGACCAGATGTCATGGGACTCGCCCAGACGTCGTTGAACGATGTACTCACACAAGAAGTTGAGCTTAGTGGCTACTTGTGCTTCCACTGTGATAGGTTATCAAATGCCAACGGTGAGTCTTGCTCTACATCCGGTCTTCTCCGTATGGGAGATTCGTGAACGCCCACCGAAGCGAAGATGGCCTATATGAGCAGGTGTGGTGCTCGGTTCTTCTCAGACGCAGGGAGCTGCTTGCGTGTGTATTCTATCGCAGTCCCCTGAGCGGTTGCTTGGATTAGCTGCCGCATCTCCGAAAACAAGTGAGTCGCTGTCATTTTCCGCTCATAAAGGAATTCAATTGTTCTAGATGACACTGGCCTGAAGTTGAACTTATCACCGGTTATTGTAAGATCGAACTAAAGTGCGTTGATATGGTACTTCAAACTGGAACAGCACAGCACATCTACCAACCGACGCGCATAACACCGCGCTCAACTCCATCGTGCTTAGACTTGATGTTAACCAGCTGTGAACAACCTGTGTATGACATTCGGATACTGGAACGTCTGGCAGCAAACGATTGCTCAGTCCAGAATGCTAAGATGCAGCTGCCACTGCAGCAATTCCACAGACTGCAGCCACAGTACAACTATTGGAAGACGGATTTCGACAGCCTGACTTGAGCCGCGAGCCAAGTGGATTGGTTTCTGCTGTAATCGGCATCTGCTGTAGCTTGTGTTGGTCAGTTATCAAGTATGGAATAAATTCATTGCGCAACCAAGTTGTGCCTTCCAAATGTCGGAAAATCGGACCGGTAAAACCACATTGGTTTGACAAAGAATATGGTAAGGTGGCTTGGGAATGGCGCAGGCCATGGGACGAATTCCTTACCTCTGTGGCTCGGACGACGACTAGGATAGGTATAAAAAGCAGCGAAATAACTACAACGGTGTGAAAACCAGCAAGCGCAGGCAATTTGAAGAACAGCTTGCAACCGCAGCGAAAATCGCCCCCAAGAGAATCTTCGCGTACGTGAAGCGGTGCCTGAGGCTGACAAGTAACCTACCAGTGATAAAGGACAGCCCCTGACCTCGAGCACTGAACGTGCTTTCGCATTGGCGGTGCACTTCGTTGCTGGGTTTACAAATGACCAGGTGTTTGTACCGAGTTCGGCGTGCACCGCTCTTACCAAACTCGAAGATCTGGATTGTGATGTAAAAGAGGTACGTCAGCTACTCCACCGTCTTGAGGACACCAAGCCTGCTGGGCCTGACGGACCCCACCCTCCGGATTCACAAATCCTTAGCAGCTATCATCTCACCTGCCGTAACTGACCTGTTCAACAGGTCTCTATCCGAAGGTACATTGGCGAGTGATTAGAAATGCTCGGTGGTAAGGCCGATGCCGAAAGGCGATGACCCAGCAAAGTAAACAACTACAGGCCAATTTGTTTGACACCTGTTCCGACCAATATTGCAGAGAACCTTGTGAAGAAACGCTTACTACAGCTGTTCCGGTCAAAAGATCTCCTGACGACCGCACAGCACGATTTCAAAACAGGTAGTTCATGCATCACCAGCCTGCTCGTGACAAGGCATGAATGGATACGGGCAGTGAACCAAGGGAAGTCCGTCGACATACTCTACACCGATTTCAGCAAAGCGTTCGACAAGGTGAACCATGAGGTCCTCCTTCTAAAGCTGAGTGGATGGTGTTGGTGCATCTCTGCACCAGTGGATGCAGGACTTTCTCGTTGGACGAAAGTGGAGGGTTCAAGTCGATAGCCACCTGACCGATTGGTATCCATCGATCAAGTGGCGCACCCCAAAACACAGTGCTGGGGCCCACATCGTTCCTGATTTATAGCAACAACCTACCTCAGCTTCTTCGGTCGCCGTGTGCCTTGTTTGCAGACAACCTGAAGATGCGGAGAGTGATAAGCACACCAGACGACTGCGGCTTACTATAACAACAACACCTAAATCGTCTTTCCGTGTGGTTTACAGAAGTCCGCCTTCCGGTCAACGCGTCCAAGTCGGTATTCATGAGCCTGGGGAAGGGTGGTGATGGCCGAACTTACACTCTCGATGGTCAACTGCTACACTCCACACCTAATATGAAGGACCTAGGTGTACTTACACGTTGCGAGTTGAGGTCCGTTGACAACACGAACAGGCTATATCGTAACAGGCTGCGCATGCTCTGAGCCCTCAAACGTAGTTTCTGCATCTGGTCTGAAGAAGTTGCCACTCGCCTCTTCTCCTCCATCATCAGACTAATGCTAGAGTACGCCTCGCCCGCCCACCCGCGGCGAGGCGCAGAAGATTGAACGGGTTCAACATGTCACTACTAGGTTCATCCCCAGTTTGCGAGGCTTACCGTACGAGGACAGTTGGGAGAGTCTGGGACTGTTCTCCCTGGTACACCGTCGGTTACATGTCGACCTCATTATGACCTGCCGGATTCTACATGTAGGCGACTTCTCCATGCCAAGGTCACTGCCCCACTTGCAAACGCCTCGCAGCACATGCGGACACTAATACAAGCTTGTGGTTCCAGATATCAAGCGAGTTCTCCATTCCCTGTGATTGGAACGGCGAGTGGTAAATGTCTGGAACGGTTTTCCGGAACATATAGCGGAAACGAACTTAGTGCAGCTATTACAACGGTCCCTGGATTTGCATTTCTAAAACATTAAATTCCGAAAATGATTACCCAGAGGCAACTCACAATGTTGAGAACTAATCTATTGTGCTAAACGATTTTTTAACGATATGGCGTGAGAACGTGAAAAAGGATCAGTGTATTGCCAGGTTGTAGTTTACTTTTTTACCGTTTTTGATTATATTTCGATGGAGTTGAACAGATTCGAATTTCTAATTGCTCCCACAATAAAGTATTCAGAGCCCTCTATAGAACCACAGTCGTCATCCCAGTCTGACTTGTTAGGCCATACAATGGTAAGAGGCGCTTGCTGAAAAATTGGGTTGCATTGCAATGCACCAAACAAGAAAGTTCGATAACCGCATTTCGAAGCCACAAATAAGCATTAGCCATATATCTTTTGTTGTTTGTTTTCGTTTTAGAGTACCGCATTTTATGACCAGGTATTGGAGTGTTCGGTGGCCACATGGAACGAATGCGGACGCACGGCTTTACGAACTCAGTTCGTCACCGATAAAATGAGCGATCATGGCGTGAGAAACTGACGAAACCAATCCGAGTCATCATCGGTGCGGGCGAGTGTACATCTGGCCATGGGAGCAGGTAGTCGATCATGGTGCACCACGACAGCGTGGCACACGTAAGAAACAGCCAAATATGGTAGGAGTGGTATCCAATAGGCCAGGTGGTAGACAAACGGACAAATAGAGATAAGAGCGAAAATGAGCGAAGGAAAGAGATGTGGCTACAGCAGTGTGTGCTTGACCCATAAAAGTGATTGCTTATCGCTACTCAATACACAGTGGTCAGTTAAATCTTGACTTTTGTTTCATTCCCTCTGAATGGATTGAAGCATCGGGTAGTGCACGGTACAGGTATCAACAGTGGATCGGTACGCAGTACCGACGCTTCGCTACCGCGTAACCAACACCAGTCGCACGTAGACTAAGGATATTACGAGGCTCACCCAGTCCCTAGGCGGGCTCGAACAAGCGCTTCCAGATTACAAGGCAGGACGGTAAGGGCAGTGGACAATGACAGACAGTTATAAAACACAGAAGCAGGGGCTTTTCAAATTGGAATTGAAAACAAACGAAACATGGTCTCTATTACTCGAGTTGAGAGGTGGCATTGAGTCTGCGAGATCTGTTACATACGTAAAGCAAGTTTCTTGTCTCAGTTAGCGAACATTAGACGGAAAGTTAGAGAGGGAAAGGCGCATTGCCTAATAAAGAATAAAAACGATACTTCACTTCCAAACCGATGGAGAACAAACTCAGAATTCAGTCCACTGTTGCGACTACCGCGAGGGCCGTGAAAAGGTGATGGAGACTCTCTGTTAGCTTTGTACTACTTCATTGCCGAGTACTTAACTGATGGCATGAAGGTTCAAATAAGCGAGGTATTTTCGTAAATAGTACAGGCCGAAACAACCGTTCCGTAGGCAAGTGAGGCACATAACCCAACACTAACAAAAGTGAATGGACTTCAAAAGACATTCCAATGCGAGACTGGTCGGCGCTGTCAAATATCACATACAAGACAATAATAGGAACCAGTCGCTCGGTCTTCACACCATACGTGGGCAATAATTCGTAAGTGTTGGTGGCCACCAAACCAATGTCATCTGTGCAACGCATGTGACAGAAATTCATAGTGCAAAGTTTTAAAAAACAAGTTAAGTTCCAGCGTCCTTATCGGCGGCGACTGGAATTTCAAAGATTCATGCGAATTCCGTTGGTAATACAACAACCAAGAAGAGTAAACTGCACCATTAATTCCAGTGGTCTACCGGTGATCTTGGGAAATAGTGGCGGGTCGCCCTTACCATGTAGTGGTACTTTGCATAATGAACGTCAAGATCTCATGTCGAAGCGTGCAGCGTTTTGGTATAAACTAGCTGGCAGCAACTGGAGTACGCTCAAAGAGATGTAAGTCGTGGATGTGCTTTGAGCTTGGCAGTAGAACCTCCACTACGGAGAGAGCAAGTGACGAAAACAGCAATGACAGTTTCGATCACAAGGCTAGAGGGAGAGACGAAGCAAAACCGAAGAAATGTGTGGTGGGTAATTCCAGCGAGAGTTTCCTGTGGATATTTGAAAGACCCAGTTAAACAAGAATTTCACGGCGTGCCATTCGAAAACAGACATACGCAGCAGACTCACATGTATTCTGCAAGGCAAGCGAGACTAATAAGATGGGGTGGGGTTGTAGCTGTGACAAAGTGTAAAAATACAACCAACGACTTCTCTCTGATGGAGCAGAAGCCGGCCTGCTTCATCCCGTCACGAGTGCCAATGAGCAGCCGCAAGATGCGGCAATTTGTCTGAAGGCTCCGTCGACAATAATTCCCTGTTCTTATTCTGGATCCACCGAATTCCAGTACCCGGATCATAGTCATTTAAATGAAATGAACTGCAATCTGGACGCAATGGGGGCAAGACTTGTAGCTCGAGGATTTCCATGAAAAACAGTCTTTAACCATTTTGGAAAGACGAAAATGACGGTTGACAGTCCCATTTTATAACGTACTTCGTCTGTGCGTCCAATAGTGTGAAACAGAGTAGCCAGATCTGTCACTAGGAATTCGCCATCATGGGACAAGCAAGTACACTGCCGTTTTATGTCCGACCCTATCCAGTGTGGAAGCGGTGAGAGGAACGTTCCAGATGACCAAACTTAAAATGATAAACACCAGTTGGAATGTTGCTCAACTTTTTGGGGTTAGACTTGAAGCCGACGCGGTTGCGTGAATCAACTGATCAACCTTCTTATCTGCAGTCTCACTCACGGCGGTCCTTGAAGAACCTGCGGGTAGAATGAGTGGGAACAACACCCTGATGTAGTCGATGCCATTGGTCTTCACTATCACACAAACTCTCGTCATCCAAACAACGCTGGGATTTCGACTCAGGCACCGTTTTAGCTACACTCACGACTCCATAAAACCGAGGAAAAGCAATTTCCATGCATCATTTACATTTCCCATGGCTCCGGAAATCGGTTCCTTATTCATTCAAACACGTCTAGCTACGGCAGCAGTAAGCTTCCTCGAGGGATTTTAACACCAATTCAAATCAAGAATGTGTTATGCACCCACTAAGGGTGAATACTCAGCCTTAACACACACGCCACGGGCAGGGATAAATAATGAAACATGAGGGTAGAAATGAAACCACAATAGTTAAAAAAATTGAGAGCTAATATCACTGGAGTTCTTGGATAACTGAATTTTTATCCTTCAAGAAAACGTGACAAACAAGGGACTGCTGATGTACCATAGGCCCTTGTGCGGGCGTATACCATATTGTACTTCTGTCAGGTCGAGGAGGTCGATACGCATTCAGACAACGCCCTGTGGACGTAGTGGCTAACATTAATGAGTATTTTAGATGCAAGCTTGTTACAGGAGTTGAAGTGGCTGGCTACGATTATGTCAACATGCTCCAGCTTTGAAATGCTAACATACCGGGATAGATGGTTTACTGATCTTGCAATAATTTTGAGGTGCTTACTCAGGACACCAGGAAAGATCACCGGAGAGCAATAGGTCCAATAGGGTAACACACATCCATTGACAAAACGTTGGAGCAAAAAATGGCGTACGGAAGAATACCGGAGACGTATGACACAGAATGAGAGTCTGCTAACTTTAGCGAATGTTTAGTTCATGTGAATAGACAACGTAAGTCCACTGCCCAGTGTCATTCACTGATGTGGAAAAGGTCAAACATTCACTGTCAATGCAAAGTGGTGGACACTGTGTTAGGATTTACTGTTAGGGATTTCCTTTGAACTGCGAAAAAAGAACATCTTGGTCTGCATTTCACGTGCACTGGTGACGACTCTAATGAGGGTCCGATTCCTAAAGCCCGCTCCTCGTTGATAGGTAAGGTTGAAATTCATACAGATATTAGTGTTTGCGAATTGGGAACACAGTTGACGCGCAAGTGTCTTCAAGGAAGCCGCAATGATGAGCGTGGTGCGGAGGCACGAACGAAGGTATAGTGGAAATAGAAAGTGGTCCGGACAGACTGACAATCTTGCACTGGCGTGTACCATCTATACCTGATGATGCGTCGCTTTGTGTCTGTGTATGAAAGTCACGCTATTGATGCGGAAATTGTGGTCGGTGCGCAGTTGAGGATAGCAATGATAAATGGGTCACAAAACTCAAAACTTCGGCGCGCCCGTAGTGCTTTATCCCCCGTACCCAGTTAGATGAAAGACGTATGATTGCCTGCAAGACGAGGACCTAATGAAAGGTCGAAGTTTCGATACATCCTCACAAAACCATCTAAAGTTTGTACATAATTCCACTTCCCCGCTGTTATATCTTGCCACCCGTGTGATGCACACAGTACAGTTTTAATAGTTCATGATGGAGGCAGTTCTCAGCTTAGTTGTTTGCCGTTGAAGTGTTATATTCGCTACACAACCTTAATCTATTGTAAAAATTGGTGTCACGCAACAATAGTACAAAAGGCTTCAGTTCAAAATATCGGAATGTACTTGGAACCGACGGACAAATCATTGTTAAAAGAAAGACTTGTAATTATTCGGTTGATTTTAGTTGTTTGTCTGTTCCCCGAGCATAGTAATTTGGTTGCAGTCGTTTTTTCACAAATCAAGATAACATCATCAGCGCAGATTTGGCTTTTGCTTGGTTGTGAAAAATCATACCAGGCAAATTTAGGAATGCATCACACTTTTCCATGTGTATATCTTTTTTTACCTTGCTTATCGTTGTTATAATTCCCCATTTTTACAACACCCCCCAAACGAACCTGAACAACTCCAGCCTGCCGTTCAGTAACAAGCCTTGTTGATACGAAATCCATGGTGAAGGAATAAATGGGTACAGAATTACATTTGGTCTTGTACAGCAGTTATGTAATTTTACCTCGAATTTCCCCTGTACGTTGTGATCGGATGGCCTTTGCTGTGTTGTGTCTCACTCCGTTGAGAATACACTAAGTACAATTATTGGTAACGAGGGAAATTCCAGCATACCTTGTCTAGCGTTGCGGAGTGATGCCTCTCATATCGCCAGCCCACTAAAGGTATCTCCCGGGCAGAACACAAAAAACATTTGACAAGAGGTGTACTTTACCTACGACTAACTACGTGTTAGTAGCAAGCGAGCACGTGGAAGATTCCGGGAGTGAAGTTAGACTCCTGTTGCTTGGAATGGGTTCGCGTGCGTGTCTATGACTAAAATCCACTCATTCGTGCCACCATCAATAGTACTGATGTCACTCACTAAAAACTGCCGTAGTGTGCGTTACGTACAACGATTGTAACTATCTGTTCAAGGTACGACTTGTGTCAAAATTCATATATCGATTGCTTGTTAAGTGCTCTCCAGTGTCACAGCCTCATGTATTACACGCGTTTTGTTACAATATAGTTTAGACGCAAACAGTACACAGAAGGATAATAAAAATAATGTGTCAGCTGTACGCCGTAACGGCGCATCGTTGCCGTGCAACCACTACCAGTTGCACGCGGGCTAATTATACCGCGAGGACGCCCACTCCTAAGCGGATTCGAACTCGCGCAACAAGATTAGGAGACAAGCTCGTTACCACTACGCTACGGGCCGACACACAAAAGTATAAAGCCGATCAAAAAAGAACACGTTTATAGATGTGCCTCTTCGTTTCATAATTCATGCATTAGTGCGCTGAGTGTATGACGACAACCGGAGTTGTGAGAATGTGCCTCCGCTAATGCAACGATATTCTGTCTCACGTTTTGATCGGAAGCTCATTAGGATCAACGCCTTCAAGATCAAGGTGGCACATTGCGTCCCTCGACGAGAGCCTGAGATACGAACAAGACAAGAGCGAGCGGACGCTAGTGCCGTCAGATAATCCATGTATTAAAAATTGGTATTGGTATCGTGTGTGTGTGTCGACAGTCCGTCTAAACAGTAGTTATATTGACACACGTTAGCAAGGTACATTGAACGGTGATAGTTATCACTGTTAATTAAAATGAACTAATCCGAATCGTGGATGAGTCCACAGGAGGATTGAGCAATCATTCCAAGTGGACGGTTACTGAGTATAGCAAAAGGTAACAGAATACATGAGTAAAAATCATCAATGGAACCACAGTCGCACATCCACACAAGCAAAATTACTCTGGAAACATGAAATTCAATTTATACAACTAAGAACGAAAACGCATATTGTAGGGTGACGACGTTAACGGAAGTTGTGCCGCCTAGTAGAGGAACGGGCAGCAGATCTGGTATCCGCGAAACTACATGCGACAAGAGTGGGGGGAGCCTATCTAAAGCTTGACAAAACGCTTGAAGCGTTGGACAAAGCGCTTTGAAAAGCAGTTTAATCTGCCGGAAGTACTGGATTTGCTGCCGGCCAGTCGTCGCCCTACTCTAGGGGGTTTACGTTTGGATCCACCTTCACGCGCAGAAGTTGAACGTGAGACCAAAATTGTTGAAATCGAATAACGCCGCAAGGGCAGATAGACTTCCTCAAGCCCTCTTCAAATCCGTAGGCCTGCTCTTGTGAAACTGTGGGACTGAGAGAGAAGAGAATTGACCCGATTGACTGGAGCTGTTCACTTGATGTCATGATCTTTAAGCGGGACTCACGTTCAGTATATGGCAAACACAGAGGAATCAGCTTAATCCCCATCGCATCCAAGTTACTTGCCACTGTCTATCATCACAGATTGACTGGCGTCCGTGTAAGCCAAATTGGTGAAGAGAAAGCCGCGTTTCGTCGAAATCGAGGCTACATTGATCACATGTTCACTCTGAGTAAATTAGTTGAGCACCGCCAGCAGTACTGGCAACCCACCTCCAAGACATTAAGGGAAGATTGCACTGGATGAATCGATGTGTTCTTTAGAATTACATGAACGGGAAACGTGTGCTCAAGAAATGCATAAACATTGTTGCAGCGTGTTATGCGCGTAGTTCGGGTAACGTAAGGGTCTACTGAAAGCTGTCACATACCTTTAATATCGCCAGCAGTGTGAGACAAGGATACTCGATATTAGCCTTTTGTATTAACTTCGCCAATGACGAAGTCATGGAGATTGCGTTCACTGGACACGACATATAAGGTATGGGGCTGATCCCAAGTGATCGACTTCTTGACTAGAAATGAGCTGACGATATTGCCCTCATCTGTGACAGCTCCCAACAGTACCAAGCAACATTGGACAGACTAGCACTGGCTGTCCGCTGTTTCGGGCTTTGACTTACCCTCTCGAAATGCAAAGCAATTCACCGAGATTGGCAGGAACCGCCTCGTGCGCTGACCCTTGGTAAGAAATAGGTGGCAATTGCTCAGAAATTCGACTAGCTGTGCAGCTACATCTGGGTAATGGAAAGCAAGATCACAAACCGTACTACAAAAGTTTGAGGTACTTTTGGCAATCCTCGCCATTTGTAGCGCCGGAGCGACATCACCCACGTCCTGAAGAGTAGAGTCTACAATGCGAACGTCCGTTCAACCCTACTGTACGGTTGCAAAACCTGCTACATCAAATCGACAGATCTAAAGAGTACAAAAGAAGCCGATTTTCATCGAACTGATATTCAAGTGATCATAGTATGAAAATCACCGCGAAGCGTATTAGCGGTCCAGTGAAAAGGGTGTACAATGCATCTGAACTACGGTTGCTCACTTCACCAAGACATCCACTTATGTGTTCCATCAAGACACGGTAACGAGGCAGTGCATATGACTTTGCTTATACAAATTCACCCGTAGCTGCGGAGCCAGCCATATCTGGCACACTAACCGCAGTCCAGGTGTCAGGATCAATGAACACATTCCTAAATCGTTACGCAGCCGGATGTGTTCAGCGACGGCGGAAGCGGGTGAATTGAGAAATCGAGCTGCCTCGGCAATCACAAGGCACTTGTTGAGCACCGGCCACCGAGTTAACCCCGATGAGGCATTCACCGTCTCGATGCACAATTAGCGGCCCCACATTCTCAGGCTATTGGGAGCCATGGTCATCGATCAAGACCGGCCGCTGCTTTGTGTGCAGAAAAAGTTGACTGTGAATCTTAACTTACTGTGGCAGTGTGAGGTGTGACGACTGGCTAACTATTGATTGCACATGATCGCGTTTTGTATACTTACAATCGCTGCATGAGTTGTGGTTGAGGAGCTTGTATGAAATGACTGAGTCACATCTCAGTTTACGTCTTCTGATTTTCTGTTTGAGACCTAAAGAGGCTTGTTACGCTCGATTATCGTTGTCTTCGTAGTTTAGCTCATGTCCGGTAGAAACACCGCGTGAGCAATGGGCGTACTCGGCGCTTTGTTTGTAACGCAGGAAAAGTAAGTAACCCGCTCAGCACCACTAATTCACCCACTAAGTTCCGATGGCTGGGCAACGTGTTGAGCATGCAAGTATACCAACACCGGCTACGTGCATTGTTTACGCGATCAGGGTCTGGATGGAAGAAGAAGAGAGGAGGCCAAGCAATGATTCGGTCAAGAGGAATGAAGGCCCTCATTTGGAAGCTGGCCTTGGCTGCAGCTTCCAAATTTCTCTGTTGCAGTCCGAAAGATGATGAACATGCATTGATTTAGAGACACTTATCGGCTTGGTGAGGAACCAACCTCAGTGGTATTTGTGTTGTGCATTTTCGTACCACTCGCCATCCTGCCTAGCCCCATTCCCCAACCAGAACCTTGTCGTCATTGTATAAGATAAAATAAAGCATAAGATTATTTGCATTTTGTTTTGTCCTTCTTTTTCTACTGTCACTTAAGTGAATTGCGGAATAAGAGGTGAGATTTTCCCGTCCCTAGCTAATGTGTAGAATGATGCTGAATAACACGGTCATACGGCAATTGAAAAGAACACATAGAAATGCGTCGTGGGGCGCAGTGCTTTTGGAATGGCAACATCCAATTTATGTCTGCTTCCGCTAAGGTCCTAGAGATCGAATGACCAACGCGCACTTCCATGCGAATCGCGGTCTACATTGAGATTGCACGTCGCAATCCATGCACACAACAAGTACTTCAAAATGACCCCCTAATGCACCTACTTATTCTGGATAAATAAAGTTAATAGAGAGGTTTGGAAACAACCGGTTGGTGTATGTGTTTGCTGACATTTCGCTTTTGAAACAAAAACCTCGTTAGGCGCGAATCAGACTAAGAAGTGCAACTCGACTACCCATTGTTAACACTATGGGCTTATTCGTCAATGCCATGAGTCACAAAGCAACACCTGAACTAGTCTCACTGTGATTGAACCACCACTTGTGGTGACATCCCTACCTGCGACTGTAATAGAAGCTTGGCTCATGTCTCCGCTAGGGTTGGAAAATGCCGCTCCAATTGCATTCGAATGCACCTGATCTGACGAAGCTTTTGAGTCAAAAGCGAAACGTTGTCTAACAAATACACCAACCGGTTGTTTCTAAACCTCGCCGAACTAATGGCTTATCGATCGGTTCCAAGTATCTACCAAGAATTTTAAACCTAATACTGAGCCCGTGGATAAAAACTGTTCGAATGGCGAAACTTGAAGCGAACTGGGAAAATCATAGCATTCTCAACATGAGAAATTTTAGCCTGATCCCCGAATCGCTTACAGTGAAACCGGACAGCACGTACACTGCCGCGAGAATTGCATTAAACGCTTACAAGGGTTTTATGAGACAGCGGATTTATTTAGTGGCGAGACCCGCATCGATACAAATGGACTGAGCCTGGATTTACAGACTGCCATAACACCTCTAAACTACAACAGAATTTTTGATAAGGCTGCAGTAGTCAAAGTGAAACAGGAACAGGATTCAAAGGAAAGCCAATTCGTAAATTCGAGCGCTTAATGTCTGGGCAACCTAATGCCACCGGTCTTATTGACAGGTCCGGGTCTATTGGTGGCTACTGTAATGTGGTTTAATATGTCAGATAGGGTTTTGAATGAAACGGAATGTAGACTGTTGAGGAAAGGTTCGACATTTACCATCAATAAATCTAAGATACATGCGGATGAGATTATTCCAAGCGTTGAGAGCGCAGTGTCAAAGTTGTCCGCTGCGAAAGCGGAGAATAAGCGTGCACAGTTAGTTAACATCATTGAGTTTCAGCAAGCAGGTGAGCGAAATATTTCTCAAACTGATTGTATGGTACTGAAGTCCTTGAAGGAGGATCGCAGTATTGTACTCATAGAGACTGACAAAGGAAAACCCTGGTTGTAATAAAATAGTAAGAATATGCGAAAAATAATGGAGCAGCATTTGGAGACAGGTCCATATAGAGTAGTTTGTGATAAAACCGTAACCACAGTAATGAACAAGAGTGAAACGGAGGCTGGCAACTATGTAGAACCATGATGGAGGATTTAGTAGTAGACAAGTAGTGCAGCACAGGGTTTATGGCCTGCCAAAGATCCACATACTCGACGTTCTCGTACAGCCCATAGCTGTCGGTGTAGGCTCAATTACCTAAGAACTCGCCGGACATTTGACAGGGCTAGTTTATGCCCCTGACAGGGCGTACGAGTACATTCGTAAAGAACTCTTACGAGTTGCCTCAAAATAGCAAGTTACATCACTCATCCAGATGAGTTGATGGTAAGCTTCGCTGCGACATCCCTTGTCACTAAGATGCCCCAAGGAGAAGCGCTTGGAATGGCAAGACGTACTCTATAAGAAGAGATCATTCTGGGTAATAGAAAGAAACGTACAGTTCAGTGCAGTACAATTGGACAACTATGAGCTGAGCACCGAAGTGCGGTGGAGCCAGTGGATCGCATGAATAACAATAAATAACGGCAAGATAGTGGGGTGGTAGCAAGAATGTAGAGAAAATGGAAACAAGTAGGAAATATCTCAGACTAATCATTGGAACAAAAAGCAACGCCCAAAAGAAAGAAACCGAATGCAGGAACGTCACTGACGGCGTGACTGCGCAATGTCTGGTACGGTCTGCAACCATTGGTGCGGACCATACGGAGGACCCCAACCAGGAAGACGGCATGCACTAACGTAAGCAAGTTTCTCAGTGAATTACTTCATGACGCGATGCCAAGTCATGGGCTGACTACCTCGCGGTTTCGCCCAACATGGTCATCATCATCATCATCAAAAGCAGTACATCAGCCATTTGAACTGATGCTTCGCTGCCATACAACAATGAGGACCTATGAAATAAAGAATAAGAAGAGGGAGAGAAAGGGGACTTACCTGAAAACCTTAATGCCCTAAGTAAACATTCAGGGTCAAGGCGTCTACACCTTGTGTAGACAACATACCGTCACAAACAGCTGGCTATCGTGCAAAGATAAGGCGGCATCGGCGAGACAACTACCTTGCGGCTTTCACTTCCCCGCGTCATAATCAGCCATTATCCCGCAGATAACTCAGCACCAAACATACTTTAAACAGGCAATCCGATTAGAAGACGGCAGCAGATGCGCCACTGGTCTCTACTGCGAGCCATGTCCTGTAAAGTCTCGAGCCAAGCACAAGGTGAGTCACGTGGACTCCAACCCGGAAGGCGAGACGGACCAACGGCACACAGTTTGATCGTCAGTGCCTTCATTTCCCGCTGCCAAGTCAACAACCGATGCAGGATGAAGTTTATATTTGAAGAAAATGTCATGGTTGTATGTGGGCTGATACTGCCAGGGCGCCCAGACCTAGACAGGAGGACGATTGGGGTCCTCATCCAAAGCCTTTGGCTCAAAAGCCTGTCCGCAAGGCAGCGGGGTGGCAGTGAGTTAGTTTTACAGAAATGGACGCCATCCCATTTCAAACCTCCAACCTGGAGAACCAGGAGACTGAGTTTGTCTGACCTCTCACCATTGACCAACGTGGTAGGAGTAGCTCTCAAGATGCTCGGAGGCATCACCCAGTATAGTTCAATGGGTCAATGAGGTACGCAAACCGTCGCACCACGTTAAGGTCCAGTCTCATTGCGACGGATCGCAACACGTTAAGGTCCAGTCTCGTGGCGACGGCCACTGCGTATAATGAACGCCGAGGATGCCGGTCAATAGAGGCATATGGAGAACATGGCCTAGTCAACTTAACGAAACCTGATTCGAGAGAGGCACCAGAAGTCCTCTTGCCAAAAGCCAACTGACGGATCTCAGCATCGCTCACCCGGTGTTTCCACCAGATGCGATCAATACTCCGCAGACACCGAGTGGTCAAACACGGCCAAGCGTTTAATGTCTTCCTTGAGAATTGCCCAGATATCTGATACATACAGCAACACAGGCCTTATCGAAGTGTTAAACATCATACCTTTCATTGACAGGCGGATATGCTGCCGTCTCCATAAATGGTTAGGTCGCTGAAAAGCCACACAGGCCTTGCTGATCCGCTAAGTAACCTCTTCAGTAATATAGCCACCAGAGGTGACACAGCTACTAATATGAGTGAACCGATTCACCACTACCAGTGCCTGTTCGGAGATAGCTAAAACCGGTGGTATCGGTCCAGTCCTGCAATAGCACCTTGCACTTTGAGGGTACCAAGCACATGCCAATGCGTGCAGTACTACGCGTCAGTCTATGCAGCAGTGCTTGCATAGCAAATGCAACAGACCTTAGGAGAACTATGTCATGTGCATACTCCGGGTTTGTCAGCAAGTCCCCTGTCAGAACTTCCACTCCGGTAGAATCTGAAAGAACGGAGCCATTCATGATCATATCTATCACAAAGTTGAAGAGAAAATGAGATATAGGACAACGATAACGAACCCCAACCGTCGTAGGGAATTCAGGAGATAGTTTCCCGCAGACCCTCACACGGTCTCAGGTATCACCGTAGAGACTTCGGAATCGAAAGCAGTTTCGTTAGTACACCCTTCCTGGACAGGCGGTGCCACAAGTTGGCGCGGTCAAAGGTGCCTTTCAAGTCAAGTTGGTCGTCTGTATTTGTCTCTGCTCTAAAACGGTGAAAAAATATGTGGTCGAGGCAATCACGACCAGGGCGGAAGCTATCCTGGCTTTCAGTGATTCGGTTCTCATGGGGACCAGTAAGTCACTGATACCTGTGAGAAGTTTGGAGGCCACGGAAACAAGACTCATGATTCGATGATTTGCGCATAAAGTGCGCTGACGGTTCTTGAAGATGGGCACGACAATTGACAGCCGCCAGTCTGAAGGCACCGCTTCAGCGTCATAAGTGGTGTTAAAAAGAGAAGCATGACCAGACAAGAAAGAGTCACTTCCAGCTTTCAGCAAAGATGGAGGAAGGTTGTCGGGTTCAGGAACCTTGTTTCATTTCAACACGGAAAGCTCATGTACAATCTCCTCCAAAGTGGGAAGTGTCACATCTACTTCCCATGTAGGCTCAGTTGATTCGGCAAGCCGCAGTGTTGCAGCAGGCCTGCTGAATTGCTTCTAAAAATGTTCCGCCCAAAGTGTTAGTCAACGAAGCTGTGAATGAATCAACCGCCCATCTACCTCGGCAATTGTCTCGCTAACTGTCGGCTTTGTCGGAGCTGCGTTCCGAATGAGCTGGAATAGCACTCGGCTGTTTCCAATAGCACTGTCTTTCTCCATCTCACGGGCATTTGCAACTCAGCGCCGTTCCCGGTCGGCTCGAAAACTCCTTGTCAGACGTGGTTACGGAGTTACGTGGTTACGAGTTACGGACACGTTGAAACGTCGTGCATATCGGAACCTGTTTACGCGCTTCGATCAGACTGCTCACAGTTACGATGTCTCAAGTCGGGTGCACAGCAGGCGTCAAAGTCATTCTTCATGGCACACTTGGGACGACTCCAGTCAGCGTTCGGCTCATCAACCTCATTCATCACTGACATTTAGTGAGCCAGTTCGCTATGATATTGTCGAACCGCAGATTGCAAGAAAGTCATAAGTAAGAAGATTAAAGGATATGCGCTTATTTGAAGCGGGAAGAGTGTGTGCCAGACGTTCGCGCACTACAGCATAGTCGGAATGTAGGCAAGTGCTCCAAAACGACCGACAGTCTTGGACTGATGGCAATATGGTCAATCTGAGTCAAGGTGATTGAGAAATTCAGTGGACGCCAGGTGACGCGGTGTGAGTGTTTGTGCTGGCGCAGAGGTGCAGGAATCGATCACCACTGTCTGTTCAAAGTGCATCGACCCCGAAGCGCATTCTCAGGTGCTGTTCAGAGTCTGGAAGATCACTCATTTGGACATCCAAGTCACCAGCAATAATCACGATGTCAGCATGGTTTGCCATGCGGAGATGTGGGCTGTCGATAGAAATCGTCTTTGATACCCTCTGAATTGCATTCAGTAGCGCCATAAACAGTGGCGATGGATAGACACCTTGCCTCTATACGGTGCTTTTTAACTCTAATAGAGGTTCGAAGTTGAACCGTACACATGCGGATGCTCACCAGTATTCAGTCGAGTAAATCACCTTCAGCAATTCTGCCGAAGACGATACCAATACCGTAAATACCCTGCGCCATTAAAGCAATACCACCAGAGACGTGAAGAGTGTAATCATTGTCGTCAGATTCAGAACTAGGAAGTCGAAGATGCGTCACAACACTGTTATCTTGTATGCGCGTTTCGGAGACACAGCACACATCAGTACCAAGAGAGTGAAGAGTGAGAGTTAGTGCTGTCAGTTGACCGATCTGACCCAGAGTGCGGACGTTAAAAGAACCAATGTGAAATGAGACTCGTGGCTTGATGGACGAGTTACAAGTATCGATGACAATAGCAGAGATGTCAGCGGCAGTTACTTGTTCAACAGACGGGGAAGAGAGCTGAGGGGCAATAAAAAAGGAGAGGGAGTATTGTCGATGGAGAAGAGAGGTCAGATGATCCTCTCCGACTGCCTATTCCAAGACAGGAGTTTCGTTCGAGGTGCCATACCCCTAGCCTTCGGCTCAGCAGTCTGACCCACAAGGCAATGGGGTACATAGAATTTCGATTGAGGATTTCCACCCGAAGCCTTTAGCTCGACAGCTTGGCCCAACACGGGATTGTGATTGCAGAGAGCTAGTGGAATTTGCTTGAGGCTTGTTACACACAACCTTTGAAGATTTAGGACAATTCACATGTGTTTTATGACCGTATTACATTACACACCTGTGATCACGGCCATCCGCAGGTGGGAGTTGGCGCGTTTGCAATAATTTGACCAGGTGCTGCCTGGCTTGAGGCGGGCGGTAGCAAACCAATGAGCACCTGAAGGTACTCTCACACCGTCAGAGACCATGCGTGGCGCTCGTGCTCCACGCCAATCGAGCAATGAGCTTATAATCAGTAGACCTGTTTTCTCCTGTGATTAGGTTTAAACGGGAGTGCCGTCCACCACTCCGAAGAAGATTGGATTGTAAGACTGAGTTAGTCTGACTCCTAGCCATTGATTTGTCCGGTATGAGTGGCTCTGAAGGCACTTGGCAAGTGTCACTCAGCATGGCTCAATGGGTCAAGGAGGTATGCAAACCAGCGCACCGCCTCAAGGTCTAGTCTCGTTGCGATGGGAATGAAACTTACAGACCAGATATTCTAGAGTATGACAGTGTGAGGGAGAAGAAAAATAAACCAAACAAAGGAAGTGAAAAGGACAAAATACCGGGTGAAAGGGCAATGTTTGAAAACCAAGGAAAGAGCGCAACAACACCTCTGATGTCATTATGGTGTTATGTGGCGGATTAAAAGGACCAAAGCTTCTTTACAGTTTGCCATGTCCCCCCAGCGGGTAACGGAGGCAAACGGTTCGCAGACTTGCTAAAGAAAAGTTCGATGCTTAGCGCGCACGGTGTCCAACCTCAAAAAAAGAATCAACGCGGGTAGGATAGCTTTATGCAAAGCAACAACTGATTGAAACCAGCGATACTTAAGCGGTGCCACAGACATGTAGGATTCAAAAACCCCGCAGCGTAGTCACCCAGCGTATTCACTAAGCAGTGGATGTTGGAATGCTGTAGATGGCAGCATTACTCTTTATTGATGGGCAGAAACCACACTGCCTCGATCAGTGACTTGGTACCGTAAAACCTTCCATGATCTCAGCGAAACGCTAATAACCGCTCTGAGGACTGAAACGTTGGGTTTGAATCGTCCAAGTGATTGTCGAGGATGAGAACCAAGTGCTGCAGCCATACCACACTGGTCATAGATAGCAGTGACCGACACACACATGAGCGACCGAAACCAGGTAGCAAAACGAAGGACTTTGGCACTAGATCTCAAACACTTCAGCTCGCATAATTCCCGATTGTGTATTTACAAAGAGAAGAGCTCAAACCAGATCTATAGTGATCGGATCAGAAACAGTTCTGATATCTTCACGAGAACCAACACAATCGGTGCTAAGTTCAAATTGTGAGGGATTCGGAGAAATCTCAGCTCTGTGTGGGGAAAACAGATGGGTGAAGAAAAGAGTATTTAGGTTAACTGAACCGCTCGCAATATGTATCGTGGGAACTGGTTGCACGGCAGAAAACCAGAAAAGAAGGGGGTTAAGGTATCAACTTGACTAAGTCCGTGCGAAATTCGCCTCACCAAACACAAGAAAGATGGTATCGCGTCAGCTAGATGTCACGTCGGACACAGCGACAGTTGGGATGCAGGGCCATATGCATTTACCAGTAACCATAGTTAGACAATTTGGAGTTGAAATCACCATACAAAACCTATTCTCCTCTCCCCAAGGTGTCAGCTGGTGGCCTGCTTTGTAATCCGGAGGTCACCGGTTCGAATCCGCGTAGGTGAGGGCGACCTCGTGGCACACCCAGCCCACGTGGTCGCGTGGCAACAAAGAGCCGGTACGGTGTGTCGGTGTATATCTGATTCCCTGATGCCTGTGGCCAACAATCAGAGAAAATATTCACTTCAAACGCAAGCGAACAGGGCTGTATAGCCTTGTGGAGAAGCCAACCTATTACACCGAAGGTATGGAACTAATCATGGGAAGAATTGTAGAGCTTCCCAAAAGTACTACCCAAAAAATGTAGCAGAGTACTCCGAGCACCACACAATTACATACAAAAGGTGTGAGCGGAATTGAATGACGCGGTTGAGAAAAATCCCACATAGAATCAAATGACACAAAGCAACTCGAGTTAGCTAAGACTATTGTGCCACAAGCAGAGGGGATGGCATGAGGTGAGCGTTGATAGAATGCATGTGAAGAGTGAAGATACTACCAGCTTGATATAACCACACTCTGTGCTCGGTACCATGGTCAATACCGATTTATTGTGACAGGATCGGAAATATGTGAAGATTAGCGCCGGTTTGGATAGGTCTGGTAAGCACTGCTTGGAGAGCAGAAAGAAAGGAACTTTGCTCGATCGAGAAGTATTCAGTTACCGCATACCCAGCCGAGGCCCACAGCTGATGGATAACGCCTCGTGCATCACAGCGGAGGATAATGAGGATGGGTACGTAACGAGTTAAGCACATTCTCAGCTGGCAAATGACAACAACAACGGCAGCAGCACAATAACGGGCACATAGCTGTCATGCAGTCGCAAATGGCTGGATGGGGGCTGAGATCTTGCCAAGGCGCCCAAACGTGATGGTGCTGAGGCAACAAGGTATAAGGTAGGTGTGGACACTGTTTAAATTCCATTACAATTAAGCTAATAAAGGTAACATCAGCCCACCCAAAAGCAGAGTGTGAATTGATAAGTGTAAGAAAGCAAAAACATCCTGTATGACAGCGGCTGATTCAGCTACAAATGAACAGCGCCGTAAATGAACCAATAAACTTACGCACAAGAAGACTGCGGTGTAGACAGACAGCGACGAATGACCAGAGGGGAAGGATTTTCTGTGAAGAGAGTGGAATGAGGGGAAATGAAACAGTCAAGAAGATGATGAGGATGACCAAAGTGAAAGATACAGAACAGAAGGGTGCCATCATCATCAGTATACAGGTTAGCTAGAGGTGGGAAGCACCTCAGCTACTGTGCCGCAATACATAAAAAAAGAAGACGAAACAGATGCATGCCAGCTGAGTTCCCAGTAACGGATGGGCATCGTTACGGAAAGCTACCAGCCGGCTGCTAGGTAATAAAATTCTTAGGTAAAATTATATTATGCTACGAAATGAGATCGTGGTTGGAGGGAAGGTTAAAAAGGATGGGGAGGGACGCCACTGAGGTCGGCTCCTAGCCATGTCAGCAAGTGTATCCAGCCAAACGTGTTCATCATCTTTTGGACATTAACCAGGGAGCCGTGACGCTCCACCTGAGGCCAGCTTCGAAGTGAGGGCTTTATGGAAGGGTGCCGGATCAAAACAAATGTGTTCGCGACCAATCGATGAGTGAAAAAATAAAGAAATCAAGGAAATATGCAGCACCTCAGACAGACAAGAGAAAGTATTACTAGTTAAAGAGGTATACGCAACAATACCAGCCAGTAAAGGTCCGGTGACAGTGACTGTTGGCCTCGCTATCGAACGTCACACACACACACACACACAAGCGCATCAGATGCGTAGCAAAAAAGCCACATGGTGAGACTTGAAGGGAAAGAAAGGAGGGTTGCATGCATTGCTTACAGCTGAGTGCCCTACATCGGATGAAGCCAGTAGGGTCGCGGGTAGTGCTGTCACCTGGTGTTTGGTAACGGAACCTCCAACGTCGTAACAATACCATCATCGTAGTCGTCATGTTGAAGTACAGACACATATCATCATCATCATCACACACGTTAGCTAGAAGTGGGGAACACCTCAGCTACTGTGCCGCAATACACAGAAAAAAGGAGAAAAAATGCAACTGGTGCAAGCCGGCTGATCTACCGGTAACAGATGGGCATCGTTCCGGTAAGCTACCAGCCGGCTACTATGCAGCAAAAAAAATTACTATGCAAAATTATGTAAGGCTAAATAATGAGACCGTGGTTGGAGGGGGGAGGCTAAGAGGGATGGGGTGGGACAAAGAAACTCACAGCACGAACGCCACTGAGGTCAGCACCTAGCCATATCAACAAGTGTGTCCAACCAAACGTGTTCATCGTCTTTCGGACCCCAACCAGGGAGCCGAGACGCTCCAACCGAGGCCAGCTCAGAAGTGAGGGCCTTCATTCCTCTCGACCAAGTCATCGCTTGGCCACCCCACCTCCTCTTCCATCCACACCCCCGGAGAGCAAACAACGCACGTCGAGGGAGTCGGTGGGCTGGCATGCGCAACACGTGGCCGAGCCATCGGAGCCTGGTGAGTGAAATGACGGTGCTGAGCGGTTCATTCCCTTTTCCTGTGCCGTAAACAAGGCGTCGAACACGCTCGCTGCTCACGCGGTGTTCCCACCAGATGTGAGCCAAACTGCGAAGGCACCGATGGTCGAACGTAACTAGCCTCTTTATGTACGTAAATCTAAGGGGCCAGGTTTCACAACCGTACAGTAGGGTCGGACGTATCGCTGCATTGTACACTCTACCCTTCAGGGCGAGAGTGATGTCGCGCCGCCGCTATAGGTGGCGAAGACGGGGAAAAGCACTTCGAGCTTTTGCTATACGGTTCGTGATCTCATCCTCAATCCACGGGCGCTGATACAACTTCCCAGGTAGTTGAATTTTTGAACGACTTCTAGCTGATCCCCACCAATGGTCAGCGTAGGAGGCGGTCCAGACCAATCTTGGAGGAACGCTTTGCACTTCGAGGGTGCGAAGCAAAGCCCGAGGTGACGGACAGCTAATGCTAATCTGTCCAGTGCCGCTTGACACGTTTGTGAGCTGTTATAGATTAAAACAATATCATCAGCATACTCTAAGTCAAGAAGTCGTTCTCCTGCGAGCAGATCCACACCTTCTAAGTCGTGTCCTGTAAACGCGATTTCCATGACTTCGTCAACAGCGAAGTTGAAGAGGAAAGGTGACAGCGGGCATCCTTGTCTCACGCCGCTGGAGATATCAAAGGGCGACGACAACTTGCCGTAAGCCCTCACTCTGCCCGAGCTACGCGCATATAATGCTCGGATAATATTCACATATTTCTCAGGTACACCTTTCCTGAGTAGACAGTCCCAAAGTGCATGTCTATCCACCGAATCGAACGCACTTTGTTATCGAGGAACAGGACAACGGTGGGCCGCCAATATATGTGACGGTGCTCCAACAACTGACGCAAGGTGAAAATGTGGTCAATGCAGCTACGACCTCGACGAAATCCAGCTTGCTCTTCACGAATCTGGCTTTCACGAGTGCCAGTCAGTCTGTGAAGGATGACAGAGACAAGCAATTTGGAGGCGATGGAGATCAGACTGATTCCTCTATGGCTGCCGCATTCCGATGGTGAGCCTCCCTTGAAAATTGGGAGTATGACGGAGCGGCTCCAATCGGCTGGGACAGTTTCCTGATCCCACAGTTTCACTAGTAACTCGTGTAAATCATCCAAAAGAGCGGGTCCCCCGAATTTGAAGAGGGGTGGAGGAAGATTATCAGGTGCTGCGGTTTTATTTAACTTCAACAGTTCGATCTCACGTTCGACTTCTGAGCGAGAGGGTGGATCCAAAGGAACAGCCCAGGAAGCGGGGCGATAAGTGGCCAGCGAGAAATCTAACCATTCCGAATGATTAAATTGCCTTGTAAAGTGCTCAGCCCAACGCTCTAAGCGTTTTGATAAGTTGTGGATAGGCTGTCCACTCTCGTCACGTATAGTTTCACTAACGTCAGGTCTCATGCTGCCCGTTTCCCGTATCAGACGGAATAACTTACGATGGTTTCCAAGGGCAACGGCCATTTCCATCTCTGATGCACGATGAGACCACCAGGATTCGTGGTCTCTCTTCAGGCTAGCGCGGAGTTCTGCCCGGAGCTCTTTGCGAGTGTCATTGTGTTCGCTTTTAGCCGGAATATGCCGGCGAGCATCTATAAGTTCCAGAGACTGTGAAGAGACCCGATGTCCGTGTTGGTGATTCGACATACCACATGAGGATTTTCCTGCTGCTAGTAAGGTCTGGTAAATATGAGACCGGTGACCTTCAATTGCATTCAGTGAGCGTTTATCCAACTCGCATGACAGCGTACTTTGATAGGCATTCAGAACAGCTGGCTTCGCCAGTTGGCTGATGTCAATGCGCTTACAGCGTCGTCGTGGGCGTCCGCCAAAGCGCATCCGCAGGTCAGCACATACAAGTGCATGGTCGGTATCCACACCTGTGCTCCAAATCGAGAGACAGTTCTGAACGCAGCGTCTCCATCGGTAACTTATCGCAATGTGATCGATTTGCGTCCATAGCTGGTTCGAGGCTGGTGGGCGCCAAGTCACCCTCTGGCGGGTGCTGTGTCTGAAATTCGTGCTCTCAAGAAATAAGCGAGCATCTTCACACAAATGAAGTAACCGCTCACCGTTAGCATTACAGGAGCCCACACCATGTTGCCCTCCCAGATGCAGCTCATCAGTGGATAATTTTCCAACTTGAGCGTTCTGATCCCCAGCCAGCACTACAGTGTCCGAGTTTCTTCTATGGCTAAGGAGCTCGTTCAGTTGACGATAGAAGTCGTCTTTTACCGAGTCATCGCTACACTTTGTCGGTGCATAGGCAGCGATAACGAATAGACACCTGTTAGTCACGCGCGACTTCGAAGTTTTGAACGAGCCAGCCAATCGGACCGCACACATCCAGCTACTGATTGGAATCCAATCAAGCAGAGTAGCTTCAGCCCGGAGACTCAGGGCAATACCAAAACCGGCTTGACCGGTGCTCGAAGCTGCATCGTCACCGGATAGGCGCAATGAGAAAGTGCTGCTAGTATAACCTGAAAGGGATCGCAGAGTGAGTACAGAGCTCGAGTCTTGTAGGCGGGTCTCCGATTAGCAGCAGATATCGATCCAGAGGGACTCTAATGTTCGGGCATGTGCTGCCTGTTGACCGATCTGAAGCAATGTGCGAACACTGAGGCATGCCAATCTGAATGAGGATCTAGGGCTCCAAATGGAAGCCGATGAACTGGGGTGCATCGCTTGGTTGGACATGGGTCTGTTGACAGGGCCGGAATGATGCTCCGCGTTCACATGTGAGTTGAAACTAAAACACAAGCGACTATTGAAGCAAGATGGGGGAGGGCCCCGAATTGGGGGTTGAAAACAGGGGGGATAAAAGTGAAGCTGGAACGGAACGATAAGGATGAAAAAGCGCAAGAGGAGGAATAAGAAGACGGGAAGGCTTGAGCAGTAGCATCCAAACCCCTATCCACCCTGCTCGATGCAGCAGATAGGGCACCGTTGATTATCCTCTGCAGTGGCCAGAGCATCAGAAATTGTATTGCGTGGGCAGGATACTGTCAAGTTGCACAGGCCTAGACAGGAGAACGACTAGGGTTCTCAACCAAAGCCTTTGGTTCAAAAACCTGTCCGCAAGGCAGCGGGTTTGGCGTTGGGCTACAAGGAGTCCGTTTTAAGGAATAAGGAGCCACCCTCATTCCAACCCCCAACCTGGAGGACCAGGAGGCTGAGTTTGTCTGGCCTCTAACCATTGACCAGTCTGGTATGACTGACTCTGAAGGTGCGAAAATGCACCAACCAGTATAGCTAATGGATCACTGAGGCACACAAACCATCGCACCACGGTAAGGTCCAGCCTCATTGCGATGATACAGACCCATAAATCGTAGGCTTATATATACAGACCCATAAATTATAAGCACACGATTTGTCGCTCCTCTTAACCAGCCATCAATACATAAATGTTTCTGAAGTTCCCGTTCCAGAATTAATTGTGAAGTTGAGCAAAGCAACCAAGTAGCAAGAATGCACATCAGCTTTGTTTATCTGCACTGCTGCGGCTAATTAAGGCACCGCGTATAAGAATCATTCCCGTGCAAATCTACCGCCAAGAGTCTTCACTGCTGACCATAATTTGATCATCTAACCACGATAATGGCCCTAGCTCGCAGGCGAAAAGCTGTCAAAATAGGTCAACTAACCTAGCCAGTAGTCATTTTCTGTACATTTTAAAGACTTGTCAAATCACAATCACCATCACACGTTAGGTAAAGGTGAGGAGTACCCTAGCTATAGTGCCGCAGTCTGTCTCCATATCAGATGGCCTAGGTTTCGCAGCTGTATGGAAAGGTTGAACGAACGGCTGCGTGGTAGACACTGTACTTCAGGGCGAGTGATGTCGCACCGGCGTGCCACAGGTGGCGGAGATTGACAAAACTATCTCGAGTTTTGCTATGTGGTTAGTGATCCCATCGTCTATTCCACAGGCAATAGTAAATCTGTCCAGGTACTTGAATTCCTTGATGACTCCTAGCTGGTCTGCACCAAGAGTTAGTGTCAATGTTGGAGGATTGTATATGGAGGTTGCAAAGCATAGCCCAGTTGACAGTCAGTGCTAATTGGTCCAGTGTTGCTTGGAACGTTTGCGAGTCGTCACAGATGAGAGCACAGTTGTTGGCGTACCCGAAGTTAGAAAATTGACCATATGGGAGAAGCTGCACACCTTGTAGGTCTGGTAAGGTGGACGCAGTTTCCATGACTCCGTCGATATTGAAATTAGAGGGGAAGGGTGATAGCAGATAATCTTGTCTCACATCGCCGAACATATGGAAGGGCGGCGATAGTTTACCATAAGTGTCTACAGCGCCCTTATGACACTTACATATTTATCGGGCACACCTCTGATCAGACAGTCCCAAAGAGTACATCGACCTACCGATTCGAAGACACCCTTGATGTCGAGGGACACAACTAAAGCAGGTCGCCAATAAGTATGGCGGTATTCCAACAACCGACGTAATGTGAATATGTGTTGAATGCAACCGGGAGTTCAACGAAACTTGGCTTGTACCTTGCGAATCTGGTTTTCATGGAAGCCAGTCGGAATATGGTGAACGATAATAATTGATATCAGAGTGACTGCTGTATGATAGCCGCATTCTGAACGTGAGTCGGTCTTGGAATTTTGGACTATAAAAGAGTGGTTCAAGTTTGTTGGGACAGTCTCCTGCTCTCGCGTCACCGATAATTAGTGCAATTCATCCACAAGAGCAGGTCCACGAAATTGGAGAGGACTGGAGAAAGTCTATCTGCTCATGCGGTTTTGTTAAAATTTAACCGAAGGATCTTACACTCACTTTCTCCGTGTGCGGGTGGGCCTAAGGGAGAAGGGCGATCAATGGCACATAAGGAATTTGGTAACAACAATCGATTAAATTGTTTTCCAAAGTGTTTGGCCCAACGTTACAAGCACTTTGGCAGGCTGTGGACTGACTGCACGCAGTTTCGCCCTGAGGTCTTAGAGTTTCGTTGTGTTTGCTTCCAACCGGAACGCGTCGATGAACACCCAGGAGTTCCAGAGACTGTATAGAGACTGAACGTTTAGATTAGCAATTAGAGTTGCCAAAGGTAAACATGCCTGATAATAATAACGTCAGGCGAATGAGAGACCAGTGATTAAAAACATTGCCTGACAAGAGTTTAAGTATCAGAGACACTTCTGTAGTAATCGGCTGTCAGTTCGATTAGTTACACATGGTACCCACAATTCGCTTAAGTTAGCATAACAACATGTGAGGAGGCAATTCGTTGTACCGTCGTTACTGAGCGAGGAAGAAATAAACCGATTATATTCTGAGGTAGTAAGTTCCAGATAGGTAGTAAAGCACATGAACAAACTATAATTCAGAAGAATGAACAAGAAAGAATTCATAGGTGAATGCAGAAAACACTGTGACAACTCACGTGATATCCCGGTGGTCTCTAGGTGTACCACTTTTACAGGAATAGCTAGCAATGTATCCCAAAGCGGTGGTAGAGGTTGGTACAGGTTCACAGACACTGAAAAAATTGGGCCTCAGGCGTCCAATCGCGACTTTACACACGTCTGTAATCGTGATATTCGCACAGTACCCAAAGAAAGCGGCCAAAAGATAATCGTACAAGGAATATAACACCTAAAGGGTGAAACAAAAGCAACAATTAAATTAAATGTATAGATTTAATCGAGTTGGGACCGTTGTGATCACCCACTTACAATAGGCAATCCAGCCCTCCGAACAGTGAGGCGATCCCAGAAAATGCACAGTTCTGATGCCGTTATCTGGAAGATAGTAGCTTGTGAGAGACACATACTGTCACGACAATGAGAGTAATTGTGACCGAGATCAAAACGACGGACGGAATAGTCGATGGATGATATGGTAGCCGAATACTCTCATCCTGAGAGAAATAACCGCGGCGAAAAGGTTGAATGTTCTGAAACACGCCCATGGCAAGGAACACTTGGTCGTAGCAGAAAAGTGACGCGAAACTTACGCACAACAAAACAAAGGATATCGGAAATCACCCGAATGCTAACTGAAGTGGCTTTTCGCATGATTTAGAGCTAAAATGGAGAAAAAGATGCTTCATGATGCAAGTGCATACACAGCAACAAAAAGGTAACAACGTCCACAGACAACAAAAGAGTGATGTAAAGTCATCAGCAGAATACCTGATAGGGAAATTTGAGGAATAGGGAGTAAATGGATCAATCGATAATGATATTTCGCTTGTGACATAAAAGAGGAATATAGGATACAGTGAACACAGTTGTATTCGAACTGCCACTAAAAACCGATGCTGCCAAGCCATGTATAGTACATGTATACCGAATGAATTCGACGACGATACTCATACAGCTTTTGTACGGCCAAATGAGTGCAGGGAAGCGGCACGCGGGCAAACCGAAATTACGCTACTATGACATGAATAAAGTGAGTTTATCACGAACTAATGTTGATTTCAGGTGTTTGGAATAAGAGGTAAATTTGATCGGTACGAATGCCGTGGGCTGATCAAGAGAGCGGTTGTCAAGGTGCAGGAAAAGGCACTATGACACGCAGAGGAGAAGCGCGATGCGTTCGCTCACATTGGATTTACTAATGCAAGACAATAAGGCGGCTGATGTGGTACGTTTGCTTGTGTGTTGAATATTCTTGCACTGCAGGGAGTACATGTTCATTGAGCTCCCGGTGTGGCTGCGGTTGATGTGCATGCTGACAAGGTGCCTACTTGTCTAACACCCACCACCTCGATTGCGGACGCCAGGATACCGTGAATCGTTGCTGGGGGAGACGAGGTGTAGGGTCCTCGTGAAAGTGCTAGGCTCAAAGAGTGGTTCCATCCAATGTGGAGCGGACTAAGGTCGGTCCCCCGTCGTGTGTACGTCCGGTATGCACGATTCCCTACATAGACAGACAGGAATGCTGCTGCTGTGCATGTTAAAGGAGTGAGAGCTTGCTCCGTTGGTGAAACATAGCTCCCATGCACATGCGTCGTGGTCTTAATCCTTCGGGTTTACACTGAATATGGGGTGTGTGGATGCAAATGTGGGTGATACAAAGCAAGCCATCCATGGTCTCTCTGTAGGCCCAGGTGTCCTGTGGGTGTCTTGGTGGAGGTCGAAGTGATAGGCAAATCTGGGACTAGATGCTGGCAACTATACACACACACATATATATATATACATATATATACATATATATATATATATATATATGTATATATATATATATGCATATTCTCATTAACAGATAACAGAAAATGTACCATCAGAACCATGAAAGAAAAGAAATAAAGGCAACAGAAAAAAGGCATAATCAGTACGCCGGTACGCAATACTGACGCTTCGCTGCCGCGCAACAACCACCCGTCGCACGAAGGCTAAGGATATTGTGAGGGTCGCCCTAAGCAGGTTCGAACCCGCACCACCAGACTACAAAACAAGCTGGTCACCTTAAGGCTGCGGGCCGGTAGAAAATATACAATAGAAGTAAACGATTTGTTGGGTTTTACAAATGCTATTTTACGTTCACTTTGTGATTAAGAGTTTTCGATTAGACACCCATTAACAGATGATTTGGTTGAGCAACAGTCTCGCCACCGATGTTTGTAGCGCAGTATAGCATTTAGCCTTTACAACCACTTAGTCCGAGTCGCATCGTCCCCATCCCGGAAGGTGACCGGTCCGACTGATGCTAATCTGGAGGTTATCTTCTTCATGCGCCTTCTCTACGTCACTAAGTTGAGGTTAGTACAGCTGGACAATTACAATCTGAGCACTGATGCGCAGTGGATCTAGTTGCTACGAGTCATTGCAGGAATAACCATTTGTAACAACGGCAAGTTAGTGGAGTTAGATGCAAGTAAATGTAAAAATTGGAAGCAAGAAGCACGTTAAACTAATCAGAATGGAACCAAAATTAACACCCAGATGCAACCGACTGCAGGACTGCGCCATCTCTGACAGGATAGCCAACCACTGGTGCAGACCATCCCGAGCCCCCATCCAAGAAGATTGCGCGCAGCCGCTTGATTAACTGTCTCAGTCAATTTCTTCATGCCTCTATGCCATGTCATGTATGGGCTACCTCGCGGTTTTGCTCAACCTGGTGCAGCCACGGCGTATAACGTATGCCGAAGAAACCGGTCAATGGGCATATGGAGGACATGATCTAGCCAACGTAACCAATTAGAACTCAGCAAACATTCCAGTGAGGCACCAGGAGACTTCTTGCTAAAAAAAACTAACGAGCAGACCCAGTGTCACAACCAGACGTGAGCAATACTCCGTAATCACCGGTGGTCAAACACGGCCAAGGGTCTAATGTCTTCGCCGCAAACTGGTTTATTTTCTGATCCATACAGTAACACCGGCCTTACTGCAGCGTTATAAACCCTACCTATCACTAGCACACTGATATCCAGTGGCCTATATAGATGGTTTAGTTTCTGAAAAGCCGCAAGGGCCCTGCTGATACGCGAATTAACTTCCTCAGTGA
The DNA here is from genome assembly GCA_944474145.2 of Dicrocoelium dendriticum. Classification (NCBI taxonomy): domain Eukaryota; kingdom Metazoa; phylum Platyhelminthes; class Trematoda; order Plagiorchiida; family Dicrocoeliidae; genus Dicrocoelium; species Dicrocoelium dendriticum. The sequence continues at coordinate 14,164,759 of OX104061.1, forward strand.
TGTGACTTCTAGGGAGTGACGGCTGCCAAGATAAGGGAACCGATCCACCACCTCCAGGGGCTACTCGGTGATAACTAAAACCGAAGGTGTGTCAGCCCAGCCCTGCAACAATATTTGGAAATTTGAAGGTGTAAAGCACATGTCAAAGTGTGCAGCAGTACGAGTCAGTCTATCCAGCAGTGTTTGCATAACCAACGCATCAGAACTTAGGAGAAATATGTCATCCGCATACTCCAGGCTTGTCAGTTGGTTCCCTGACAGAACTTCCACCCCGGTAGAGTCTGAAAGAATGGAGTCATTTATGATCATATCTATCACAAAGTTGAAGAGGAAAAGAAACATAACGAACCCCACTTGTCGTAAGGAAGTCAGGAGAGTTTCCCTTAGACCCTTACAAGTTCTCGGGAATAATGATACACTTCAGAAAGGAAAGCAGTTTCGTTGGCACACCGTTCATGGACAGGTGGTGCCACAAGCTGCCGCTGTCAATAGAATCGAATGCGGCTTTGAAGTCAAGGAAAACCACTATAGTCGGTCGTCTGTATGCCTGCTGTAAAACTTGGCAAAGAGTAAATATGCGGTAGATACAACCACCAACAGGGCGGAAAGCCAGGTTGGCTTGAAGGGATTCAGTTTTCAAGGACACCAGTATGTCAGTAGAGAATAATACCCGTGAGAAGTTTGGAGGCAACGGAAACAAGGCAAATGCCACGATGATTTCGCAAAAGTACGCTAACCCTTCTTGAATACAGGCACGACAGTTGAGAAGCGTCAGTCTGAAGGCACCTGTTGAGTGTTCCAAATTGTGTTAGATAGAGAATCAAGTTCAGTCAACAGAGAACCACCTTTACCTTTCAGCAAAGGTAAAGGAAGATCGACAGGTGCTGGGACTCCGTGTCGTTTCAAAACGGAAAGTCCATGTCAAAAACCTTCCAAGTGGAAGGTGTGACATCTATTTCCGACGGTGCCTCAGGCGATTAGGCAAACGGTAGTGTCGCAGCATCCTTCCGAACTGCTCTACAAAACGTTCCGCCCAAAGGGCGACTCGACGGCGCAGGAGTGACCCTTGAGAAAGCCGTGTTGAAGTGGACTGAGCACACCAAACTCCCACAGGTGGTTTCCAAGCATATCCCTAACCAACTTCTCCAATAACTTGACCAGTACGCTTGTCAAACTTACCGGTCTATAATTGACAGGGAGATGTCTGTCGCCCTTTTTAAAAATCGGGAAGACGATGGCATCCTTTCAGTCCTTGATAAAGGAGCAGCTGCGAGGCGACAACTGAAACAAACGTGTCATTGGGCCAAATAGCTCGCTTGCGAGTTTGTACAAAAGCTTTGGGTGAATATCATCCATTCCAGCGGATTTAGCCTTTGAAGAAGATAGAGAATTTGTGCCTCCAAATTGAAACGTCAGTTAAACAGGAGTCCTGTGAGACTGTCATCGCTAAGTTAACGTGACAACTGCTCATCCCGAACAAAAGTCCCGGCATACTGCGTACTGAGTAGAGGCTTTTTCGTTATCAATGTTGGCAGTGGCGCCATCGCTGCCTAATAACACTGGGATAGATGAGTCGACGTTACTACGCCTGTTGACGTAGGCGAAGAATCGTTTGGGATTTGCGGAGGGTGAGTAAGCCAGATGCATCTCATAGCTAAGTCTGGTAGCTCGTAAATGACTTGCAAGTAGTTGGCGCTTCACAGTAACGCCGAAAAGTACATTCCGAGAGAACTGTCCGGTAGATCCGCCAGCATCTCACCCATCTATTCATTAGCTGGTGTGCGACTTAGTCCAACCATGGTAGCTTTGCTTTGGTAATCATTTTCACCGAAGCAACGACTTCGCTCATTAGACAAGGAGCAACCACGCCGAACAATCACAAAGAACGTACACGTATCGAACCGAAGCGAGAACGCCGAACGAAATTCGAAGAGTTATGATATCGATACAGATAATTAAAAGGGTACAATAAATGAAGGAAGATGGAACCATAAAGTATAAATGAAAATGAAGTTTACAGGCACTACAGAACTCCCCACACAGAGCGTGATTCACGAGGATGAATGCTCCATAGGTTCTAGTTGACGTGAGTAGCTAGCCTAGAAGGAAGAACTACTGCACGTCCAAAACGTGTGCGCTTTTGTGCGTCCGAGTTGGTGATGGGTAGGGAGTATGGAGGAGAGGGAGCACTGGAGACACACATCGGTTGGGTGGGTGGGGTGCTCTGCAGCGGAGTTTGTACAGCGTCAGAATTGTCAGAAGTCTGTTGCAGCGACTGCCATTTAACATAGGCTGGTTCAAAGCGATTAATACTGACAGAATCTTTTGAACCATTCCTGTAAAATACGAAATACTTCTTTGCGAGCGATGACCTTCGTAAGGCGGTGTCAAAGGTTTGTGAACTGCATTGACGCGCACGAAAACGAAGGGACATGTGTGCAAGTCGGAGTGAACGTATTGGCTTCGAAAAGTGATTCGTGATGGTGTTGGATGATTGGCTCTGAAGTATTGTTTCAGTCGTGCAACGCATGGCGTAGGATCAACTTCGCCGGTAACCCTGGAATCTAGTACTAATTCTCCAGGAAGGCTAAGAGTCGTAACAAAGACTACTGCTGCGGGACAACAACCAAGATCTCCCTATACAGCGTTGCGGATACCGAGGAGAACGATCGGTAAACACTCGGATCACTGGATATTCGATTGTGTCGGAGTGAGTGCGGCCTTGAGTTGTAAGTGAAAACGTTTAACTAAACCGTTAGCGGCCGGGTGATAAGCTGTCGTGCGTAGATGAGAACAACCAAGCATGTGGTTAAGGTCGTGAAACAGGGCAGAATTAAACTGGGGTCCCCTATCCGTGGTGATAGTGGCGGGGGTGCCAAACACGGAGATCCAAGTTTCGATGAAGGTTCGTGCCACGGTTTCAGCTGAGACATCTCGCAGCGGCACATTGTATGCCCAACGTGTGAAACGATGGACCCATGTCCACACGTAAGTAAAACCGCTGGTTGGCGGAAGAGGTCCAAAGATGACAATGTGAACATGCCTGAATCGAGCGCCGGGCAGCAAAAAGGTTCCAGGAACAGTCATCGTGTGGCGATGTACCTTGCTATCCTGGCAAATAACACAGTGTTTCGCCCGCCGCTGGATAGCAGAGCGTATGCTGGGCCAGATGTAAAGAACCGTGATCAGCTTGATAGAGGCGCGGATGCTCGGATGGAGAATTCCATGCAAGTGGTTAAACATAACTCGTCAATACTGTTGCGGAACGAATGGTCGAGCCTTTCCAGTGGATATATATCACAGTGAATTCGAAAGTTCGAGTTGAGAACAGGCAGTTCAGAAAGTTTAACAGAGGAACTTGATTTCAACTGCTCAAACTCAGGACCAATTTCTTGATGGGCAGCGATGTCTTCTAGGTTGGTTGCTTGGCTCGAAACCTCGTGAAGATCAATGCGGGAAATATCATCATCAACAGCAGTACATCAACCATTTGAACTGATGCTTCCCTGCCATACAACCATAAGGAACTATGAAATAAAGAATAAGAGAGAGAGAAGGGGGACTTAACTGAAAACCTTATTGCCCTAAGCACACATTCAGGGTCAAGGCACCTACACCTTGTGTAGACAACATACCGTCACAAACAGCTGGCTATCGTGCAAAGATAAGGCGGCATCGGCGAGACAGCTTCCTTGCGGCTTTCACTGCCACGCGTCATAATCAGCCATTACTCCGCAGATAACTCAGCACCAAACACACCTTAAACAGACAATCCGATTAGAAGACGGCAGCAGACGCGCCACTGGTGTCCGTTGCGAGCCATGTCCTGTAAAGTCTCGAGTCAAGCACCAGGCGAGTCACGTGGACTCCAACCCGGAAGGCGAGACGGACCAACGGCACCCAGTTTGGTCGTCAGTGACTTCGTTTCCCGCTGCCAAGTCCATTTTTGTCCACCTCGGGCCTTGCGCCACCCTACACCTGGCAGACTAAACAAGGCGCCCCTAGGTAAGCGGTGACCAGGCATACGTAGCACGTGAACGAGCCAACGTAACTTATTCAGTGCTATCTGTTGTTCTAGGTAGATAGCATGATTATCACTACCCAGTACTCGCCAACGCACATCATCGTTGCGGACACGCTGGTGCCATCTGACTCCAGTAATGCTTCGCAGACAACGATGATCAAAGACTTGAAGGCGCCTCAGACCTTCTGACTGAAGGGGCCGTCTCACTACCATACGGCAGAACGGCCCTCACTGTGGCCTTGTATACACGGCCTTTCAGACGGAGGGAAACTCCCTTCTGTGGCCAGATGTCGCAGGTTCAAGAAGGTAGCTCTGACTTTCGCAATGCGTCAGCTGAAGTGAGTTTCTATGCGCCCATCATTGCTGATGCAGCTGCCAAGATAAGTGAAATGAGCAACCAAGCAAACGTCAAGGGGTCATCAAGTAGCTGGTGGTCCTGCAGCAACACTTTGCACTTTGAAGGTGCGAAGTGCATACCAAATAATGGGACCACTCTGGACAGGCTATTCAGGGTTGATTGGGCCGCCCCAATATTGTCGAAAAGCAAGACGATATCGTCCGCATAATCATGATCAACTAACCTTTCACCAGGCAGCACTTTAACGCCTACATCGTTGAATTCCGTCAGGGAACACTCCATGATAGAATCCACGACGAAATTGAACAAAAACGGGGAAATCGGACAACCCTGACGAACGCCACTTGTGGTCGGAAAGCTATCCGGTAGGACACCGTAGACCCTGACGCGGCCTGTAGTGTTCGAGTATAGGGCACGAAGGATGTTCACATATTTCGTGGGAACACCTTTCCGCGCAAGTATTTCGAACAGAACGCATCGATCGACTGAATCAAACGCACTCTTGAAATCGAGGAACACAGCTATTGTCGGTCTGCGGCATGCGTGGCGCTGCTCTAGCAGCGGCCGCAAAGTGAATATATGGTCTATACAAACATGTCCTGGGCGGAAACCGGCCTGCTCTTCCCTAATCCGAGATTCCCGTTCTGCAGTGAGGCGACGAACGAGAATCGAGGCCGATAATTTTGTCACAATTGGCGTTAGGTTAATACCCCTGTGGTTAGAACGGTCTGTGCGACTGCCCTTCTTGTATGTTGCCACTATAATCGACTCGCTCCAATTAGCCGGGACGCTCTCTTCTTTCCAGATACATTCGAATAAGGAGGTCAGTGCTTTGCAGAGGACCTCACCCCCATCCCTAAATAGTGCAGGTGGGAGGGAATCCGGGCCAGCGGCACGAAAACGATTGAGGGCTGTAATCGCGTTTCGGACCTCGGCCTCCGACGGAGGCTCTAAACTAACCGTCCATGGCTCGTCCTGCATCACCTGATTAGGAAGAGGTCCGGGAGCAGGGGGCCAGCTGAACTGATCCTGAAAGCGTTCCGCCCAATGAGCCATACGGCGCTCCTTATTGTGCATCAGCGCACCCGCCCTGTCTCTGATTGTCTCACTGACGCCTGGTTTTCTGGGACCTGTGGTGCGGATAATCTGAAAGAGCTTGCGGTAATTGGCTACTGCGGGAAATAGCGTCGGCTACAAGATTGTGACCTGCACCAATGTGTCGGATGTCGGTGGTAAACTGCGATATGTAATCAAACTGATGGATTACTCGAGGTATGAAGCGATCAGAAGGAACATGAAAAGCGAAAAGGAGTGGCTTATGATACATGAGGATGGTAAATGCATGTCCTTCAAGCAAATGGCGAAAGTGCTTAACAGCAAGATAAATGGCTAAGAGATCACGGCCGAAATAGTGTATCGCGTCTGAGCAGGTTGTAGCTTTCGAGAGAAGAAAGAGTGAGGCTCAGGTTGACCGTATACGACCTGTTGAAGTACAGTGCCAACGGCGGTCTGTGATGCGTCGGTTTTGAGAATTAAAAATGTGTCGACATCGGCTCTCAAATGACTAAGAGCAGTAGCATTGGAAAGTGCGTGTTTGATCTCGTTGAATGCTGCTATGGATTCCGCAGTTGGTTGAAACTTGCGAGACTTGCATTTGAGCAGATCTGTCAATGGCTGAAGGAGCCTAGAACATACTGGAATAAAGCGACTGTAATAGTTGACCATACGTATTTTACCCAACATAAGTCACCAGTAGGATACCATCTGACCAGCTGACAATGCCATCAGCTATATCGACCAATATCCAAAACCTCCGTCCAAAACATCATCGACCATAGAGCTTTGAAGCTGGCTAGCTAAAGAAGCTTTACCATCATCACGGTTCTTCCGTGATTATTCGTGGGAGCATTAAAATACAACAATGGGAATACATGCTTTTACTTCTTTATGGCATCCAAAGACGACGGGACATTAACTCCGAACTCCGTACCTAGTAAGCGCTCCTACAAATTGGTGACACCGACATGAGCTCGGTGGTTTGGACACAGCCCAATTTATTCGGTGTCGTGACCATTTTCGTCGATTTTAATTACTTTCGTGCATGCAAATATGACCGACCATCAACCAGGGGAAATTAACCCACTATCTACTGGTAGTTTATCAACGTTTTGGATACAATATCCCCAGCTTTGGTTTCTACAGGCCGTCATTTGTTGAGATGAATCGCATACATAAGGATGCCGTAAAAATTCATCATGTGATTTCCCGACTCCCATTAGAATTATTACTCCTGGCGCAAAATATCCTGAAAACAAGCCCTAGGTATCAACTAAAGGACTTGTTAGTGCGCGAGCTTAGCCTTAGTGAGTGTAAGAGAATGCAACGTCTACTTAATGACGAACAGTTAGGCGATTGTACCCTAAGCAACTATTGCGAGCTATGCATGCTCTGGTAGGTGAAACTCCTCCAGAGAACCCCATTTTTAAGCAGCTAATTTTGCAACGGCCCCCACCCATGTACAACAAATATTGGCTAACGCACATCAGGATACCGAATTGAAAGATTTAGCCCTTATGGCTGATAAAAGCATGGGGATACAAGTGCCAACAATCACAACTTTATCGTCTCGTGCATCTAACGACTCAATTGTGAAAGCCGTATGCTCCTTACAAGAACAACTGGTCTCAATCGCCATTGCCAAACGAAGGAGCAACTCCTGATCAAACCAGCGGCGTACTCGGAGTGCTAGTTGTTCCCGTGGCATATGCTGGTACCACTGGAAATACTGTAACGGGGTTCGGAAATGCACAAAACCATGTCGATGTTAAAATATGGGAAACGAACACGCCAGCTCTTAGTGGAGACGACGCAAGCTGGCATATGCGAGCCAGGTCGCCTATTTTACTTGCGGAACGTAAGATCTGGCATGCGATTCCTCGTAGACACTGGTGCCCAAGTTAGTGTGGTTCCCCCACGTCCGGAGGACCTGAAGCGCTGCTCGGTATACAGCCTGCAGGCAATAAACGGCGCGCCCATCCGAAACTATGGAGAAGGTTCTATCACACTGAACCTTGGTCTCCGCAGGACTTTGTCTTGGATTTTCATTGTAGCCAAAGTGCCTATAGTAATCCTAGGCCTCGATTTTTTCCAGCATCATGGCATTATCGTAGATCCCAAACGCTGCCAGATTATCGATGGCCTGACGCAACTATCATAGGCTGGTTTCAAAAGCTCCATTATGTCTATGAGTCCGCAGCTTGTCCCACCTCAAGCCACTCTGTTACGAGAATTTAACAGCATAACAAAGCCTGGATACCAACCTGGTGATGTTAAACATGAGATCGTTCATAGGATAACGACAACAGGTAGTCCGGTTTTCCATCGACCACGGCGATTAGCGCCTGATAAACTTACCGCAGCGAAGGCTGAATTTGACTGTTACAGTTGGGCATAATACGTCCATCCAGCAGTATGTGGGCATCGCCCTTACGTATGGTCCCGAAGAACAAATCTGGAGATTGGAGACCTTGTGGGGATTACCGGGGACTGAACACCATCACCGTCCCAGACAGGTATCCCATTCCGCATCTCCAGGATTTCTCATCCTCGCTGTACGGAAAGCAAGTGTTCAGTAAGATAGATCTAGTGCGGCCATATCATCACATTCCCGCACATCCTCAAGATCTTCCTAAGACTACCGTCACTACTCCCTTTGGCTTACTTGAGTTTTTGTGAATGCCATTTGGTCTCCGCAATGCAGCTGACATTTCAGCGTTTTACGGATCAGGTCATTCGCGGGCTCAATTTCGTTTTCTTCTATATTGACGATGTCTTGTTTACAAGTCCTAACTATGACGAAGATTTGCGCCATTTGCGACAACTTTTCGAACGATTTGTGCATTATGGGGTAGTTATCCATGCCTCCAATAGTCAATTTGGTGTTGATACGGTAGACTTGTTTGGTCACCGTGTTTCCTCCGCCGGAATTGCACCCCTACCCGAGAGAGTGACAACCATCACTGAGTACCCAATCCCTGATTCCCTCAAAAACTTACGCCGGTTTGTGAGCATGGTTAAATTTTACAGACGATTCATTCCGCATTGTTCCGAGTTAGCCCAAGCACTTACCGAACTACACAAATTGGATGCTAAGTCATTCAGCTTTACGAAATCAGCAAAGCAGACATTCAGTGATCTAAAACATCAGCTAGCAACTGCAACTCACCGCGTGCATCTAGACCCCAAGACGACGTTACAGTTAACGGTGGACGCCTCAGATGCAGCAGTAGGCGGTGTGCTACAACGACAGAGAGGTGAATTGTATCCGATTGCCTTTTTCTCTAAGAAACTACAGTCTGTCTAACGACGCTATAGCACGTACAGCAAAGAACTCCTGGCTATTTACCTGTGTGCGTCATTTCCGACATTACTTGGAAGGACGTACATTCACGGTATTCACCGGTCATAAGCCGTTAACGTAGGTATTGCGTTCCGCTTCTGATCGACTTTCCCACGAGAAACGCGACAATTAGATTACATCTCCCAATTTACTTCAGAGATTCGGCATTTGTCAGGTGCGAACAACACCGTAGCAGACGTCTTATCACGGGCGGAAATCAACACCGTATTTGAGCATTCCCCAGTTGATTTCCAAGAACTAGCCACAGCACATCAGGATAAGTAGTTTCGCAAACAACTGCAAGAAACCAATGTACAGATAAGACCCATCCGGCTGTCTGAAGGTTCGGATGTTCTGATGTGTGACGTATCGACAGAAAAGCCACGACCTGTAGTTTCACCGACCTGGTTTGTCACATCAGGCATCTGTGCAACGCGCAAACTCACTTCTGATCGTTTTGTGGCCGGCACTGACGTGCAAACCATGGTGAGAAACTGCCTCCCATGTCAACGTTCAAAAGTGCACCGCCATACACAGGCTCGTTTCAGTCAGGTGCACACAGACACTGTCAGTTCGCTACTGCCGTCGAGTGGATGTAAGTACTTACATACTTGTAGCGATCGTTGCACTCGTTGACTCGTGGCAGTAGCTTTGGTGGACATTTCGGCAGACAGTAGCATGCAACTTTGTGGCTCACTGGATCGCACATTATAGGGTTTCATCCACCATAACAACAGATCGTGGTGCGCAACTCGAATCGACGCTTTTTCGATAGTTAACCAACATCCTTGGAACTAAGCGAATAAGAACAACTGCGTACCATCCAACAGCGAACGGGTTAGTCGAAGGTTTCCACCGCCACCTCAAAACATCTTTAATGACATGTTCTGATACTACCCGTTGGACCGAAACATTACC
>OX104061.1:14174954-14191356 GCA_944474145.2 Dicrocoelium dendriticum
CGCATCTAATGATTGAGACATCGGACAGTCTGCGATGGCTTGTGCCTTTTCAGGAAGCGGGCGAATACCGTCGTGATCAATTCGGTGGCCAAGAAAGTCAACAGATGACTGGTCAAAGACACAATTATCGGCGTTGATGGTGATGTCAAATTGGGCGAGACGCTTGAAAGTTAAGCGAAGATGAGACAAATGTTCTTCACGACTCGAGCTGGCTACAAGTATATTGTCAAGGTATGCGAAGAAGAAATCAAGATCCCTGAGGGCTTGGTGGATAAAACGCTGAAATGTTTGCACGGCGTCCCGTAGACCGAAAGGCATTCGGAGGAATTCGTCGAAACCAAACGGTGTAGTTTTGGCCGTTTTAGGTGTCATCCGGAGAGACAGGAATTTGATAATAGGTTCGGACAAGATCAATTAAAAAATGGTGTTGCCATGTAAACCGATGGAAAAATCATGAATATGCGGGATCGGTTACCAATCTGGTACAGTAGCGTTGTTCAGTGCACGGTAGTCTCCGCATGGTTGCCAATCCCCGCTCGACTTTTTAGGGACCATACGTAAAAGAGATGACCATGGAACGTTGGATGGTCAGACGATTCCTAAGCGTAGCCTGTGTTCGAACTCGGCGTTGGCGGGTGATTGCCGTGGAGGTCGGAAAGTGACCGGAGGTCCTCGTGATGGCAGCTTGGTGATTCGGGTGTACCCCGTTCCAGCAAAGTGTTCGGCGACAATGTTCCACCTCGGTGGGACATTGTATTCCAGCAGGTGTGCTGACTTCATGGGGAGTATTGGGCCCCTGTTTGGTAATCTACCAAAGACGCATGAACTGAACATTCAGTCAACGCCTCCCAATGGGCGCGATTCCCTGAATTCGCCCCGCTGCCTTGCGGGTAGGTTATTTAACCAAAGGCTCGGGGTGGAGTCCCCTAAGTCAACTTCCTACTTCGGCTTGGGCAACCGGGTAGTATCACGCCCTCTCGCAAAACCATGGACTGTATTACAACTTGCTCATCAGCTGCTGTTTCTGCTACTCACTTTCACGCGACTTCATCACACACCAACTGTTTGTTTGTTAACAATCCTCACTTTCCGTTACCCGATTCATGTACTCAACAATCTGGCTGCGATTCCGGTTGCGCCGCAGACCAAGAGGTTCAACCTATGGCTCTCCTTCGTCCACGATCCTCGTTCCGTCTGGCGTGCTTCAACGTTCGGACACTCATGCAGATTGGACAGCAAGCCGGTCTAGCGCGCACTCTAGATTCCCTAGACATTGATGTCTGCTGCCTTTCAGAAACCCGATTGCAAGATCCCAGCACTGTGCTTACACTGACATCCCCCACTGACCACGAAGCCATATATCACCTGCGTCTTTCTGGAGATCCAGAAGCAGCCTCAACGGGTCTGGCTGGTGTAGGTATAGCACTAAGTAACAAGGCCGAGGCGGCACTACTGGACTGGTTCCCTATTAACAACCGACTATGTGCAGTTCGGCTTCGGGGTTCGTGTAGAATCAACAGGCACCGCGAAGAGAGACACAACTTGGTTGTGATCTCCCTGTACGCTCCAACTGACTGCAGTGGCGACTCGGTCAAGGACGAATTCTACCGGGATCTACAACAGCTCTTGACTAATGCTAAAAAGTCGGATGTCGTTATTCTTGCTGGGGATTTTAATGCACGGGTTGGCCGCCTCTTACCATACGAACGACACCTTGGTGGTCATCACGCGCTCGATGAGAACCACTCTGATAACAGAGAGAGACTTCTCACATTGTGCGAAGACAACCGTCTGTTTTTTTCGAGCACTAACTTCAGGCGTAGGAAGAAGCGTTCCGCAACGTGGCGTCCCCCTTCGCCAACACAACTGTGGTCTTAAATTGATTACATCAATTAGCTTCAGATGGCGCGGCAGCGTAATGGATTGCAGGTCCTTTTGGTTGACTTAGATCATGCTCTGGTCTGCGCGAAAATCTGTGTTTTGGAGGATCCCGAAACACGAAGCATCGCAAGATTGATGTAAACAGATTAACTGATACCTATGTCCAGGCGAGCCATCAGTCTTCACTGGCATATGCACTCAGTTGCAATCCACCGCAAGAGGTGGAACAACACTGGACTTGTACACGGAAGGCAATGACCATTTCCGGACAGTCATGCTGCAGCGTAACTCGACGCCCCTTTGAAGGCTTGGATCTCTGCTCGTTCTCTGGAGCTGTTCGAACGCCGCAAAGATATCCCGGCGGAATCAGATTGCAACGAGCGGCGCCGTTCTGCCAACCGGCTGCTCAAGCAAAGCCTGCGTAAGGATCGCGAGACATGGTGATCTGAGTGTGCTTTAGAGATGGAGACCGCTACCCTCTCTGGCAACACGCCGGCTTTTCCAACTCATTCGGTCCACTGGCCTCAGGAAACCTGGTGTCAGTGAGGTCATTTGTGAGGTGGATGAGTATCCGATCACCAACCAACAGAGGCGTATGGACCGTTGGGCCGAGCACTTGCACTCGCAGTTCAACTGGCCTCCACCATCCATCAGTACATGCAGTACACGTTGTTGTCCACCCTGGCTCGTCCCTCTGAATCCACCCAGCGAAGCGGAAGTCTGCCTCGAGATTCGACGCTTGAAGCGCTTCAAAGTTGCCGGCTTAGACGGACTCCCTCCGGAGCTATTCAAGTACGGCTGTGTGGCGATCATTAACCAGCTGACTGCGCTGTTCGCAAAAATTTGGCATGAAGAGAAAGTGCCTTCCTCTTGGGGTGAAGCAGTCATTATCCCGATTTTCAAGAAAGGCGCTCGCACTTCATGTGCAAACCATCGCGGGATTAGCCTTATTTCAGTTGCCTCTAAGCTATTGGCATCCATTCTGCTTCGCAGGTTATCCCCAGTACGTGAATCATACTACCGTGAAGAACAAGCTGGTTTCCGTCCTGGCCGCGGATGCGTGGATCAAATCTTCACGCTCCGACAGCTCCTCGAACATCGCCACATTTATCACAGGCCCACTATCATTGCATTTCTAGACATACGTGCCGCTTTTGACTCCGTTGATCGACCTGCTTTATGGCGTTGCTTACTGAAGAACGGGGTGCCAGAGAAATATACCGCCATCTTACGAGCACTTTACCTTCATACATCCGGTAGAGTGAGAGTCTATGGCAAGCTTTCCTCGCAATTCCCTGTCAATAGCGATGTGCGACAGGGTTGCCCTGTCCCCATTCCTCTTCAACTTCTCAACCGAAGATGTTCTGTCGAATGCTCTAGAAGGTTTCCAACATTTTGGCTTAGAGCTTCTACCGGGTGAGCGCGCCACCGACTTAGATTATGCTGATAATATCGCCTTACTTGGTGACGATCCTCAGAGTATGCAACTCATTCTGGATCGTTTGGCGGTTGAAGCATCTAAGTATGGCATGAGCTTCGCCCCATCAAAGTGTAAAATACTGCTCAAGGATTGGCTTTCACCTGCTCCCGTACTCACTCTTGAAGGTGCACAACTTGAACAGTTAAATAGTTTCGTCTACCTTGGGAGCTGTGTTTCTGCTGACGGCACTATCAACAAAGAAGTTTCTCTTCGTATCGCTAAAGCTCGATCAGCATTTGTCAATTTGAGGCACTTGTGGCGTCGTCGCGACGTTTGATTCTCACTAAAGGGTCGCGTCTACAGCGCATCAGTTCGCTCAATATTGTTGTATGGGTGCGAGTCCTGGCCGATTTGCGTGGAAGACATGTTCGTCTTTTTGCGTTCGATAACGGTTGCTTAAGGAGGATCGCTCGTGTTTGGTAGCAACATCGAGTAAATAGTAATGACGTTCGATGTCGCATCTTGGGGAATACGAGTATTCCCTTCAACAAACTGGTTTTGTTGCGCCAGTTGAGATGGCTCGGTCACGTCCTTCGCATGGCACCTGAGCGTCTACCGAGTCGCGCTCTATTCGCTCGTCAAGGACCTGGCTGGAGGTGACTGCGTGGTGGTCAGCCTTCCACTTGGCGGCAGCACATGAAATCGCTGACGTCGTGTCTAGCCGCTGTTGGATCCGTACGTCTTCCAGGATGGGGACCCAAAGATGAGGAGTGCCAATGGCTTAGCACTCTTGAAGATATGGCCCACAAGCGGAATCAGTGGAAGACTTGTGTACAGTATTGTGTTGATTCACATGATTAATACTACAAACATTAAAATGACGAAAAAGAACAAAAGCGGCGTGTGAAAAATCAACTAAAAATGTTTGTTCTACTTTTATCGAAATGTTCCGTTCTTCTTGCGGCATATTAGTTGAAGTGTGTTGCTCACCTTCAACTAGCATGCCACGATGATTAGGACGCGCTGAATCTTGCTTATCTGTTGATCTCCATGGTTTTATACTGGCTCTGTGTCTAGTTAACAGACTGTTGAGAACACATACATACATACATCATGACGATATGGTGCGTAATCCCATGCTTAAGGTCTGGAAATTCGCCGGGCGACTGGTTAAGCACAGGAAACTGGTGGAGCAAATCTGTGAACAGGTTGTCAGTACGTAGTGCCAGTCGGAGACCGATCGAGCTGATCGATGTGACTCTTCCTCGGACAGTAAGAAACGTGGAACTGTCGCGAAGCTTTCTGTAGTTCAAGTCGACTATCAGACCAAACTTCGTGAGACAATCAGCACCAATGATAGGACGCTGAACGTCTGCGATTAAGACAAAGGGAAAGGTTCGTTTGAGTCCTAGATCAAGTGTGAGGAGTTTTTGGCCATATGTGGGAATCTTGGTGTTGTTAGTCGCCTGCAGAGTCATGTCCGTAGGAATGAGTTAGCGTGTTTTAATCGGCGAGGCAGAACGCCGACCTCAAGACCGGTTTCAACCAAAAAGGAAAGGTTGGTTGATGAGTTGTGAACATAGAGGAGGCGACAAGGAATTTGGCCAGACAGCCGTCGCCGTTACTGGCTGGTTCGGGCGTTTCCCTATGGAGCACGGTGCTTTGGGATGAGTGCATCCGGGTCGACGCTTCCTGGCATTATCGCCAAATCGACTATGGTAATAGCAGAAATGTCGTGACGGGTTTCTGTACAAACTGTGTCTGCTTCGTGAGGACGATCTCCGACTTCTACTTCGCGTGCGATGTATACTCGAGATTGCGAGCTCGAATTTCGACAAACGGTGACACAGTGACTCAAAAGGATCGTTTCCGAGAGCGCTGGGTGGTCTGTCGCAGGAACAGCGAACTGTTTAAAGAAAGACTTATGGACTTTGTCAGTAGTCTCTGCGAGCTTGTCTGGAGATACGTCATCAGCGGAAACAGCGAGAATAGCAGTGGTGGTGGATGGAGGACATTTAATTCATAGTTAACGTAAGATGTCGTCGTTAACACTCGCGGATCCGGCAAGGGAACGCATGTATCGTAGAAGCTACGATGGCATGAGGTTGCCAAGTTCGACACCTGACAGTAGAAGCTGAAGTCTCACTTCGTCGGAATCTGTCGTGCGCCTCAAAATGGCGGATTTGAGTTTATCATAAGGCGCGTCGGGTGGGATATGAGCGAGCAGAACAGCGACATCGGCAGCGATATGCGTAGGGAGATTGGAGGCAACGTGAGAAAACATGGTAAACTGGGAAGAGATACATCAACATTGAAAAAGTGCTTCTAACCGTAAAAACCAAACATGCGAGTTGTAAGCGTCGAATGGAGAAACCGAAAAACCCACAAGACTTTCGGAAGCAAAAGAAAAGATGCGGTCAGGTCATGCCAGGTCAGATACAACAGATGATAGAGGCTTTCGTCTAACGAGCGTCCTGTTTCTTGTGCCGGCAAGTGAAGCGGCCGCCGGCACTTCGACGCTGGATTGACTTCTTGTTTATGCAAAGAAATGTAGTAAGAACAAGGGCAATCTTTGCACTTTCATGTGTCAGCATCAGAATACACTACATATTCCAGTGCAATTACAATATCTCTGGGAAAGGGTCAGGCCAACACTCATCTAAGCCCATTCTGAAAGCTTCTACTGATTCACATTCCATTAAATTAAAAGTTTATTCCTGATGTCAACTACTCGGTTTGTAAAAAATTTTGCCTGATGTCCAATCGAGCCCTATGTTGTTTGAGCTTCAGGAGATGAAGGCGAAGGTGGTCCGAAGTATCTAAATCAAACAGATGGGTGGGACTAATACTACTAAGTCCGGTAATTATTTTAAACGTCTCTATCAAATCCCTTCTCAACCTAAGCCGTTCCAAGGAAAATAAGCCCAAGCTACTTAGACGATCTTCGTACGAGTTCCCTCATTGACCTTCGATCATCCTGGCCGCAAGTTTTTTAATCTTTTCTATACACAGCGTCGCTACGGAGGCACGGTGACCAAACCTGAACACAGTAATCCAGATGTGGCCTAATCACTGCTTTATATAACGGCAAGAATACTTCGGCTTTAGTGTTAGTCAGCGCCCTCCTAAAGCAAAACAACTGTTGTCGCACTTTACTGGCAGCATGGCGACACTGTGCGGAAGGCTCAAAACGATTAACTATGATGAGATCTACAGGGTGGCCACAAAGTCCCCGGACACCACGTTTGTGCATATACTTATGTAAATCAGTGTATAGATGTAAAAAAATTGTACATAATGCTTGTCTAGGAAAAGAGCTCTTCGCTAGCCTATGATCATAATGTCATGGATCTAATGTGTCTGCTTGTTCACCGGCATTCCCAGCACATAGACAAACGTGTCTCCAAGTGCGTGCTGAGAAACGTTGCAGAACATCAGGGGAAATCGAGTTTAATGATGCATGGATTGCAGCCTTAAGTTTTTTCCGTGTTGTTGTAATGTGTTTTTCTGATGTCTTCTTTCATCATGCCCCACAAGGCATTGTCGCATGATGAAGCCAGGACTGCGAGCTGACCATTGATGTTGTGATCCACGTCCAATCCACCGGCAAGTGAAACTCTCATCCAGGAGCCGGCACACCGAGATAGCAAAAGGTGCAGGAGCACGCTCTTGCTGCAGAATGGCTACATGCCTGATTCCAATTGAAACCAATTGTGGAATGAACCAGGTCTCCAACATTTCTCGGTAGGTAAACTGACTCACTGAGTTTTCGAAAAAATGGCCCAATGATTTTGGTGACTGAGATTGCCGCCCACATCACGACGAGAGGTGGGTTGCGGACGATTTCTTCAGCATAGTATAGGTTAATCTCGCGCCAAATGTAAACATTTCGTGATCGTGACCTGAGATAGACACATTCATCACAAAAGAAGAAATTGTGACGACTAATTTTTGAGGGGAATTCCTGAAGGTGTTGCTACACCTCCATTCGATTCTGTCGATCAATATCAGACAGTTCACTGATCTGCGTTGGCCAGAATGCTGACATGCCTAGGTTAGTTTTGGGTACCTTTGGAGTGTGGGGCAGGGAATATGCAATTCAGCAGACCTCTTACGATTCGATTTCGTTGGAGAATTAAAAACTGACTGCAGAATGATTTCCACGTGCTACATTCGGGAGGCAGGGTGTCCAGAGCGAGGGGCATTCAACACAGATCCAGATGCTAAGGTTTTCTCCCATGCCAAGAACGTGTCTTTTTTGGTGCAGGCTTCTTGAAACGCTCATGGAATTTGGTGGAAACGTCAGGCACTGCTTTTTTCTAGCACTCGATCATGTACCCAACCAGCAGCTGAGTCTTTCTTCAATGGTGCAGGGACTTGTGTCGGTCATCTTTTTCAATGTATGCCTGGAAATAGAAAGGCAGCAGTATCGTACATATATGCTATAAATATTATGATAAATGTGGCAATATTAAATAATAAATGGCATTGCAAAAAGCAACAGTTAGGAACGGTGACCAGGGACTTCGTGGCCACCCTGTAGATCGCGGGCTTCATCAGTACAATGCAATGGTAGAGATCCCGCAGGAGACTGCATTGCAATTCCGCAACCACTATTGGTCAATAGTTGACATTTATTTGCATTCAGAGGTAAACCTCATTGGCTCGACCAATTCATCACAGTGATGTCCTTAGCCAATGTCGCTCGGTTTCCTCTAGTGACTAGCTTTAAGTCATCTGTGAAGATATAGCAGGGATCCTCAAGATGAGGAGCCAAGTCAGTTATAAACAAAAGGAACAATGGACAAAGCACCGAACCCTGGGGGACGCCGTTGCAGGCAAGGCCTATACTAGAAATCGCTTCCCCAACCATGACTGAATGTCCTTCCACGTAAGAATTCAGAAAGCCACAGTAATAGTTGAGGATGAAATCCAAACCATGTCAGCCTCTGAATTAAAAAGCGATGATTCACTGAGTTCAAGGCTTTACTGAAATCCAATTAGGATATATCTACCGATATCCCACCATCAAGACATCGGGTAATCTAATCTAAAAAGTACAAATTAGTAAGACGACTTCTTTTTGAGAAGGCCATGCTGTTCCGGTTTAATTAGAGTGTGCTCAGTCAAGTGCTCACAGATCCTATTTTTTATAAGCTTTTCCAAGCAGTTCAACATGACGCTGGTCAAACTAACAGGTCTATAATTAAAAGGCGCTGAATTAGAACCCACCTTGTGAATGGCAGCAATGGTCGCCTCCTTCCAATCACGTGGCAGCTTGGCTTTTTGAAGGGACTGGTTGAGTAACTCTGAGACAGGATACTGAAGGATACCGGCCAGTGACTTAAATATGTACACTGACTGGACCACCTGATCTATAAGGGTTCAAACTAGCCAACACTGTGAAGACTTCTGGAACAGTGATAAAAAATTTCCCGCATTGTATAGCTACTTGGGCAATGCGCTTGTGATGGCAAGGCTGACCCACTATCCTTCCGATGCAGATTTTGGAAGACAAGTAGCAGCAATACTACTTTATCGACGTCGTCCACAGCCTGGCTGCCATCCTCCATGATTAGACAGCCGACCGCCTCTCTTAGATAAGCCTTTGATTAGACATAACTATAATAACACTTAAATTGTTTTCGCAAACTTGGCCAACCTAAGCTCATATGAGTACTTCGCCACCCGTTGCAACTTAATAGCCATGTTTCGACACCTTTTGTTTTGCAGCCAACGTCGGAAGCCCTGAGTTTCCAGGTATTTTATCCATTCAGCATTGCGCCCTTTTATCGTGCTGTACTTCTTTCTCCTCCATCATCGGGGTTTGCCAAAATGTCTCCTAGGGCGTAGGGAAGCAAATTCGTTCAGTAGCTGCACGAGCCCACTTTTGAGTAAAAGTCACCTCTGTTTCAAAGGGGCCGGGTCCTGTTCAGGGACTCAACTGATTTGAAGAGCTCGATCGCGCAGCTTCGTAAAAACAATGCAATTTAAATTCCTCCCCATTCGATAATTCTCTGTAAGCCTCAGTGTTTTCAGAGAAAAGGTCAAAATGCAATGATCAATCTTACCTATGAGTGGCTCCACGTGTAGGTCAATCAAGTGATCATGGCTGGCGATCACGATATCAAGGGTTGAAGGGGTACTCCTAATACGATTATTGGTCAGAACGTTGACGTATTGCTCGAACCCGTTTTCGTACATCCAATCCACCAATTCCTTCTCCAGGGTACCCGCCCTGTTTTCAGCATGGGAAAGGATTAGGTCAACAACAATCAGAAAATTAGGTGCAGCCATCGCCGTCTGTCTTAGTAACGTACCAAGCTCCTTGTCCTCTTCTCGCGTGAAGGATGGGCTACGATAGACATACTATAATCTCCAATCTACCTCACGCTCTTAGAAAGCAGGATAGTATCTGAACGTTTGCAGAACCCATGGTAAAGGGAGCCTCCCGGTGATTATAATGGCACTTTATAAGTAAAAGAACTCCTTCACTAGTCTGACGCCTCGGCTTATCAGCTCTGTAGCCCACGAAGTCTAGAAGCAGATCCCTACGTTCGTCTGGAGAAAGCCAGGAATCCGACACAACAGCCACATCAACATGCTCACAACTCATTACCAACTTTTCCCATTTGTTGTGCACACTACAGGAATTAGTATATCACACGCTTAATCTCTCCGGACGCAGTTGTTTCCCCCTCAGGCTCTTCGCTCGAGGAGACACCCTTTTTGTCCCATTTCATTTCCGACAATTGCCTGAGTCGATGAATCAACGCTGGGCTACTGTAAAGCATTACGATATAATCCCTTAGTTGATTTCGCCCGCCCTGGCTAGCTGGATAAACTCCTGACGGGTTTACTCCAATTTAACTGAGTCGACCTAACAGCACTGCAGTTCGGGTTTTCTGTACAACCCACCTTAGGTATGGCAAGTTTTTCATTTCCTATGACATTTTGTGAAATGGTCATACCAATCATGAACTTTGGTGCCACTGCTGTCGAGCGTGAAGTCTCAATTGTTTTTGAACGCACCGCCGAAGTCCCATTGCCGCATCTTCACTGCCTTCTTCCACCACAGAGATGTAATTTGCATTTCCATCAAGAGCAACTTTCTGCACAATCAAATGCAGGCCACGAAATATTTCACTGGCCTTGTGGGAGTGTTGTCCAGAGCAGCTGACTACACTTGCCACAGGAGAGCAGTCGCTAGCGGTTTGCTTAAGTGTCTGCGTAACGTAAGGCTCACTATCGCGAATTCCAGCGTGCGAGGCCACAGATTCGTTAGCCAAACTGGTATTAGTACCTACTAACAGGCTCATTAGAGGGGCTTTAGCCTTAGAAGTTAATGTGTCCGGCGCCATTTGATACCGACATTTGTTTGACTCGCAACCAACCTAGCCCTGTTAAGTAGTAGGTCCCAGTGGACAGGAACATTGTATTTATTGGAACATTGTATTTAATGGGAATAAAAGCTCGAGCTTTACATGGCCCATAGCGTAAAAAGAGTTCGGGTCGGGCCTAATGAAAGGCCAAGCAACCTTATAACGGGTTGGACTCGCGTGTTAGCCGTATCTTCATCGGGATTATGCGGCATTTAAACAGAATGCACGCCGGCTCAGAGAGTGACATCCCACCACGCCCTCCTAACCGGCTTTGGAAAGAAAGCAGGAAGAAAAAAAGAAAAGAAATTCCATCCAGTAGAAGCTAGTTATATCAGGGAATATCGCGGTGTAACTCGGCCAGATGACAGTCCAGACGGGTCTTAAAGTCCGCCACAGTGGGTGCCAAGACTAAATCGGCAGGCAGAGCATTTCACGGTCGGCAGATTCGCAAAGCGAAGTAGTGTCGTCTGCAGTTCAGCCGATTGTGCTGATGTGTGAGCCTCAGTGGGTGGCCACGTAGATGGGGGCCCGATTGGTGCAGTGTGAGTAGGTGGCGACAGGGATGTCCAGGGTTGGATAAGACCATGAATACAAGGATCAGATCACCCCGTAGACGTCGGTACTTAAGCGAGTAGAGGCCCAGGCACTGAAGTCGTTGTGGATAATCTAGGTGTTTGAGACTTCGGACCAGTTTGGTTGCTGGACGTTGTGGGGCTTCGAGTATGCGTTGGTTCTTCAACAACCACGGGCTCCAAGCCTGAATAGCGAACTCCAAGTGGGGTCGAAGAAAAGCGTTGAGGAGGAGGCGGAAATTTCTGGGGTCAGTTTGACCGAAGGCTCGTTTCAGCAATCCCACCATGCGGTTAGCAGCAGCAGCAGCTGCTTTCCGGCAGGAAGTGGATACGGAAAGACTGGTCTGGGTAATGATACTCAAGTCTCTTTCGGCTGAAGAGATCTGGAGGATAGACGCTCCCAGGTAATATACAGGAGAAAAAGCGGAAGGGCGGGTAGAAAGGACGCGACATTTCGAAGCGTTAAATGGGAGGTTGTTTTCTATGGACCACTGATGTAGACGGTCGAGGTCCGTCTGAAGTGCGTGTGCATTGTCCGGAAGGTTAATTGTGCGACAGCTTGGCGTCGTCCGCGTATAGTAGCAGTGAAGACTCCACTTGCGGTGTGAGTTGATCAATGAAGGCTAGGAAGAGGTGCGGTTCGAGCACAGACCACTGTGGATTTCCGCTTGTGGCAAGGATGCGGGGAGACAACGCTCCGTCGACGCGTACTTGGAAGGTACGGTTTTGGAGGTAGTTCCGGATCCAATCCATCAAGTCCCCTGAAACGCCGTAAGATGACAGTTTCCGCAGCAGAATCTTGTGGTCGACCTTGTCGAAGGCTTTGGCGAAATCCAGGAAGATAACATGCGTTTCTTGGCCAGAGTCGGCTGCAGTCGTCCAGCTGTCCCTGGCAAGTAGCAGGTTACTCAGGCAAGACCGTTGACGCCGGAAACCGTGCTGGCAATCAGAGAGCAGTTTCTGGGCCTCCATGTGATGCGTTAAAGCGTCTGCGACGATCGATTCCATCACTTTGGAGATCGTAGATAGGAGAGTTATCGGTCGGTAATTGGCCGGATATTTGCGAGTACCGCCTTTGTAGACTGGTGTAATAGTACCACATTTCCAATCATTGGGAACTTTGTTTAGCAAGAAGAGGTGGGTGAACAGCTCCGCTAGGGGTAAAGCTAGAGCTGCAGCGCACGCTCGCAAGAGCCGTGGGTGGAAACCATCAGCGCCAGGAGAGGCCGTTAGCCGCAGGGATTTGAGTTTCGCCAGGACCTTCTCCGGAGTGAAATGAACAGTCGTCAGGGAAGTTGAGTGAAACCGAAGAAGGTACCGTAGTTGTGTGCAGTGATGGAACGGAGAATGTGGATGCGTACTGCTTGCACAGGAATTCTGCTGCCTCGGTAGCTGATTTCGTGAGCCCTGTGGGGGTCGTCAATGCGGTGACACCGTGTTTGACTTGTCGAAGACTATTGACGTGTCTACACAAGCTATGGGATTAGATGAAAATTTACGCATAAGTTGACGCTAATGCTCACTCTTTTCTTCTCGTACAAGATGGACGCATTTGTTACGGGTGGATCGGTAATATTCCCACTGAGTGGCCGTTGGATGGGAGCGATAGTTTCTCTATGCCGTGTTCCTGGAGGCAATCCACTTCCGTGTACGACTTCGGATGAGTGCTGGGCGTCTCTTCCCTATGGAAACTTCTTTGCAGGTCGTCGTAGTGGAGCAGAGGCAAAAGCTTGACCACAGGGTTCCTATACTCAACCAGGATAGGCCTAGCATAACCTTGTTGGCGAAGCATACCTGTTTCTCTCCAGCTGCCAACACGATGTACTCTATAGATACCGACGCATAACAGTATTCCGGCTAAGCGAAGGATCTCTTGTACTCACCACCTATCTAGGTGGAGTTGTAACTTCCCTTCACTGGGTATCTGCGTTCTTGCAGAGAAGAGAGCAGTGTGTACGTGTGGGTCGCAGCTTATCCTTTAGGCAAGCGGTCCTTAGCGTTGTCCCACAGGGCTCGGTCCTTGGACCGATGCTGTTCTCCATCTACGTAAAGGATCTCCCTGGAGAGCTTGGGGTATCATCCTTATTGTTTGCTGATGACCTTAAGCTATGGAATGTTGTAAATGTTCCTGGGGGTTCTGAGGCCATACAGCATGCACTGGACAGACTCTAGGACTGGTCTACTTTGTGGCTACTGCCCATAAATCAGGCTAAGTGTTCCGTCCTTCGTATAGGAGCAACTTTCCCGCCTTCGAGCTACGTACTCGGTGGGGTCGAACTCCCCCTTGTCTCCAACCAGGTAGACATAGGCGTCGTCCATTCCTCGTCTTTGCATTCTGGTGACAACTGGAAGAAGGCCGCAAGTAGGAGTTTCAGAATGTGGTTAATACGCCGTTCTTTCGGGGTCTTAACTGCCGACATATTTGTGAAGCTGTTCTCAGCTTTCGTCCAGCCCCATCTGGAATACTGCGTCCAGGCTTGCCCGCCCTGCCTTGTTCGGGACAAAATGGAGCTCGAGAGGGTTTTGAGAGTAGGTACCGAATTGGTCGAGGGGTTACGGGGGCAATCGTACCCCGAGCGTCTACTTAGCTTGGGTATGTATTCAATGCACTACCGACGGCTTCGAGGAGACCTAATCTTTACTTACCGCATTTTAACTGGGAAGGTTGGGCCGGACTTGCGCTGGCTATTTAGCCCGGCTAGGTTGCCTTGTCTTCGCGGTCATCCCATGAAGCTACACAAGCCGCGTTCTGACCGGATCAGGGCGGAAACTCGGTTATCGCGTAGAGTTATCGAGTGCTGGAACTCGCTTCCAGAAAGTGTAGTCAGTGAACCTACGGTTAAGGGTTTCGAGCGTCAGTTAGACGCTCTTGGGTGGCAACACGAAACCTTTCCCTTCTCCTGACCATATCCATCTTCAAACTTTTAGTTCTTATTCCGTCATTCTCTTCACTCTTTGGTGTTAGCCTTCATTTTAATGACATTCATATCCCTTTAGCTTCCATTTACTTTCTACTTCTTTCTTACTTCACGTAACCTACACAGCGCGGACTGCTAGTGCAGGGAACGTGGGCATTAGTTGGTTGATCAGGGTGTATTTCGGGTGTTTTGTTTTAGATCTATCAAGAACTAACACCTTATCATTTCCTGGCTCAACGATTTGCTCAAGAAGGAACACTCAAGGGATTTTCCTATCGTTCCAGTCCATGTGAACCTGAATCTGAATCTAAGCGCACACAGTGGGGAGGTCGGGCAAAAGTAAAAATAGAGTCCTGGTCTAAGCTAGAGCAGTTGTTATGGGACCATAACAAATATGTCGCAATGAAATCTCTCTTAAACCTCAACACCACAAGTGTGCGCACCACATTTATAGCCAGCCAATGACGTCATTGCGAAGAGTACGTAACAGCCACGTTTAAAATAACAATAAAAGCTAGGTTATAGTGATATACAGAAGTCCTGGAAGTTCTTTCAGGGGGATACTTGACTTTATTCCCACTCAGCCTGCGAATAAGTGTTTAGTTCTAGGGGATTTCAACCTCCCGGAAGTCTGTTGGGCCGATCTTTCTTGCAATCCGGCATTGGGAACATTCGGTGCAGACTTTCTGGAACTGACTCTCCAAGTGCCTTTGCACCAGTTCGTGGAATTCCCCACTAGGTATATGGACAATCAAATACCATCTACTTTAGATTTTGTTTTCGTTAAGTCCCTTGACTTCGTGACTAACGTTTCATACGGTGCACCTCTAGGGTCCAGCGAACACGTATGCATATCCTTTCGATGTGATCTTTCAAGTTCAAGTGGGACTGAAACGATAGGATGAATCCCGTATGTGTTCCTTCTTGAGCGGGTCGTCGATCCAGGAGTTGATGGAGTGCTCCGACTTCTTGAAAGTTCTAAAAGGAAGACACCCGAAAAACACCCTGGCCCACCAAGTTAATGTCCACGTTCCTTACATTAGCTGTTCCAGCTATGTCAGTTACGTGAAGTAAGTAAGAGAGGAAGAAAAAGCGAAGATAAGAGAGTAGGGAGAACCAGTTAAAAGAAGAGAATAATACCAATGGCGAGGAAAAGTAAAGAAAAATAGAATCGAGGTATGAAGATGGGAATTAGTTAGGAAAAAGGAAAGGTTTCGTGTTGTCACCCAAGGGCGTCTAGTTGACGCTCAAACCCCTTAACCGTATATTCCTTGACAACATGTTCTGGAAGCAGGTTCCAGCGCTCGATGACTCGACGTGATAACCGTGTAATATTCCTTCGGTCCGGCGTTCTGGACTCTTCCTTGTCCAAGTAGTGTGACAAGCTGCAATGCAAAATAAATACCTCGTAGACGGCTGTACGCTCGAGCCGCCTAGTAAGAGGCCGATGTGAAGGAAGCAGCTAAGGAAGCACGGAAGAGGAAAGGAAGAGTGCCGGAGAGGAATATGACGGTAATGATAACGGGAAGCAAAACCGATCGACCTCTTACCTGTTAACGTGTTACCGTGATGCCCGCGGACCGGCTACAACCGTGTCACCGCTCTAATTCGATCGGAGCGCGGTTTGTCTAGCTTCATACACTGCCCGCGAAGACCAGATAATCTAGCAGGACTAAATAGTATGGACAAATCAGGG
Source organism: Dicrocoelium dendriticum (assembly GCA_944474145.2). NCBI lineage: Eukaryota > Metazoa > Platyhelminthes > Trematoda > Plagiorchiida > Dicrocoeliidae > Dicrocoelium > Dicrocoelium dendriticum. The sequence continues at coordinate 14,190,824 of OX104061.1, forward strand.
CCAACCATCCCAGTCAAAATACGGTAGGTTAGGATTAGGTCCCCTCTAATCCTTCGACAGTGCATTGACCGCATCCCCAAACCAAGTAGGCGTTCGAGGTTGTAGCGGCTTGACGAATGCTACACAAGAAAACCGTAGCCCAGTAAGACGGCAGGATATTAAGAATGTCTTGAGAAAATAGCTATTGTAGCGACCTGGAGATTCCCCTGTATGACTGTGTAAACTATCCTAAAATATATTCAAATTATAGCTTTCTTATGTATTAGGGAACCATTCGGTTTGCCTGTTGGAACGTTGTTCCCGTTTGTTGGAAACACGAAAACGATCTCGGCCTTTGGCGCGCGACTCGACTGCGAACGACGCTCTGTCAACGCACTCGACGCCAACGACATTCTCCCTAGCTAGCTCTCTCTGGGTGCCCTATTTTTAGCATTAGTTAACGCTCCTCCCGTTCAATAAACTTCTTCCCTAGTTTACTTTTGTCTATTCTGCCCACTACTTTTGGTTGGTCGTCTAGTCCCGTACCGGATATA
>OX104061.1:14191852-14254688 GCA_944474145.2 Dicrocoelium dendriticum
CGGTAAAAAAACTGTTTGTAGGGGGGGACAGTTAATAAAGTTCACGTAGGCAGTTGAGCAGGAAGATTGTTGAACTTCCAGTTGACGTGCGGAGATCCAGCGGAAAGTGAAACCGAGGGGCAACCAACCGACGGGGTGTATATGAAAAGCAAATGAAAAAGCAGCATAAATGCATAGCCATACACAAAACAGTGCAAAGCGAAAAACGTGCAAAGCTGTTTTTGGGTTTTCAAAAGGTTTTGCTCTTTTTTGGTAATTTCAAAACGTTTTGGTCTTTTTTTGTGGATTTTCAAAAACGTTTAGTAAGAGCAGAAAATTTCGAAGGCACGTTCTACGTAAAAAAGTAAGTGCGAACGGAGTCCGAAAAACGAACCTTAGGTTTGAGCTTCCTACCGCGTCGATTGAGAGTAGGGCGAGTAGGAGTGCTGTCGGTTGTGGTTGTCGGTTCTGCTGGAGCGGACTGACTCGTCTGAGGTTGCGGTGCCAGCTGTGATGGCACAGGCTGTGAAGGTGCTTGTTGCACCGGCGAGTCAGACTTGTCGAAGAATGCTGGCTTGAGTCGATCAATGGTGATCGTCTCAGTGGTGTTGCGTCGTGGCTTGCTTATGTCGGGATCAGCTTGTTGGGCAGCAGCCATGGCGGCTAGATCAATGTTTGTGCCAGGCGATAAGCTGATCTGCTGAATGCGTGAAAGCGCATCCGCGACGGGATTGAGAGCACCTGAGACATGACGTACGTCTGTCGTAAACTGAGAAACGTAGTCTAGGTGTCTAGTTTCCCGCGGCGAGTACTTGTCCATTGTGCCATTGATTGCGTAGATCAATGGCTTGTGGTCGGTGAAAACGGTGAAATGTCGACCTTCGAGGTAGTGACGGAAATGTCGGATACCTAGGTAGATAGCTAACAGTTCCCTACCGAAGGCGCTGTATCGCGATTCGGCAGGTTGTAAGCGCTTTGAGAAGAAACCTAGAGGTATCCATCGACGGTCGATGAGTTGTTGAAGAACTGCACCGACGGCAGTGTCTGATGCGTCAGTCGTCAGGGAGAGTGGTGCTGATGTGTCTGGATGGGCGAGAAGCGCTATGTTGGAGATAGCGTCTTTGAGCTTCTCGAAAGACAATTTAGCGTCGTCTGGAAAGTGAAAAGACCGTTGTTTACCGCGGAGCAAGTCAGTCATTGGTTGAACAATGCTCGCGCAGTTAGGTATAAAGCGTCTGTAATAGTTGACCAGGCCAAGGAATCGGCGTAACTGCTTGAAGGAACTGGGAGCAGGATAGTCCTTCAGTGCCTGGATTTTGTCTGGCAGGGCTTCGATACCAGAGGCAGATATGCGGTGGCCAAGAAAGTCGATGGAGCTTTGGCCAAGCTCGCATTTATCGGGGTTGACGGTAACCCCATGCTGTGTTAAGCGCTGGAAGAGAGCGTCGAGGTGACGAAGATGCTCCTCGTCAGAAGAGCTGGCGATGAGTATGTCATCTAGATAAGGATAAACGCCTTCGAGTCCTCGCGTTACCTCATGAATGAAACGCTGAAAAGTTTGAGCAGCGTTGCTGAGGCCGAAAGGCATTCTGAGGTACTCGAATAAGCCAAATGGCGTGATGACTGCTGTTTTAGCAATGTCATCTGGCGCCACAGGTATCTGGTGGTACGCACGGACTAAGTCGACTTTGCTGAAGATAGACTTGCCAGCTAGAGCTGAGGTCAAGTCGTGCATGTGCGGGATAGGGTATTTATCCGGGACGGTAAGTTTGTTAAGTGCCCTGTAGTCACCACAGGGGCGCCAGTCACCGGACTTCTTCGGCACCATGTGTAATGGTGATGCCCATGGACTTTTAGACGGGCGGATGATTCCCAGTTCGAGCATTTGCTCGAATTCCGCCTTCGCAGCTTTGAGCTTGTCCGGGGCTAGTCGGCGAGGGCGGGCCGAAACAGGTGGGCCCTTAGTGCAAATGTGATGCGTGACGTTTGACGTCACCGGAGGCAACTCGTTCAGGACGCGAACGAGTTTAGGGTGCTTGCTGAAAAGTTCTAGAAAAGACTGTGAAGCTTGAGGTAGGACACGAATGGGAGTGATAGCAGCCACGTTGGCGCTAGTCCCGATAACACTGAGCTGTGTCCTAGAATCGATAAGCTTCTTCCGTTTAGCGTCGACGATGAGGTCGAAGCGTTGAAGAAAGTCTATGCCTATGATGGCGAAAGGCACAGCAGCGATTATGAAAGGCCAGCGAAAGGTTCGCCGGAGGCCTAAATTGAGCGTTAACAGCTTTTCGCCGAAAGTTGCGATTGGTGTGCCATTGGCGGCACGCAGCTTGGTCGGCGATGGTGAGACGACCTCATCTGAGCTACGGGGTATGACGCTAACTTCGGCACCAGTGTCGACTAGAAACTCGATGCCGGAAGTTAAATCCCTAACACGGATGAGGCGACTTTGGTGTTGGCCGGTCGCGTCCGTCGCCGTTACCGACCGGCCGAGCAGTTTCCCTGCTGCTCGGCGTAGTTGCAAGGCTTGACGCATTTACGAGCTGCGGTACCAAAACGCTGGTGGTACCAACAGCTAGCCTGCCTGTTTCTAGACTTAGAACGTTTGCAGGGCGATTTTGAGCGGCTATGACGACGAGGGTTCATAGTGAGCTGTTGCACCTGGCGACTAAGTGTCGCAACTTGTGTTTGCAGGGCTTCTATGGTTGACTGTAAGCCAGTGATAGAAGTGCCCTGGGACGCGACGGCATGGACCTTGCTGGAGTTGGCCTGTGGCTGTGATCGTTCAATAACTCGATCCGCTAAATCTGCTAGTTGAGTGAGCGGAACGGAGCTCACTGTAGCGAGAATCGCTTGTGTGTTTTCCGGTAGCCGTTGTAGCCATAGTTCACGAAGTAAAGTCTCATCCATGGTTGAAGAACCAAGGAGTTGCTGCATCTCTCGTAGCAGGGTTGAGGGCAGTTTGTCGCCCAGCTGCAGATCTCTGAAAAGCTGTTGAAGGCGAACTTTCTCAGAGGGCATAACACGCTTAATCGTGGCCTCTTTGAGAGCCTCATAGCGGTTTTCGGTCTGAGAAATGATGACGTCACGAACCTGCGTTGATATCTCCTTGGGGAGATAGGACAGGAGCTTGCAATACTTCGCGTAGTCGGAAGTGATTTTGTGGTTATAGAACTCGGCCTCAAGAAGAGCGAACCACAAAACAGGATCCATATCCCAAAAAGGTGGAACTGAGAGAGATACAACACTAAGCATAGACTCTACCTTATGGTCTACAGATTCCATGATTTGAAAAAATGACGCGAAAAATAGGCTATCGTATGCAAAAATAAACCGGAAAATATGAAAAATAAATGGAACGAGCTCACCAGAGAAAAGTTCCAAATATCCGGCGCTGAGGTTGATCCGGATTCGGGGTCACCAATTTAGAGGGTTGCCTATTCCGGGAGCCCAGAGAGCGATTCCAGAAGACGGATCGAGTTGCAGGGAAACTTTTATTGGTTCAGCAAAAGATTCCCTGTTAGCTAGCTATAAATGAACGACACCGTGGACGCTCTAGCTAGGGGAACAGATCAAGCACAGCACACAGAGCAGTCGCGCGTTGCAACCGAAGCGAGCGCCAAGCAAAAATGGCGATGAGCAAGTAAAGCATTCGAACTCAGCAAGCAGTTCAACAAACCACACCGGTTGCCTAAGTGTACAATTAAAGAATTTTGGTTAGAATTTTACACAAGCAAACCGGGGAATCTCCAGACTGCTACAAGACATTTTATGCTATCTGGACCAGACGACGTCCTCTCACAAGAACAGGCTGAGACCGAGACCCTGAGGACAGCAGCGCCCTGCGCGTGCTCTCTGAACCTGTAAGCCCCAAAGAGTTGATGGGTGATAGATCGTTTCAATTACTTGTGCTGGTTGATGATGATGATAAGTAGTGGGCTGATCAATCAGGGGTTGCAGAGAACGTCTTGCATCGCGCAGTAATAAATGAAGTTAGTCCACGTGTGTGTCCGCTTCTATGGAGCAATACGTAGTTCTCTAGTTTCAGGAATCAATAGGAGGCACAGTTCAATAATAATAATAATAATAATAATAATAATAATAATAATAATAACGTTCCTCGAAACGGAATGTTTACAATGTGCGCAAACAAATATGATGTTTGATTCGGTTAAACAAAGCGTTGATGAGAGTTCCTCGGGTAAAGCCGCAATACGGAAGCACACAGCTAAAATCAGATCGTAATAGACAAGTCTTGGGCAGAATGACATATTGGCCAACAAGGTTGAAAAAATCAGCTGATAGGTATTTGACTGCAGTCTTGCAATTGCTTTTCAAGTGAGATGTTAGATCATCGACTCTTTCGCTCGCCTCCTTATTCTGCAAGTACGCACACAAAAAAAACTGACGCACTAGCATTATTTCGTTAAAAAGTGGTTAGATTAGATCCACAGTGGCCATGCTTATGGGTCATGCTGTTACTGTAACCAACCGATAGTGTTATTGTACCCATTAACTAGGAAACGAAGCTGCTCAGTTTTCGGGTGTTAACTTGGCGTACCATAGGTGAGGGGTTAGCACCAATTAATTCGCACTCGAGTTCGGCGCTTGCCAAATAGGACCGAATTTGTGTTTGAAATGAGTCTACATTCAATAATCACTTGCGATCTTAGTTGTTCTAATTGAGATTGCGTCCATTATTCTCATCGAAAGATTGACGTGATCTTAACCCGAGTCTGCAAATATATCAAAAGGTACCCAGTCTGAAAGAGAGTGAACGCGTACCTCAGGACCTCTGACACAATTTTGCGCTGTCAAGGCTGAAATCATGGGTGAAAAGATAATCAGGTATTCAATGATTCGTCTCATACCTAAAATGTTGAGCGGAACGGATAAACCCAGACGGCTTTATCATCCTTTCGGCTCAGTTTGTTTAAACAGTTATGATCCGGGCACTGAAGTACAGTGGATCCAGTTGCCAGGACTTATGTCTCCAAAGTAACAACAAATAACGACGACAACAAAATAAAATTGAATGCGAATAGAATGTAAAAAAGATGGAACCAAAACAGGATTGCGTTAGATGTAAGAAACTTAATGTAGAAACGTCACTGACTGCACGACAGGACCATGCCTGCTAGTCTCCAAACACTGAGGTGGACCATGCCGAGACCCCCTTCCACGAAGACAGCACACAGTAGCCACGTCATAGATTGGAAACCTAGCGGGTTCGCACAACTTGATGCAACAACAGCGAATAATGCACGCCAAGGCGGTCAAGGGGTATAGGGAGGACAAGGCTTAGCCAATGTAAGAGATTATGATTCAGCAACCACTCAAGTGAAGCAGCAGAAAGTATCATCCCGCGAAAAGCCAACTGGAGGAGCACAACATTGCTCACCCGGTGTTCCGACCAGAGTTGTGTGATACTCCGCAAGCGCCGGTGGTCAAACGCAGCCAAATGTCCTCACTGCGAACTGGCCACGTCTCTGAACTGTACAGTAACACCGGGCTCAATCAGTCTGTAATCGGAAAGATAATCGCTGGCCCGCTTGTGCACGGCTGCTTCCTCACCCAGTTCGTGGTAGGTCGACAGCATCATCATCAGTACGCATTAGCTGAAGGTGGGAAACACACTTCAGCAACTCAGGAAGATAAGATATACGAAAAAGCGAGATAGTAAACAGTATAGAATAAAAAACATTAGGCTTCAAAAAATCGTGGTTGGAGGAGGAAGATTATCGGGAGGGGGACGGACAAAGAAACTCACAACACAAACGTCACCGGAGCCGGCTCCTCGCCAAGTCAACAAGCGTATACAACCAAACGTGTTATCGTCCTTCAGACCCAGCCCGGCAGTCGGTATACACCAACCGACGCCAACTTCCAAGTGATGGCGTTCATTCCTCTTGACCAAGTCATCGCTCGGCCTCTATACTTTTCTCTCCATTCATACCCCCGGCGCGTAAACAACGCACGACGCTGTAGTCGGTGTGCTGGCATACGCAACACGTTGCCAAGCCATCAGAGCATCACTGTTCACGCGGTGTTCCCACCAAACATGAGTCAGGCTAAAAAGGCAACGATGATCAAAAGTAACTAGCCTCTTTATGACTGTCGGTCTGATGGGCCAGGTTGCCGGCCCGTAGGCTTAAGGATCACAAGCCTCCCTCGAAATCGGAGGACGCAGGTTGCAGGCTGCACAGGGGAGCGAGCGAACCTCGCAGTATCCTTAGCCGACGTGTGTGGTGGTGGTTGGTTGGCAGCGAATTGACGATACTGGGTACCGGGGTACTGCTGATGCCTTCATTACGCGTCAGATTTCGCATCCGTAAGGAGGTTTGAAAGGACGGCTTGCATAGTAAGCTCAGCCAAGTGAAGCAATGTGATGTCACGCCGGTGTCACCGATGGCGGAGACTGGCAAAAGCACCTCGGGCTTTTGCTATACTATGGGTCGACAGCGACATAAAGCCCAATGGGCCACCTACGGAGTTTAGTTGGTGATGAAATGAAATGGACGTTTGCCATTTGGAACCCTTAACCCGATGCCAATAGCAAATTCTATTTTTGCCCACATCTTCAAGTCAGCGAGATAATCGTGATGCAATCCACCATGAATTATCGGTGGTGTCACAAGTGTCCCGAATGACGGTCAATGAATTCCTAGTTCTGGCGGTTTTAGCGCTAGTGATAGATCGTAAGACAGTTCTTCACTATCGTGTATTGAACGGGTACAACAGCCAGTAGGACGTAGAGTAAATGGAGATTTCGATAAAGTGCTATTTCTGCTATACTGCAACAGCTCGGCTAAAAAACAGTTGCAGAACAGTACAGTCGAAATGGAACTGCGTCAATGGAATGCGCACAAACAACGATGAACTCACGAAACAGTCATTTGGACAGAAAGGATGTGGAACATCCTGTTATCCAAATCGTTGGTCAGCTGAACTCGAAGAATGACGGACTTCAACGGGCTCGTCCAAACCGCAAGTCAGACTGATTGGACACTACCCCAGGATGCGTCACTTGAGGCCTGTTGGTCATTAATGAAGGGGAAGCTTCACTCGCTCTGTACTCGGTTCGTTCCCCTTAAGTATTCAAAAATCGGACCTGTCAAACCGCATTGCTTTGATACGGAATATAGACAGTTAGCGGGACGGCGTCGCAAACTTTGGGATAGATACATCAGCTCGGGTTGTGATGAAGATTACACGGTGTACAAGAAACAGCGTAACTTATGTAACGACGCAAAGATCAAGAAACGCCGGCAGTTCGAAGCGCAGCTAGCATCCTCGATCACAACTGCACCCAAAAGAATATTTGCCTACTTAAAACGTCAACTGAAACCTAGGGGCGACCTACCGGTCTTAGAGAGCTTAGACGGAAAGACGTTCATTTCAAGCGCGGAGCGCGCGAACGCCTTGGCTACGCACTTCCTCACTGTATTTTCCAGTAAACCGGTGGCGGTTTCAGTACCGGCACAGGTTGCGCCAGTCTTGCTCGACAGTCTACAATGTGATGCAGTCGAAGTGCATCAACTACTCGTCAACCTCGATGGTACAAAGCCCCTCGGACCAGACGGACTTCACCCACTAATACTCAAGTCCCTATCGATTATGATCTCACCAGCCGTGACAAACCTATTCAATAAATCACCATCTGAAGGATCTGTCCCCAACGACTGGAAATGCTCGATAGTGAGACCGCTTCCCAAGGGTGGTGATCCGAGTAAAATAGAGAACTGTAGACCGATCTGTTTAACTTCGAGATCATCCAAAGTTCTCGAGAAGGTTGTGAAAAAATGTCTGCTGTCGTTCTTTAAATCGATGGACGTATTGACGCCAGCGCAATACGGCTACACGAAAGGGCGATCCAGCATCACCAACTTGATGTACGCAAACCACCAGTGGGTACGAGCTCTCAATGAACAGAAGGAGGTTGAAGTGGTGTACATCGACTTTAGTAAGGCGTTTGACAGGGTGAACCACGAGGTACTCCTTCGTCAACTGAGGACATACGGAATCGGTGGCACGTTACTTCTGTGGTTACACGAGTTTATTGTGGGACGAAAGTTTAGAGTACAGGTCAATGACTACCTGACAGACTGGTTCCCATCGACTAGTGGCGTGCCTCAAGGAACTGTACTTGGACCAGTATTATTTCTTATTCACATCAACGAGCTTCCGTAGCAGTTCCAGTCACCATGTGCCCTGTTTGCAGATGATTTGAAAATCTGGAAGATCATTCAGAACCAAGACGAATGCGCTCGTCTCCAGCATGACTTACAGCGACTGGCAACGTGGTCCACTGAAATGCAACTCCCTCTTAACGCAAACAAGTCGGAGTTCATCAGTATCACCAGACGTCCAGCCACTCGATCATACACCTTGGACGGCCAGTTGCTCCATCCCAACACATCTGTCAGAGACTTAGGAGTTCTCTCACGACATGATATGAGATCACTAGAAAATACAGAGACTTCGTGTGCTCTGGGCATTAAGACGCAGTTTCTCCACATTGTCCGAAGAAACCGTCCCTCGTATATGCACCTCGCTCATTAGACCAATCCTTGAATACGGTGCCCCAGCCTACCATCCGATAACCCAATGCGAAACTGAAAAGCTGGAGAAAATACAGCATATCGCAACTAGAATGATACCGAGTCTACAAAAGCTTCCGTATGAAAAACGTTGTGAAAGGATCGGACTCTACACACTATCCTATCGCCGAGTAAGAGTTGACCTTATTATGACCCATCGAGTACTACACTTAATTCACTTCCTCATATTGGGGCCAATATTTCACCTGCGGGAACTCTGCAACACCCGAGGACACAGTTACAAACTCAGGGTCCCCATCATGAACAAAGTATCACATCAGCCTTGTATCGGACGAAGAATCGTAAAGTTATGGAATACACTACCAGAAGGATTAATAGAAGCCGATTCTGTGAAGTGTTTGAAAACCCGTATCGACGATTATTTCGGAAACCTGTGCTTTTGTGAAACGATGCACCTACAATGCCAAAAGAAGACATTGTAGGCCCGGAAATAATGACACCAACACAAATTCCTAACCAAACAAGGATAAACGATTAACGGACCAGACACAACTGTTGATGATTCACAACTAAATGTTTTTGATTTTTCATAATTCGATAGAGTTGTACAGAAACCTTTCTACTTGCTCTTAAATACAGTCTCAGTCTCAGAATGACGACGTGATGGTTAACTTGTTCTTGTGAAAATCATCAGCTGGGTTATTTCATCTGCTCATAAGGACACAGTGATATCTGGTCGCAGATCGCCCATGGTTAAACGAGAAAAGCTTGCGAGGTACGAATTTATTGGGTTAAAAATGTGTGCATGGTCACAGCATCCAAGATCAACGATGACTGTCTTAGGCCATTGACTTTTATCGCTCAAGATCTGTCGTCTTCCAGAATTGCATCTTCGGATTCCAAAAATGCCTTCTCAAACGTGGGTCTCAGCTGACTCGGCTACAGTTAGTAAAAGCAATAATTCTCGGTAAATAAACAAGAGAATGAACGACAGCAAAGCAATGCGAATCTAAAACGTTTACATCAAACAGGGAAAAAGAGGTAAGCGAGGCCTGAAGACGCAGAAAACCAAGGATATCCAAGCCACATGAAAATGGTCCTGTTAGCGTATCTGTCCTAGGATGCGGATGTTAAATGTAACAGAGATACTGAGCATCGTAAGCAAATTGGGTGATATTGAAGGCGGAACGCAACAAATCTACCATAGATGTAAATGCCCACCTATAAAAGCAACCAACGGTGTCGCGTGAACTGTTTTCTGACCGTATGCGCTCCACTTTTGCCATCAAAGCATGTATTTGAAAGTGGGCTAGCAATGTGAGTGTTCCATCTTGGGTGACAAGAAAAATGACAAACGGAAACTCTGAAGGCGGATAAGCATTCTCTGTAGACGAATCGGCTGACCGATATTAAGGGTTCATAGCTTGTGAACAGCAAATCCTAGCCTACATTGGGTAGTCATTGAGGCACAAACATCACCTTCCTACCTTAGCGTAACAACACCTGTCCTCTACTGATGTGATGTTTAACCTCCAAACATCCTCGGTCAAATGTTGTACTGTATGGCGTAACTGTCTGAATAGAAACCCACAGACGTACTCCCACTGCGGTGGCTAAAAGTGAATCTTACAATTCTTTGCAGCTGGCTCACAGTTTCGTGCTCCAATCAAAGGTCAGTAGCACAGATCAACCAATGGTTCTTAGTAGTATTTACTCTGAAGACAGCAGCTTTGTAAGTAGTGTGTCTCAGCAAAGGATCTGTCGATCATTGCTAAAAACCGGCCGGAAAATCATTACTGTGGAAGCCCAAAGGCCACTGACAAAATTCCCAACTGACCAGTCGCTTTATTATGAAAAATGAGAAGTAATTTCTGGAGATGACATCAAAAACAGAAAGTAGCGAACAAGCTTGTTTTCAGGGCTTTATCATCAGGCTAATACAACCACAATAAAGCAAGCTAGAATAGACACAATGAGTTTAAATTGGATCACTGAAGCAGAGTAACTAATTGATAAGTCTACGTGTTTGGTTTGATTAAGGCGAGGTCAAGTGAAGCGACGTGACTACCACTGAGCTGAGGCCAAGGCAAGGTTAAAGTATGGACGAGTTCGGGTTATAGAACCGAATTGCGATCGCCTCTGCTGCCGACAGCAGGCGACATCTGACTGCCCGTGTGTAACGTAAAGGGACACAGTAGATCGGTGTGAATGCGTCACGCGAATCGATTTGATGATCGGAGTCAACTAGGTGCGTCAATACTGCACTCGTTACATTCTTCCTCGCGCCGCTGTAGAGCCAAGCTGGGCAATGCTCTCGAACCCTAAAGGACAGTCGCCTGGTCGTTTTCCCAATATACCTTGCTCGACACGAGCAAGAGAAATTGTACATACAGGAGGTCTGCGACCGAGGTATCCTGTCTTAAAGTTTTGGCGCACAAGCGGTGTTGAGGTGAAGCTTACGCGGAGATTAGCGACAAAATACGTTCTCTCTGTTGCTAAGGAAAGTCTTCGGGTGGTCCGTTTCGCCATGGCGTCACCCCATTGTGTCCATTCTAGCTTGCTTTATTATGGTTGTATTAGCCTGATGATGAAGCCCTGAAAACAAGGTTGTTCGCTACTTTCTGTTTCTGATTATGAAAATTATATTTGGCTGTACGCAGGAAACTTCATTGGTTTGAACATGCGTCTCTTTCTAGTCACTTCCCGAAGTGACAATGAGCAGATTAAATAACACAGAGAGATAAACATTTAATTGGGAGTTCAGCACCAATAGACTCAGTCAGACGGCCACCATAGGCCCGGAGAAGCATCGTACAGCTGTTTCACCCTTTCGGAAACCGCCAACAGTGCGCACTCCATTTGGATTTTGTGGTGCTAGAACCTAACCCTATAAGTTAATAAGTGGCTCCAGTTCGGCAAGTTGCTCGCTTGGTGATGGGGTTACCCTGTTCTCTGACCGGTAATTGCATGCAAGCCAGCGGATAGTGAGCGGCGCTGTCACATCTAGTAACAGCCACATCGCTCATCACCGTCTCCATAGCCTAGTGGTGTTCAACACAGAGTGGTAACAGCTGACTTCTTGGTTCTTGCAACACGGGGTTCAGATCGAAGGTGCAGCGCTGACGACCCGAAAGGATGAAACGGCAGTACAGTGCTTCTCGGGGCGTATGGTAACTGTCTGACGGTGTCCAGACATGATGAATATATCCGCATATACCATTCAACTTCCGCCACCCCTCACTCCTTTGAATAAAAATCGCCTAAAGGCTGCAGCTGTGCCATGTCGTCACACAATCGGAAGGACATCCGGGTAAAGAAACATACCAGTTTTTGTACAACAACGGGAGTCCTGACATGTATGTGACCTGCTTTGGTGTAGCGTTGAGCACTATCACGATGAACTTGGAATAAAAGAGATGGTCCATGGCGTGCAATAGTTGCAGTGAGTACGATTGTGTCGATGGCTTTCCACCATGCCCCCCATGTTAGGGGGACACCTCATTTCTTTGCAGGTTAATTCCCGAATCGGAATCAATGCGTACGTCAATGTTCTTCGTGTCATAGTAGGAATATCACCTACAGCCCTTATCTAGTATGAAGGTTTTAAACTTTTTAAAACTCTAAGTGTCTGTGAAACGCTGCCTCTATCTTCATGCTTCGGTCTATTCGCATCAAAACAACATTGCAGTAATCACAAGGTGTCTAGAATAGCCATTTTAAACATGTTTTAATGGGTAGTTTCATAGTACGGCAGTAACGAAAACGTACATTTCAAATGTAACCAGATAAATTGACACGCACACACACACAACCCTGAATCCTCAGTGACAATCATCTCATCTAATCTGCCATTTTAATAACACAGGTCATGAAAGCAGGAGGTACCAGGCTATACAAATGGTTTACCTGAAGCGATGGCCAATTACACGGTTTGTAGAGCTAGTACATTTACGAAATCGAGTTCAGATACAAATGCGCAACGCCTTTGGAATTTTGTCCATCCTACAAAGCACATCCAGGTTTAGGCCGATAATAGCTGTATTTGTCTGTGGTAGGATAAGCAAAGCGGTGTACAGGTGAGCAGTTGAGAAGGCAACACACAACGAGTCAACTCAACTCTGTGTTAATTACTTCATGCCCCTCGTGGTCTATCGTACACAACAGACCATCTCTAAAATCCATTTAGCAAGGTGCAGTGTTCGCGTGTGATAACACAGACCGTAGGCAAACATGAGAGGAGTGTTGGACGGACAGATGCAAATATGGCATAAGCAGCGCTGTACGCGTGACTCTTACGATACCCGTTTTAAGGTTATAACTCTACTTAGATATGAACTTGGGTACCATAGATCCCGTGAATAAGCATAGGTACGGATAAACCTTTCTGTGTGGGCACTACACAGTCGAACTCGTGCTCCGTGTGATAACGTCATGATCAGCCTCTTCGAGCAGAATGCGAAACTTACCATTTCCTCATATATTGTCCGGCATCCGGCACATAAATGTTGCTCCAGATCGCGTTGTCTATCAGACTGCACTTCGGTGGAGGAAGATGCCCCATCACGACGAGGCAAAACTCGTGATTTGTTAAGAGCAGCAATCGCCAAGTTGGTCCGACTAGTTGAAGAAGATGGGATAGGATCCTTGAAGAACAGATGGGTGATGGTTAAGAACAAAAAGTAACAAGATGCGGGGATAAAATAAAATAGATTGCAGAGTAACAATAGGTGGAATCAAATGGCGTAGGTCTTCATTACATCTGAACTTAGGTAGACTACCATCCGTGTCTTGAAAAGCACTGTACGGTCGTTTCGCCCTCCTGGGAATCGTCAGCAGTGCGCACACCATTTGTGTTCTGCAAATCTAGAACCTGTGAGCACACACTTACGGGTTTGTTGTTAAAATCACTGGGCTATCGGTGACCGCAATACGCGATATAACTAGGCTAATAGATGTGATATAGCGTGGTACACCCTATTCTGACTTGCATGTTATTGCCGTGTAAGCTCAGAGTTTCCATATAGTAATTGCATCCATAACTCAAGCAGAGTCACAGCAAGCATCTATTCAAGTGAACTCAATTAGAAAGGTCACTGTAAGTGCCAGTATCGAAATGAGACAAACAGATGAGGACACTCTCCACCATGGCATCCCACTTCGAAAAACGTCCATATTTCATATAAAACACCGCGCCAAATGCTTCCTCATCCGAACTGCACGAAATCGCATCCTTAGTGCATCTATGTGACCGACGGTATCGGCATCAGAAAAAGATGGATATTTGATGTTGCATGCCCGTAAACATGACCGGTTTCGAAGCTATGTAATTTTATCAAATTAGAGATAGCAGACACTCGAACCCGGGATCTTTGGGATGTCAGTCGGAACCTCCAACCCAAAGCCACCATGTCGCGAATCGTGCAGTGCACTGTCTTCGGGCTGGCAACACCGAATATTTAGCTGCGTCATTAGTTACGGTCCCAGTGACCGAATTGGCCAAGGTTCACTTCAATCCGAATCGTCATACACATTTGGATTGAGCGTCACAATCCATTCACAGAACAAAACCTTCAGAGGGGTGTTTTCAATCAAGCATTGGAAAAATTCCTTGGTCATTCAATCTTGATTGTCATATCCTTTAGTCCATAAAATTTGGTTGCATAATATTGGTCTAAGTAACGTAAGTCATACCACTTCCTATCGTGAATTTTCGCAAGTTAGACCGTGTGTTTGAGCTAGTTACGAAACTTGGCCTATTGTGCTTGCTCTTACAATTGGTGGAATGTTTTTGCTTACCTTGCAAAGGAGACATTTGATAGTAGCGCTGTCCACTTGATCAAGAACTGCGATTTTTGACGCCGTCCTGCAATTGAGAAGGGGTGAAACGAGATGGGTGTGCGTGTGTGTGAACAAAAGCTCGCGCACACGGAGTCAGACAGCCCAAGATAATGATATCCAATTAAAAATAGGGCTCTAAACCTGTAAAAAAGTAAAGCGCTCTAACAACTAAGTTAAGAAAGATGGGAGTAGCGTGTTGCACAATGAGAATGAAGCAACACCATCATCATCACTACATATTAGCAGTAGACCAAGTCAAAGTAAGGAGCGCTGACTTAGGGGACTCCATCTTGAGATTATGGTTTAATAGTTTACTCGTAAGGCAGTGGGTGTGATATTATGATGTGGCAATGAGAGCCAGTGACTGGTTTCTCAGCTCTTATGTCCTTAGCTTAAGGAGTTGTCCAACAAGAACAAATCACACCTAAAATTTTAGCAGGTATCTGTCAGAATACAGCGTTCCACTGGAAAAAGCTGGGTCGCAACGTCATAATGTTGATAATCAGACATCTCAGTCTTTCATTAACAGAACACATAGAAGGTGAAAGTCAATCACATCCTGTTACGCTACCGTCAAACTATTTGCTGGGTCAGGATAGTTCCGAAGCAGCAAGGAAATGACGCTGTTTGCAAAGCCAGCTGGAAGTAGTTACGTCAGCCCGCAGAAGGCTATGCGGGTAAGTGAGGAAGTGCGTCACATAAGGAAGAAGGCCAAGTGAAAAACGCGGATATATTTTGAACGTGAAAGTTTGTAAACAGGACTATCTATGCTGAACACAAGAAACTCCTCTGGGTGGATCTCGAGGTTGGTTGGACGCAGTGGGTCATCTGAATGGAGACAGCAGCTACCTCAGGGAATTTCCGTACGCTTTTCTTCCTGATGTGATCCACTGGGGACAAAGCGGTTGTGGGCGAAACCCATGGGGAGACAATGCAGGTTGTGCATTGGGTTGAAAATTTTGATTAGTAGTGTAACCCGCAAGCAACACCGATAAGTTGCTATTCAGAAATCCAGTGCTCCTTGGTGTGTATACGCCGAAGTTGCGCAAGAGCTTCGTTTCGAAAAGATCCAGTAAACCATTACCTCGAACTCTCACCGGTTCCTTTCAAAGATGGAGGTCCACAACTCGTTTGGGAGTTAAATCCCCTCCTGCAAGAGACTTGGATCACTCTAGTAATCCCGTCTACCTAGATATCGTACCCAGCTTCATAAAGGGTACTCGGACGTTATGCGCTAACCGTCAATGGATTCGGACCAATTTTGTTGCGTCCGGAATGTTCGCTGTTCTGCTCTGAAGGAGTCCCAGTACGGCACGAGAACCGAACATAGGTGAAGATGAAGCTGGATTCCGCTCAGCTCCGAGCTGTCTCAACCGCATACTCGAGCATCGCTGCTATCTTACATATACGACATACTTTTGTTTTTGTCAACTGAGATACGCTCTGGAGTTATCTGTTGGGAAGGGGAGTGCCACTTATTCTAGAATTCTCAGCCGGATTCGGATGTAGGTCGCAGTTTTGCTCTCCTTCAGTAGCACCGGTGGCGTGAGACAGGGTTGCTAAGCATCACATTTCTGGTTCAACTTCTCCATAGATGACGTCCTGGAGATTGCTCGGGACGATTGCAAATCCGGAGGAGTCAACCTGGTTCCGGTGAACCGACTTCACGACTTGGAGTATACAACAAACGATATCGACGCAATCTACGAGTTGTCATAGTTCGCTCAAAATATGCTGAGTAGGTTAGTGGTGTCTGTCTCCTAGTTCCGAATGACTTTCGGTCCACCGAACTGTAAGATTTTCCCGCAGGAATGGCTAGCAGCTGCTCCTACTCTTCGGAAGTGGTAGAAAAGTTCGTTTACCTCGGAAACTGCTCCAGTGACAATGGTTTTATTGATGAGACTACTGCGAAGTTCTAAAGCTCGGATTATCTTTGCTAATCCGCGCCATCTCTGGCATTGACGCGGCTTCAGCCACTCTGAGTCCACAACGCCATGGTGAAACCGATTCACCTGTATTGTTGCGAGAGTGTGAGTTCATGCAAAAAATGTTCATCTTTTGACTGTTTGTGATCACCGTTGTCTCCGAGGCACTGCCGGTTTACGATGACAAGGTCAGAACTCATAATGATGAAATTTGTCAGAGGATTTTCAAATCGGACAAACTCTGTCAACCACTGAGCTGTATGATTTCGTCGTACAGTATTCGAAGGTTTCGGTACATAGTTCCAATGCTAACTCAGCGTATACCACATCGTGCGCTATTTGCAAGCGTAGAAATAGGCTGGAAGCGGAAGCAAGGTGGTTGACGAATGACTTGCGCCCAAATCATGAGGGAGCCAAGCTCAAGCTTTGCGATGGTTATGCGCTCGACTCCCGAGTTGGGGCGTAAGAAACCTGAACGCGCCTGGCTAGAAACCCTCCCACACATGGCAAGAAGTCGCAGTCGATATGGGACATGCTGTGAGACCGTACTCTCATGAGTACAGTCACGGAGATTTCCCCTTTTATCTCTCTTACTTCACCGTATTGTATTTATTCAGAGGTTGTAGTACTCTACCAATGGTACTGTTACTCACTAAATGGTAAATATGTGTCGAAAACTGCATATCCCGAACAGCAATTGATTAGACAACCACACAGAGACAGGTTAAATAGAGAAGTATATGCCCATAAGTTTATAGTCACCTGAGAAGCAGAGACGGTTTGAGAGAACCAAAAATTGGTGGATGAATAGAACGTAACACAGTGAATGTTAACTAAGAACGATCATGGAAAAGGAAGCAATCAAGGAACAGTGAGTGCAGAAGTGCCTGTAGACCACTAGTACTGATACAATTTACGCGAATATCATGGTGGCTCGAGCATTCTTTCGAACGAACCATCTGACTGGTTTGCAGCCATTTACACAAATAAACAGAATCAGCAATGACGGAATATTGTCCTGGAAGGCTAGGTAGAAGCTGCAAGATGTGTGGGACAAAGCTAATACTGAATCAGTAGTGGGAAGATAGGGTCTACTACTCTTTAGTGAACTTAGATGACAATGCAATTTACGCCGAGCAACTGAGACGGCTGCTCGCGATGAACAAACACGGTATACCGTTGAAATCAATCAACGTTGTGGTGGCTGTGACAGAGTTACCTATACGAAACTTCTCGGTGACAACCAACTATGTCCCGTAAGCCCAATGGCAATATACCACAATAGAAACTCACCGCAGAATCGTTTGTACAGTTGAGGGAAAACCACCAGCCTGTAATTCGGCTAAGAAGTCCTCACACAAACGAAGCAGTGAGGTCGCGCCAGGACGCTCCAATACGGCAGAAGTCATCAAATCCTGAGATATCACAGGCTGAAGGCCTGCAAAATGAGCATAGAAAACCAGCTCTTTGGACAAAAATTGGAATAAGGGCCTGATGATGGTGACGTCATCAAAACGGCGGTCCACAAAATGCTGGAAATTAGAAAAAGATGATTTCTAAAGATGCGAGTATAATACATTTGACCATAGGTTACAAAAGCTTTTCATAACGGCCGGATAAAGCGTGCCGTATAAGTACTACGCATAATACTTGTAGGCAGAAAGAAAAAGAAAACGCGATGTTGCCTGTCCGCTTCTTTTGAGCCAGAGAAATAAAAATCCAAATAAAATCCGGAAAAGTAGAGAACTAGTAGTCATTGGTGGAACTAAGGTTCACTAGAAGTACACAATGATTTTATTGGTATCTTCGGCAGTGGAATATTTCATATAAGAAGGTATGCAATGTTGTTTTGCCGCTGACAAAACGGGTAAGCGATACAACCACTTCCCAAATCTGAAGACAAAGGCATCTGGTAGAAATTGTATGGAGCAACCGGAAGGTAGTACATACAGCTAAAATATAGGGTCTAAATAAATAGTTCATGAGACAATGACCTATATGAAAGTTCCTGCCTACAGCAACTACTAGAAGTGCAAAAACTCACTTGTTGGCTGTTCAAGGTAGGTCATTCTCATCGGTCCACATCAAGGTAAAACGATGGCATTGGCTTACCCTCATTGGCTAGCCAATCAGCTTCAGGCGGCGCACGACCAATCTTCGCCGGGCAGCGCTAGAGAGCGGGCTTCGAGGGCTGCTACGGACGGGCTCCCATCGAAATGCAAAGTACTTCTCCAAGATGGGCAGGGGCCCACCCCTGCACTAACGCTCTGTGATGATCTGCTTGAAGTCATTCAGGAATTCAAGTACCTAGGAAGCTATATTAGCACCTGAGGGATCGAAAATGAGGTTACGAACCGTATAGCAAAAGCTCGAGGTGCTTTCCCAATCTCCGCCACCTGTGGCGCAGACGTGACATTACTCTCGCCCTGAAGGACAGAGTTTATAACGCAGCCGTCCGTTCAACACTCCTACATGGTTGTGAAACCTGGCCTATCAGGTCGACAGACATAAAAATGCTCGTCACATTCGACCATCGCTGACTTCGCAGCTTAGCTCATGTCTGGTGGGAGCACCGCATGAGCAATGAGCGTGTTCGGCGTCGCATATTTGGTGCAGGAAGAGCGAATGAACCACTCAGAACCATTATATTACGCACCAGGCTTCGATGGCTGGGCCATGTGTCGCGCATGCCAGCCCACCGACTCCCGCGACGTGCATTGTTTGCGCGTTGTGGGTGTGGTTGAAGAGGAGGAGGGGAGGCCAAGCGATGACTTGGTCGAGAGAGATGAAATCCCTCACTTCGAAGTTGGCGTCGGTTGGTGCATCCCGACTGCCTGGCTGGGGTCCTAAGGACGATGAACACGTTTGGTTGGACACACTTGCTGATATGGCTAGGAGCCGGCCCCAGTGGCGTTTGTGTTGTGAGTTCCTTTGTCCATCCCCCTCCTGCTTAGCCTCCCCCTCCAATCACGATCGCATTCGTTAGGCATAACATAACTTTTTGCGGCACGATAGCCGGCTGTTAGCTCTCCGGAACGATGTCCATCCGTTACTGGGGACTCAGCCGGCGTGCCATTGTATTACGGCACAATAGCTGAGGTGTTTTCCAGCTGCAGCTAAGGTGTATAATGATATAATGATGATAGGGTAGGTAGGATATTCATGCATTTCATGCGGAAAAATTTCGTACAGAATGCATCGATCGGTTTGCGGCACGTGTGACGCTGTGCTAACACTTGCCGCAAAGCAAATATATACTCTGTAAAGTCGTCCTGAGTGGAAACCTAGCCGTTCTTCCTGATTCAAGACTCCAGTTCCACAGTTAGGTGACGAACGAGGATCGTGGCCAGTAGCTTTGTCATCACAGGTGTTACTCACACCACAGGTGATACTCATGCGGTTAGAACATCCGGCGCGGATGCCCTTCTCCTACATTGTCATTATGATTGACTCACTCAGGCTAGCTGGGATGGTATTTTGCTTCCAAACACACAAAGACATGTGCTAACATATGAGTAAGGGCTTGGCGGAGGATCTCACCACCATACTTAAATAGTGTGGGTCTAAGGGAATCCGGACAAGCAGCTCGATAACTAATAAGGGTGATAATCGCGTTTCGGACCTCAGTCGCCGATGAAGCCTCTAGACTAACTGACCATGGCCCCGTCTGAACCAGCCAAAAGACGCAAGCGAAATCGGTCAGCTGAACTGCTCTCGAAAGGGCTCCGCCCAACGAGACAGACGGCGCTACTTGTTGTAAATCAGGACACCCATGATATATCCTATTGTCTCACTGGCGCCTGCGTTTCTGGGACAAGTGGTGCAGATCATTTGGAACACTACCGATCCATCAGCCTTCCTCAGCAGCATGCACGTTCCGCTTTAGATTGCGCCGAACAGTCCGTCCGGTTAGATTGTGCTCAGAGTCAGCAAGGAGTTTTATTCAGTAATTCCAACAGTTTCACCGATCCCCTCAGCTATCCAGTGACTGATGTGAGGACGACTCATAAGACAGCTAGGAGAGGCCCCCGCTTCATGCATGTCGCCAGAGATGTTATTCCACAGAAGTTCGATGTTGTGAAGCTGACAGGCTAAAAGCACGATGAGCAGGACATCCTGGCTGGCTTGCTTGACCGACGAGTAGGATGATTAATCGGTTTTCAATCGAACGCTAGTCTATAGCTTAAAGGATCCTGATCTATCTTAGACCATGGCTAGCCAGCTAGAGGAGGAAGTCAAGTGGCACTTTGGCGTCCACTGCGTCTAAAAGCGGTGCTACTAAGAAACAGCTGGTGCTCCGCACACAGCTGTAACAAAGAACCGCAGTTATCAGTCCAGTCGGAGTTAACGCCATACTTATCACCTAGCTAAGCATCTGAAGAGTTCAGACGACCTACTTGCGCATTCGTATCTCCTGCAAGAACATCCATATCTCGACCAGTAACAGTGCGAAGCAGCGTGTGCATTTTGTGATAAAACTTGTCCTTAGTAGCATCAGAACTGCAGTCGATGGGGGCATAAGCGGAAACCACCAACAAACAGCGTCTTGTACTACTTCGTGAATCAACCTTAGTTGATGTTATCAAACGGGATGCATACAAACGGCTGCTCAACGGAATCCAATCAATCAGCGATGACTCATACTTGAAGCTGAAAATAATGCGAACCTCAGCTTCACCATTGGTTGTTGCAGCAGCGTCTCCGGATGCGTGTAACCAATAGCGGGGGGATAAGCTAGGTGCGGTACGACAACTCCGCGAAAGTCGTTGATTCTAGTTTCGGACACACATCACACCTCAATACCCAGAGTGTCCAACGTGTGTTAGTGTAGCCTGTTGAGCTACTAGTTTTAAAGTGTGACGCTGCCAAAGAAACAAGACAGCATGAATCTGTAAGGAGCTGTTGCCGATAGGCGTCCAGTGGGTAGTGCGGGAAGACAGCTAGATTGGTATTGTAGCTACTGTCAAGGGAGCTGGGAATTATAGAGGGAAGTTTAGTAACGGGGTTAAAATAGAAGTGAGAGAAACATGTGGAAAAGAAGGGAGGCACCAGTAGTAGCATATCATCGTAAATCCACCCTGCTGCATGCAGCAGATAAAGCGACCCTTGATAAACTGCGGGACGGCCAATGTAGGTGGCTGAGGTTTGAGGAAATAGCCACCGCTGGGATGCTGCTAGGGCGCCTGAACCTAAAAAAGAACGATTATGGTCGCCAATTAAAGCCTTTTGCTCATGATCCTAATAGCAAAGCTGCTGGGAGATCACAGCATTCCGGTTTTACAGAAATGAACGCCATCCAGTTTCCAACGGATCAACGTGCAGGACTATGAGACTGCGTTTGTGTGATCTCTAACCCTTGACCAACTTGGTAGGCATCACTCAGTAAGGTTCAATGAGTCGAAGAAGTACACGGACCGCCAAGGCAGAGCTGTTTCATAGTGAAATTACGGTTCACAATCCAAACAGGCATCAAGGACTCCGAAATGTAACGATGAACGCTTAGTTCTAAACGAATAGGACTAACTGATGCCATACCTCAACACACGCTTAGCAGTGCCGTAGATGATGAGAACACATCAGTCAAACTGATTCAAATCGGAAGTGATGTCAAGTAGTCAGTTGCTATGCCAAGCGAAAAGTAGGCAAAATATAAACCCCTACACCGTGTTTGCTAAAATAAAGAAAAAAACAGTTATCACGTGCTTGTGATTACGAGAGAAATGAAAGAACGTACAGCGCTAGCAGCCGCCTGGCTTCCGCGTCCTTGGATTAGACCGACGACGAAGTGGTTGGCCATGTGAGTCCCACATTCGCCAAGGCATAGAAACTGGCAGTCGAGGTGTAGAGCGCACTCAGCCAACAACTTCTGTCGAGACCATGTATCCAATTCCGGCAGGGATTTCATCACAGATAATGAGTCCGAAAAAGTTCGGGTTTCGTCGCGTAACTGCGAAATGGATGCGTGGATCTGCAGTGAAGAAAGCTATGTCGCAAACTTACTTTGCGAGGGTCAATCATGGAAAACGCAAAATCTGTGTCTTCCATAATCTTTGAGATTCTGTCAAGCTCAGTTTGTGTTGTTCCTGGTTCTAGAAAAGATGAGTCAAGTAACCGACCGCTCTTTACCGATGATATGAAACAGCTTCGGGATGAAAAGGCGTTTCACATGCTAGACAACAGAAAACTAGTCTTTGGAAAACGAGGATAATGATACCAACCTGTCGCAGGAGGTGGAGCATGACCATAGAAGAACGACCACCAGAGAAGGCAACGGCCACTTCGGATTGTTTAGATATGACGTTCGACTTTCCAAAAGCTGATTTGAATTTGTGCAGGCAAGCATCCATAAAACAAGTCCTTAAAAGTGAGTGGAGTCAACTTCATACCTGCAGAGCGGTGGATCATCTTTGCGAATTAGAAGTGCAGGTGGCCCATTTGACCCCTTGCACTTCACACATTGCGCCCGCCTAAGCTGTCGAACCCTCTCGATGGGATTTTCCTCCGCACAACTGCAGTGAGCCTCGTTGGAACACATTGGTACTGGAAGCGGCAGTGAAGATGACGACGCAGTGGACTACTGGAGGTACGATTATGCGACTGCATCCATGCACTGAAAGATATGGTGATAGACCGTGGCCGCTTAGCGAGAGGATTCAATAAATTCGGCTGAAAGGCAAAAGGAGTCAAGATAACAACTAATCTGATGAGTAGTTAAGTTACGGTGATTCTGCTCAGTTCAATAGTCGTCTCCTGTCCGGCTTTTCCTCTGTTACCTGCTTGTGAGTATTATTTTGCTGCTTCCAGCGTGTGACCTGCACTAGCCAAGAAATGTGGGATTTATAAAACTATTTAGTAAAGTCATAAAGTGGGATTAAAAAAGCAAAGCTGCTGCGGCGCTTATTTGCCCTCCACGATTATGAGTCACAAGAGAGGGTCATCATTGTCTTTACTTATTATGCATGAATTCCAACGGCTCCGAAAGGGTTAATTCAGCGGTACATAAGGAAATCTATCTGACATCAAATGAAAATGAAGTCACCTACGAAAGTCCAAGGTGGATGTTAAAGAGGGCGCCGTTGTTTGGCCATCCAATGCATAATTCTTCGAAGAACAAGTAAAGATGCTCATGACGAAGCAAACTCAACACCTAAGCAGGAATTCTGACTGGCGATGTTGTTTCGTTAGACACCCGGTGAATGACCATCCGGCGGCTAAAAGAAAGAGATGTGTTGCTTCCAAAATGATTGGAAAACACCATTTCTTCTAGTGGAGAAATCCCATTACTGTGATTGTCAATTGATACCACTTAGCATAGGTGTACGACAAAAACGTGAGGACAATAACAATAAAGTACAAAGTTACCAAAAGGAGTAGTCAGACTTTAGCAATACAATACGTTGCGGTCACAGAACTGATGATACAAAGACAGACATATGGCCCTGAACTATGTGGCAACGTTCTCAATGCACATTATCCACAGATTATTGGTAACGAATTGTGCATCTTGCGGACACTCGAGCACCCGGACCGTTGAACACGCCTAAGACGAACAAACGGTGAGTGGTTGTGTAGCTACAGTACACCAGACACGTTTCATTCATTAAATCCACTAGATCGTAGAGAACAGAAGAGAAACTCTGTCAGCTCCATCAGTTCCCGGTCGTCGTGCGGACGCTTCGATCAGTTGAGAAAGGGGAGTTCACGGGGACAGGGCGTTGCAGCTGTACTGAAAGCAGCTAGACCCCGGCATACTCAACAGATGGAAATACAACGGTAGTTTGAAACTTTCCTCTGTATGCGTATCGACGACTTGATGGGGTAAGGAGTTCCAGCTGTATACCATAACAATACACAGGGCAAATTTGGTCGTTACTCGAAGCCTCCGCGGTTTAAACAGTTTCCAGCAATGCCCACGAGTCACGCCCTCAGAGTTTAGTCAAAAAATCTTTGAAGCTCAGCGCCCAGCTCTCCTCTTAGAATACGTTGAGTGAAAATCAGATCTCCACGGCGGCGACGATAATCCAGGGAGAACAGGTTCATCCATTACAGCCGAAGGGGATAAGAGGGATTCCGCAACTCCAGGACATGTTTCAATCCGCGTCATTCAACCTTCTCAATCAGACTGCATTCAGTCTTCGTGATAGGATAGGCGGCAGGCAATTCGTACTCGAGAATCGGTTTCATGTGGGAGGCAAATAGAAGTTTGTAGATCTCAAATGTGAATCGGGAGAAGGCTCTTAATATAGCATGGAACGTATTACTGGAAGAGGCGACCCTCTTCAAGGTGTCCTGAGTTAATCTTAGGTCATGAGACAGAATAGTCAAGGGCCCACACCTGACAAGCATTTTTAAGCAGAAACCCACCAACATGATATGCCACGAGCGGTTTAGAAGCGACGATTTGGAAAACGGAGCATTTGTTACGATTCAATGGCAATTGTCACTTGACTGACCAGTGTAGTAGATCGAGTGACTATTGCAGTATATCGGCACTATCCAGGCTGGAAACCCTCCATCCATAGCTCCAAATCATCCGCATAGAGTAAAGCATGGTGGGTAAGTTGTTGATGAAGATTTTCAAGAGTTCAGGCCCAAACACTGACCTTTTGGGAACACCACTGGTCACAAACACTGGGACAAAACACACATCATACACCTTCATCTGCATGGTACGATCATGCAGAAAGTCGAAGATCCAAAAGAGAAAGTCCTAGATACACCAAATCCTCGGAGTTAAAAAAAGGATCCGATCGTGCGGGACCTAGTCAAACGCTTTGTTGAAGTCAACAAAACAACATCAAGGCGTTTGCCAGCGTCCAGTAAGTTCACACACTTTTTCACGCAACAAGACACAACCGCGCTCTCCGAAATACATGCTGAACACCAGAGAAGATGTCTAGACAGTCCAGGTGAAGATAGACAGCTCGTTTCAGAATGCGCTTTGCATATTATCGATGTTAAGCAGAAAGGTCGATAACTCGCGGGATCTTGACGATCTCCACCTTTTTATCGCGGTTTGACTATTCAAACTATTCAGGCAACCGGGAGGCGTCCAGCTTCTAATGAGCGACGAAAAACTACGCAGACAGGTGCAGTAATGTGACCAGCCACAGTTTTGAGGAACAAAGGGGGCAACTTACCAGGACCTGGAGAAAAATTCGGGTAAAGATGAAGAAGGAGCTTCACGACAACATCGACACTGATAGCTAAGTGCATCATCATCATTATACACGTTAGCTAGAAATTGGAAGCAACTCAGATACTGCGCCGCAATGCGCAGAAGAACAGAATGGGAAAAATGAAACAGATGTGAGCCAGCTGAGCTACCGGTAACGGATGCACATCGTTTCGCTAAGCTACCAGCCGGCCAATATGCAGCAAAAGTTACTATGCAAAATTATAAAAGGCTAAATAGGAAGATCATGGTTGGAGGGGGAGGCTAAAAGGGATGGGAACGGACAAAGAAACACACCGGACGGACGCCACTGAGACCGGCTCCTAGCCATGTCACCAAGTGTATCCAGTCAAACGTGTTCATCGACTTTTGTACCCCAACCAGGGAGCCGAGACGCTCCAACCAAGGCCAGCTCAGGATTGAGGGCCTTCATTCCTCTCGACCAAGTCATCGCTCGGCCACACCACTTCTTCCATCCACACCATCGGGCGAACAACAACGCACGTCGCGGGAGTCGGTGGCCTGGCATGCGCAACACATGGCCCAGCCATCGGAGCCTGGTGCGTGAAACAACGGTGCTGAGCGGTTCATTTCCTTTTCCTGTGCCGTAAACAAGGCGTCGAACACGCTCGTTGCTCACATGGTGTTCCCACCAGATGTGAGCCAAATTGTGAAGGCACCGGTGATCAAGCGTAACTAGTCTCTGTATGTCCACTGATCTAAAGGGCCAGGTTTCAGAACCGTAAAGCTGGGACGAACGTACCGTCGCATTGTACACTCCACCCTTCAGGGCGAGAGTGATGTCGCATCGGCGCTGTAAGTGGCGAAGGTTAGCAAAAGCGCCCCGAGCTTTTGCTATACGGTTCGTGATCTCATCCTCAATCCCACGGGCGCTGATACAACTTCCCAGGTAATTGAATTTCTGAACGACTTCTAGCGGATCCCCACCAACGGTCAGCGAAGAAAGCGTTCCAAGTCAATCTTGGAGGAACAGTTTGCACTTAAAGGGTGCGAAGCAACGCCCGAAGCGACGGGCAGCCAGTGCTAATCTGTACAGTGCAGCTTGGCACGTTTTTGAAGTGCCACAGATTATGGGAATATCGTCAGCATACTCAAAATCAAGAAGTTGTTCTCCTGGGAGCAGATCCACATTTTCAAAGTCGTGTCCTGTGAACGCGATTTCCATGGCTTCGTCAATAGCGAAGTTTTAGAGGAAAGGTGACAGCGGGCATCCTTATCTCACACCGCTGGAGATATTAAAGCGCGACGACAACTTGCTGTAAGCCCTCACTCTGCCCGACGTACGCGCATATAATGCTCGGATAATATTCACATATTTCTCAGGTACACCTTTCCTGAATAGACAGTCCCAAAGGGCATGTCTATCCACCGAATCGAATGCACCTTTGTTATCGAGGAACACGACTACGGTGGGCCGCCAATATATGTGACGGTACTCCAACAACTGACGCAAGGTGAAGATGTGGTCAATGCAGCCACGACCTGGACGAAATCCAGCTTGCTCTTCACGAATCTGGCTTCCACGAGTGCCAGTCAGCCTGTGAAGGATGACAGAGGCAAGCAATTTGGAGGCGATGGAGATCAGACTGATTCCTCTATGGCTGCCGCATTTCGATCGTGGGTCTCCCTTGAAATTCGGGACTATGACAGAGCGGGTCCAGTCCGTTGGGACAGTTTCCTGCTCCCACAGTTTCTCTAGTAACTCGTATAAATCATCCACAATAACAGGTCTCCCGAATTTGAAGAGGGCTGGAGGAAGATCACCTGGTCGCGCGGCACTACTTAACTTCAACAGTCCGGTTTCACGTTCGACTTCTGAGCGAGAGGGTGGATTCAAAGGGACAGCATATGGAGGAGGACGATCAGTGGCTGATGAGAAATCTGACAATTCCGATCGATTAATTTACCTTTCAGTGTTCAGCCCAAAGCTGCAAGCGTTTTGACAAGTTGTGGATAAGCTATCCCCTATCATCACGTATAGTTTGACTAGCACCAGGTTTCCTGCTGCCCGTTTGCCGTATCAGACGGAATAACTTACGATGGTTTCCAAGGGTAGCGGCCATTTCCATCTCTGATGCACGATGAGACCACCAGGATTCGCGGTCTCTCTTCAGGCTAGCACGGAGTTTTGCCCAGTTTTCTGCATGTCGCATTGTGTTCGCTTTCAGCTGGAATGTGTAGGCGAGCATCGATAAGTTCCAGAGACTGCGAAAAGACCCAATATCCATGTTATCAATTAAACTTACCACATGAGGATTTGTCTATTGCTAGTAAGGTCTAGTGAACATGAGACCAGTGAGTTTTAATTGTATCCAGTGAGCGCTTACTTAACTTGCATGTCAGCGTATTTCAATACGCATTCAGAACAGCTGGCTTCGCCAGTTGGCTGGTGTCAATGCGCTCACAACGTCGTCGTGGGCGTCCACAAAAGCGCATCCGCAGGTCAGCACTTACAAGTGCATGGTCGGTATCCACACCTGTGCTCCAAATCGAGAGACAGTTCTGGACGGAGGGTCTCCAGCGGTAACTTATCGCAATGTGATCAGTTTGCGTCCATAGCTGGTTCGAGGCTGGTGGGCGCCAAGTCACCCTCCGGCAGGTGCTGTGTCTGAAATTAGTGCTCGCAAGAAATAAGCGAGCATCTTCACACAAATGAAGTAACCGCTCACCGTTATCATTACGGGAGCCCACACCATGTTGGCCGCCCAGATGCAGCTCATCTATGGATAATTTTCCAACTTGAGCGTTCAGATCCCCAGCCAGCACTACAGTGTCCGAGCTTCGTCTGTGGCTAAGGAGCTCGTTCAGTTGACGATAGAAGTCGTCTTTTACCGAGTCATCGCTACAGTTTGTCGGTGCATAGGCGGCGATAACGAATAGACACCTGGTAGTCCCACGCGACTTCGAAGTTTTGAAAGAGGCAGCTAATCGGACCGCACACGTCCGGCTACTAATTGAGATCCAATTAACCAGAGCAACCTCAGTCCGGGGACTCAGAGCAATACCAACACCGGCTTGGCCGGTGCTCGAAGCTGCATCGTCACCGGATAGGCGCAACGAGAAAGTGCTGCTAGTGTCACCTGAAGGGGATCGCAAAGTGAGCACAGAGCTCGTGTCTTGCAGGCGGGTCTCCGATAAGCAACAGATATCGATCGAGAGGGTCTCTAATGTTCACGCAAGTGCTGCCTGTTGACCGATTTGTAGCAATGTGCGTACATTGAGACATGCCAATCTGAAAAAGGATCGAGGACTCCAAATGGAAGCCGATGAACTGGGCTTGACCACTTGGTTGGACATGGGCTTGTCGACAGGGCAGGAATGACGCTCTGTGTTTACATGTGAGTTGAAAATAAAAGGTAAAAGCCTATCAAAACAAGGTGGGGGAGGGTCAAGAATTGGGGGTTGAATACAGGGGGATAAAAGTGAAGCTGGAATGGGACGATAAGAGTGAAAAAGCGCAAGAAGGTGGAGAAGAAGACGAAAAGGCTTGAGCAGTAGCATGCATACCCCTATACACCATGCTCGATGCAGTAGATAGGGCACCGTTGATTATCCTCTGCGGTAGCCAGAGCGTGAGAAATTTGTTTGAAGTGAGATTCATTGTGTTGCGTGGGCAGGATACTGTCAGGTTGCCCAGGCCTAGACAGGAGAACGATTTGGGTTCTCAACCAAAACCTTTGGTTCTAAAACCTGACCACAAGGCAGCGGGTTTGGCACTGGGCTACAAGGAGCCCGTTATAAGGAATAAGAAGTCACCCTCATTGCAACCCCCAACCTGGAGGACCAGGAGGATGAGTTCATCTGGCCTCTAACCATTGACCAGTCTGGTATAAGTGGCTGGGAAGAGGTAAAAAGCACCACCCAGCATAGCACAATGGATCGTTGAAGCACGCAAAACAATCGCACCACGGTAAGGTCCAGCCTCATTGCCCCAGAAGAGAGGACAACGTGGGTACATCATCGGAGAACAGGGTATCGTCCGAGTAGACAGACGAAAACTGCCTAGCTAGGATGCTGGCTTTCGTGACGACTTCGTTAACTAAAACAAGCTGGTCAGTGGAATACAGAACAAGAACACCACTATCAGCTTTGGTACTCCTGTTCATGCAGTGCAGGAGCACTTTGTGAGTTGTTTTGGATCGTACAGCTAAAGAAAGGCATCAGCAGTACACAGGCGCAACGTACCGAGGCTTCTCTGGCGCAAAACAACCACCAGTAGCACGTGGGCTAAGGAGACTGCTAGGGTCGCCCTGCCCCTACGCAGGCTCGAATCCGCGCCGTTAGATTACAACCTAAACAGGTTAGCTTTAGGCTACGGGCCGGCGTACAGCCAAAGATGATTCGTAGAGTTACCGGTTTTTGCGTTTTTGTGTGATATAGATTCTTAAGGGTTCTGTAGCTTGAGTAGTCACGCTCCGAGTGTGTAACGTTGAAACGATCCAATGACCTCCATCTCTTGTTCATCAGCGACCTCACTTCCCGATCAATTCAGTGGACCTGTAGCAAAGGGTCTTCTTCTTGTGACGGAAACGAGCTTCTCAATCAGTTATCCTTGCTGGGGATTTTAATGCACGGGTTGGCCGCCTGTTACCATACGAACGCCACCTTGGTAACCATCACGCGCTCGACGAGAACCGCTCTGATAACGGACAGAGACTTCTCACATTGTGTGAAGACAACCGTCTGTTTCTTTCGAGCACTAACTTCAGGCGTACGAAGAAGCGTTTCGCAAAGTGACGTCCTCCTTCTTCAACACAACCGTGATCTCAAATTGATCACATTGCAATTAGCTTCAGATGGCGCGGCAACGTACTGGACTGCAAGTCCCTTCAGTCCACCTACGTTGACTCAGATCATGCTCTGGCCTGCGCGAAAATCTGTATGTGTTTTGGAGGATCCAGAAACACGAAGCACCGCAAGATTGATGTAAACAGATTAACTGATTCCTCGGTCCAGGAGAGCTATCAGTCTTCACTGGCATATGCATTTAGTTGCAATCCACCGCAAGAAGTGAAGCAACACTGGACTTGTATACGGAAAGCGATGACCATTTCCAGACAGTCATGCTGCGGCCTAACTCGACGCCCCCTAAAGCCTTGGATCTCTGCTCTTTCTCTGGAGCTGTTCGAATGCCGCAAAGATATCCCCGCGGAATCAGATTGCAACGAGCGGCGCCGTTCTGTCAACCACCTGCTCAAGCAAAGCCTACGTAAGGATCGGGTGACATGGTGGTCTGAGCCTGCTTTAGTGATGGAGACCACTGCCCTCTCTGGCAACACTCGCAGGATTTTTCAACTTATTTGGTCCACTGGCCTCAGGAAGCCTGGTGTCAGTGAGGTCATTTGTGAGGTGGATAAGTCTCCCATCACTAACCAACAGAGGCGTATGGACCGCTAGACCGAGCACTTTCACTCGCAGTTCAACTGGCCTCCACCATCCATCAGTACATGCAGTACACATTGTTGTCCACCCTGGCTCGTCCCACTGAATCCATCCAGCGAAGCGGAACTCTGCCTCGAGATTCGACGCTTGAAGCGTTTCAAGGCCGCCGGCTTAGACGGACATCCTCAGGAGCTAATCAAGTACGGCGGTGTGGCGATCACTAACCAGCTGACCGCGCTGTTCACAAAAATTTGGCATGAAGAGAAAGTGCCTTCCTCTTGGGGCGAATCAGTTATTACCCTGATTTTTAAGTAAGGCGCTCACACTTCATGTGCAAATCATGGCGGGATTAGTCTTATTTCAGTTGCCTCCAAGCTATTGGCATCCCTTCTACTTCGCAGACTATCCCCAGTACGTGAATCATACTACCGTGAAGAACAAGCTGGTTTCCGTCCTGGCCGCGGATGCGTGGATAAAATCTTCACGCACCGCCAGCTCCTCGAACATCGCCACATTCATCACAGGCCCACTATCGTTGCATTCCTAGACATACGTGCCGCTTTTGACTCCGTTGATCGACCTGCTTTATGGCGTTGATTGCTAAAGAACGGGTGCCAGAGAAATATACCGCCATCTTACGAGCACCTTACCTTACCTTCATACACCTGGCAGAGTGAGGGTCTATGGCAAGCTTTCCTCGCAATTCGCTGTCAATAGCGGTGTGCGACAGGGCTACCCTATCTCCCCATTCCTCTTCAACTTCGCAATCGAAGACGTTCTGTCGAATGCGCTAGAAGGTTTCCAACATCTTGCCTTAGAGCTTCTACCGGCTGAGCGCGCGACCGACTTAGATTATGCTGATGATATCGCCTTACTTGGTGACGATCCTCAGAGTATGCAACTCAGTCTGGATCGTTTGGCGATTGAAGCATCTAAGTATGGCATGAGTTTCGCCCCATCGGAGTGTAAAGTACTGCTCGAGGATTGGCTTTCACCTGCTCTCCTGCTCACTCTCGAAGGTGCACAACGTGAACAGGTAGATAGCTTTGTCTACCTTGGGAACTGTGTTTCTGCTGACGGCACTATCAACAAAGAAGTTTCTCTTCGTACCGCTAAAGCTCGATCAGCATTTGTCAACCTGAAGGCACTTGTGGCGTCGTCGCGACGTCTCCTTCTCACTAAAGGGCCGCGTTTACAGCGCATCAGTTCGCTCAGTATTGTTGTATGGGTGCGAGTCCTGACCGATTCTCGTGGAAGACATGCGTCGTCTTTCTGCGTTCGATGACGGTTGCTTATTGAGGATCGCTCGTGTTTGGTGGCAACATCGAGTTAATAGTAATGACGTTCGACGTCGCATCTTGGGGAATGCAAGTATTCACTCCAACAAACTGGTTTTGTTGCGCCAGTTACGATGGCTCGGTCACGTCCTACGCATGGCACCTGAGCGTCTACCGCGTCGCACTCTATTCGCTCGTCAAGGACCTGGCTGGAAGTGACCGCGTGGTGATCAGCCTTCAGCTTGGCGGCAGCACACATAATCGCTGACGCCGAGTCCAGCCGCTGTTGGATCCGCAGGTCTTCCAGGATGGAGACCCAAAGATGAGGAGTGCCAATGGCTTAGCATTCTTGAAGACATGTCCCGCAACCGAAATCAGTGGAAAAATTGTGTACAGTATTGTAGTGATTCACGTGTTTAAAACTATAAACATTGGAAATAACAAAAAAGGGAAAAATCGGTGTGTGAAAAACAAACAAAAATGTTTTGTTTGTCAAAAGGTTCCATTGTTCATGCGGCAGATTAGATGAAGTGCGTTGCTCACCTTCAACTACCATGGCACGATGATTATCACGCAGTGACTTCCCCTTATCTGCTAATCTCCGTGGCTTTGTTGCCTCTATGTCTAGTTGCTAGGCTGTTGAGATTACATGGTTGGCGGCATCCGGTTTCGGATTTGCCTGTCACTGTGGCCAGCCACAGGACGCCTGCGCCTACAGAGGGACCATGGGTGGCTTGCGTTGCACCACCCACAGATCCAACCACACACCCATATCCAGTGTAAACCCGAAGGAATAAGACCGGGAGACATGTGGATGGGAACCACGTTACATCAACGGAGCCGGCCCACACTCCTTCACAAGCAAACACAAGCACGCTGTATTTGGGAATCAAGCGCACACAAGGCGGTGGCTGGACCGTAGTCCGCTCCACACTGAGTGCATGGAACCACTCTTTGATCCTAACACGGCCACAAGTACCGTGCACCCCGTCCCCTCCAGCAACGACCAACTGTCTCCTGGAGCCAGTATGGACGAGGTAGTGGGTAATAGACAGGTAGGCACCTTGTCAACATGCACATCAAGCGCAGCCACACCGGGGATATCAAGCAACAGCCAATCACTTGAGAGAAAGAGATACAAAGAAAATAACTCGAGTAATGCATAAGGAAACGGTGACAAATCCTCAATTAATGAGCATATGAAATAAGTTGTTTACAAACGAATCCTAGATAAGTTCACGAGGTCAGAAAGTATACTTTACGGAAATGCCACGAACACGAAAATGTTATGGAAATCGAATACAATTGGCTTAAGCGACGTGTGCAAGTTAATGGAATAGAGTACAGGTAGACATTTATATGAGAAAGAAAAGCATTAGGGCAAAATTGAAAACCCACTACCTGAAATAAAGAGACTTAGCATGCAAGCACGCGGTTAGTAAATCGAATGCAGCGTACCTACAAACGCTGCGCCGGTTCTGCCTACGTTCTCTGCAGGACCCGTCGTCGCTTCGGTAGTGGTCCCGAGTGGCCTCGCTCATGGCTCACTAGGCCTGCCTGACTCAGGCACTCGCGACCGCATGTACTACAGCACCATGCGCTCGATGTCGATGGAGTACAATCCATCGGTGCTTGCCGCTTCCGCACTTGCCGCTTCTTCTCTGCATGCATGAGGTCTTTCTCCCGCACTTCAGCAACTGCCTTCGTGATTAGATCGCGCCATGCACGCCGATCAACCGCCTTCGATTCCCATGACCTGCAATCAAGATTAGAACGTGAGAGGCTCACTTTGATCATGTCCTGGTAACGTAACTTTGGTTTCCCCGCATGCCGCTTCCCAATACTCAGCTGACCATATAAGAGTTGTTTCGGTATCCGCGTTGAATCCATACGCCACACATGACCGAGCCACCTCAGGTGTCTCAGCAAAAGTATGCAGTCCACTGCATACATCCCACTTTGTCGCAACACTTCTGTGTCAGCAACTCTGTCGCCCCAACTGATGCGCAAAATTCGTCGCAAACACTGCTGATGGAACCGCTCGAGATATCGCACATCCCGCCGGTACATCGTCCACGTTTCACTGCCGTATAGAAGAACGGACAGCACCATGGATTTGTACACCATCAGCTTCGTGCCAATGGTAAGCTGATGGTTGTTCCACACTCGGTACTCTAGCTTTCCGAATGCCGCTGCTGCCTTCGACACGCGAATACGCAACTCAGTGTGTAGCTGCTGATCAGTCGACATCACACTCCCAAGGTGGCTGAAACTGGAGGTGGTTTCCAATACTTCAGCACCAATGCTGATTCGCGGCAATATTGAAGATTGCACCTCCGGTGAAGGCTGAAAGAGACAGTTTTGCTTGTGTTGATGGTGAGCCCGAATTTGGCCGCTGTCGAAACCAGAGCACTAGTCATGTGCTGCAACTCATCCGCGCTGTGTGAAAACAACGCACAGTCGTCAGCAAACAGCAACATACGGAAGTTGTCTCACAGACTAGAGTTCTCGCACCGAAACGACGGATGTTCAGCAACCCACCATCAATACGGTGCTCCACACGAACACCGTAAACACAAGCGGCATCAAAAGCACAAGACAACATTGCATGAAGATATATATTAAACAGGGCAGGAGCTAAGACACAGCCTTGCTTCACACCAGTGACAACTGCAAAGTCATCCGAGATCTCTCCACTCAGCTGCACCCTCGCTCGCATGCCGCTGTGCAGACATTCAATTAAACTTACAAAGTTACGCGGGCAACCAAACTTACCCAACACCAGCCACCATGCCTCGCGGTTCACCGTATCAAATGCCTTGGTGAAATCAACAAAAAGCGAGTACAATGGCTGGTGTCATTCTCTGCACTGCTCCTGCAACTGACGAGCCGCGAACACCATATCTACAGTGCTGCGACCCGAACGGAATCCGCACTGCTCTTCCGCCACGTTAGGTTCCACAACCTGACTGACGAGGCGGTTGAGCAGGCAAGTTGATGTCACGATAATTCGTGCAACATTGCTTGCTCCGTTTACCCTTATACAGTGGTAGCACAAGGGCATCCTTCAGCTCAGGAGGCACCTCCTCCTCAATCCATACGCGTTGCACCAAGTGGTGCAGCGCAGTCAACAACACGGGTCCGCCGTGTTTCAATACTTCAGGCGGGATCCCGTCGGCTCCGGCACATTTGCCGTTTCGCAGCTGAGCAAGTGCTCTCTGCGTCTCATCCAGTGTCTGCGTGTCCGCCAGACTCGTCTTCACATCGTGCTGCTTCAGGTAGTTCAATGTAGGCCAGTCGATCTCTGAACGGTTGTTCAAGAGACAGTCAAAGTGTTTCCACCAGATCTGCATTATGTCTGCAGTCTGTGTGCAGGTAGCGCCTGAACTACCATCGATCAGCGTCCTCAGCGGCTCCAATCTCGGTCCATACACCGCCTTCAAGAAGTCAAAGAATTCCTTGTGTTGGCGGTGTTCGGCGTAGCATTCCATCTGCTTCGCCTTCTCCGTCCACCATGCATTTTTTATGCGACGGAGCTCTCGGGTCAGTCGCCGTCGAAGTTTGCGAAACTGACTACTCTTCCCCAAGTCACTGGGGTCTGCCAAATGTGCAGCAAATGCTGCACTCTTCTCAGACACCAATGCGCCAATCGTCGCATTGTTGTCATCAAACCAATCAGGCCGCTTACAGTTTGCGCGCCCGATGGTCTCCTCGGCAGCAGCTGTCACCTGATCGGGAATGTGGTGCCACAGGTCGCCCACTGTGGCTATACATTCCACATCACACAGGCGTGCAGCCATCGCCTTCTCCAGCTCAGTACGTTTCGCCACAGTACCGAGGGAGAGAATGTTAAATTTACGCCGATTCACGGCGGGAGTGCAATACATAGATTTACGAAAATATATGTACCGTTCGGTCCGCACCAATTTGTGGTCAGTGCCACACTCAGCTCCACGCAGTACACGTGTCATGCGCACTTCACGCATATCACGCTGACGTACGATGACATAGTCGAGCAGGGGAGCAGGTGAGCTCCGTGGGTGCGTCCAAGTTGCTGCATCACTCGCACTCAGTGCAAACCGAGTATTCGTGATCGTCAGACCGTGAGTGGCACACAGTGAGAGCAGCCTGTCACCGTTCGCATTCGCTGAACCAATGCCATGCGAACCGATAACATCTGTCCACACCGATACATCACGCCCAACACGCGCGTTGAAATCACCCACCGACTAGTTAGTCGGTCGCTCCTCGGCACAGACCATATCACGGAGGATAGCTCAGTGTAGAACTGATCACGTGTGTCATCAGGATAACACATGGTCGGACCGTACGTGCTTATAAAGGTGGAAAACTTACCTCTTCCGAGTCGTAGGCGAACAGTCATCAGTCGCGCGCTGATGCCTGTTGGTTCACCCACCAGCTGGCCATGGAGGCGATCGGATTTTGCAAATCCGACCCCATGTTCACGTGGTGCTGAGGCGGCGTTGCCCACCCAGTAGAATGTGTAGCCAGCACCTGCTTCATGCAACTTACCTTGCTCAGTGAGCCGGGTTTCACTGAGCGCCGCAATATCGATGTTGTAGCGCGCCAGTTCCATCGCGACGAGTGCAGTGCGTCGATCCGGGCGCTCGCTGGAGTTCCGGTCCAGTAGTGTGCGCACGTTCCAGCACCCGATGCTGAGTGCTTTACGCGCAGGCATACGATTGCATTGGTGGGCAATCGCACGCGAGGTGGTCGTTGTGCTTCGGAGGTTTGCTTGAGGGACTCCGCCCGGAGCCTTTGGCTCAATAGCCTGACCCACAAGGCAGTGGGTGGTTTGGAGGTTTGCTTGAGGGACTCCACCCGGAGCCTTTGACTCAATAGCCTGACCCACAAGGCAGTGGGTGGTTTGGAGGTTTGCTTGAGGGACTCCGCCTGGAGCCTTTGGCTCAATAGCCTGACACACAAGGCAGTGGGGAGCAGATCCAGCTCGGGAATGTGATTGCAGAGACAGATAAGGATCTGCTTGACGGCCGTCACACGCAGCCTTTGAGGTACTGGAACAATTATTATATGTTTTGCGACCGTAGTAGAATACGCACCTGCGACCACAGCCAGACGCAGGTGGGTTTTGGCGGGTTTGCACCAATTTGACCAGGGGCTGCCTGGATTGAGACAGGCAGTAGCAAACCATTGAACACCCGGAGGTGTCCTCCCACCGTCAGAAACAATGCGTGGCACTCGTGCTCTACGCCAATCGAGCTGTGAGCTTATAACCCGTAAACCTGTTGTCTCCCATGGCTAGGTTTTACGGGAAGTGGGCCATCGACCACTTCCTAACCTCCGAAGAGGATGGACTAGGATACTGGCAGGGCGCCCACACCTGACAGGAGAATGACTCGGGTCCTCAGCCAAAGCCTTCGATTAAATGTACACCCGAAAGGCAGTGGGTCTAGCACACGGTCAGTTCACTGACTCATGCGGATTGGTGTCCTGGATCTTAGCAGGGAGGACGGAACCCAACTCCCACCCAGCGGTCGTCACGAGGAGGCGTCCAGGACATGAGCAAATGGCGTAACAGTAGCAGCAATGGGTAGATCATCTGTCAGGATCTAGCCACCACCAGCCTCAGCGCATTATAGGCTCTCCCGCCTGTTGAGATCACATACATGATTGGCGGCATCCGGTTTCGGATTTGCCTGTCACTGTGGCCAGCCACAGGACGCCTGTGCCTACACAGGGACCATGGGTGGCTTGCGCTGCACCACACACAGCTCCAACCACACACCCCATATAAAGTGCAAACCAGAAGGAATAAGACCGGGACGCATGTGGATGGGAGCTACGTTTCACAGACAAACACAAGCACGCTGTACTTGGGAAATCAAGCGCACACAAGGTGGTGGCTCGACCGTAGTCCGCTCCACACTGACTGCATGGAACCACTCTTTGAGCCTAGCACGGCCACAAGGACAGTGCACCCTGTCCCCTCCAGCAACGACCAAATGTCTCCTGGAGCCAGTATGGACGAGGGAGTGGGTGATAGACAGGTAGACACCTTGTCAACATGCACATCAAGCGCAGCCACATGGGGGATATCAGGGAACAGCCAATCACCTGAAACGACAACATGAAATAAAACAAATCCAGTAATGCATACGGAAACGGTGGCATAACTCCTCGCTAAATTAGCATATGAAACAAGTTGGTTAGCAACGAATCCGCGATAAGGAAAAATGTCCACAAGTTAGTTAAAAATGCTACAAACGCAACAAAGTTACCGTAGATAAGCGGAATTAATGTAAGCAACGTGGCCAGTGGATAGAAGATTACTCAAGTAGGCAGAACAAACCAAATAAAGTGGAATGAAATTTAGCCAACTTAAAAAGACCTAGTTTAAGTGTAAGTTGGTTTAGCCCAACTGCGGTGAAGCATCAATAATGCAACATACATACATACCATTTGGTGTTGTAAAAAGTTCCATGCTGCATCCAGGTCCAAGCTATCATGGATAATCCAATCGGTGGCGTTTGCAATGATCATCAGATGATAAGGATCTGCACGCTAGAAATTCCGACGGCGACCGCCTTGGTCATGAACAGTGAGGTGTCGAATCTACCGGAATGAGAAGGCAGTATGATAGCTTTTGTCGATGGGTTGAAGAATAGTCAGGTTTGCGAAATCCGACTGCAACGGGGAGAACACGAGATCAAGCATACGGGGTGTCTGGCCAACAAGGATTGTGGTAGACATCATGACATGCTGAACTAAGTTGTAGTTGAGAACGGGTTATATAAGAGCAGCAGGAAAGGAGACTAAGAGGTCACAATGGAGCAGGTCCCAGTCAATATCAAGGGCAATGAAGTTCAACACAATCAGGCAATCCTTGCATCTTGCGTACCTTCTGAGTGATTCTGGGAGAGGAGCTCCAGATCCTAAAGGAAGCCTAGGCGATAGCAATCATGAAAGATTTACATCCATCATAAATACTATACCAGAGGGCTTCAGCCTTCATTCGCACCACAGAGAGCTTCAAACAAGTGGGCTTCAAGGCTTGCCTTACAAAAGACGATCAAACCGCCACCAAACCTTATTCCATGTTGATAAACCCCGAAGAGGTGATACCCGGGGATAAATACTTTTGAGTTCAGAATGTCCGACGATAACTAAGTCTCCACAGAAGCCAGCAAATCCGAGCTGTTCTCAGAAACAAGATATTGAATTTCATCCAGTTTATGCTGTAGACAGCGCACAATGGCAAAGACTACGCGCACTTCACTTTTCGATAGTACTGTCCGGGCATGATGAATACCGGCCGTCAATGAGATCGCTGGGTCTTCCGGGATACATAAAAACACAATGTGGAGGTCAGTTTCGCCATTTGCTCTTCGGGTTCGAAGTTCATCAACCACTGTCCTAATTTTTACGGGATCCTCTGGGTCACACAAAGATACACTTTGAGACGCGCAGTGCGTCGGAGGATACGTCGACATTCATCATTTTGACACACAATCTTGAGGTGACGGAACTTGGAGGGTTGCTCTGGCTTTCTACCGAGACGGAAGGCAGAGATAATGTTCATACCTTGCTCACTCTCATCAAACAGTAAAGAAACCATTCTTTGGAAAAACAAGTGATCATCCAAAATTCTCCGGCTGGTGTGTTTTTGGTTGACGCAGACACATTCATGATGATGAGACAGCGGTCACGGGATGATGACTTGCCGCTCTCAGCGGTCTGTGAACTACGGGGAGCCAGATTTTCAAGTTGGTCGACTCCACTGAGAACTGAATGCAGCAGAGATTGCGAAGACAACGGTTTCAGTTTCTGCTTTTCTCCCGTTGAGGTTGACTTGGCTTCACGTACTACTGGTATTGGGTTACTGGATGGATGTGTAGCGCTTCGTTTCGTCACCGTAGCATACGTTTTAGTCATGAGTACATTGCGGCGCACAGGCGGCAATGGTTCCGAAAGTGCGGCAGATGAAGGCTTCTCTTACCCCTCAGGGTGACTGGGTCAGATGGGGCTGAGGGCAGAGAGAATGAATCAGCAAGGACTTATACCTCATCTAGGGGAGAGGCGGAATTAGGATTGAGTGTAGGTAATCAAACGAGAAGTAGTCGATCGTTTACCAAGGTGCGGTAGTGTTCACAGGAGAATAAGATACCTGCGGTAGTCAGAAAGAAAAGAAAGACATCAGCAGTATGCCAGCACGCAGTACTGACATTTCGCTGCCGCAACCACTACCGGTCGCACTTGCGCTAAGGATATTGTGAGGATCTCTCTGCTTCTATGTAGGCTCGAACCCACACCGTCAGAATACAAGATAAGCTTGTCTTGTCATTAGGCTACGGGCCGTCGGAGGTAGTCAGCTGGAGCAGTGCATCTAGATCTGGGTAAATGCCACAACAAGCAATGTGCATTCTACCATTACGGAGAATGCACTGGTTAGCCTCTGAGCGAGAGGTGACACCTTTAGCACATATCGAACACTTGGACAACATAGCGGCCAGAGAAAACAACTCGTGTAAAAGCTTAAGAATTTATCAGTAAATAGCGCACCACGTCTAGTAACTGCAAAGAAATGATATCAATGGGAACAAAACGCACGTTAATGAATTTGTGCAAACGGAGTGCAAACAAGTGCATAAATAGATACGCTTCATATGGAAATAGTTTACAAATTTAGTCCATGCGTTCTGAAAATCACCAGGAAACGGTGGCTTATGTATGTATCACCGTCGCTGTACATGTTCCTGCTTCTGGTGATTGCTGCGCGGAATGAGCTATTTCGTCTCAAATGATCTTTATGCAGCACTAAAGCTGATATTCCTCTTCCCTTATACAAGGCGATGGTAAGACCACATTTAGAATATTGTGTACAGGCTTAGGCACCGTAGCTTCGAAAAGACGTCGTCTGTATAGATAAAAAAAACTGGTGCCTAGAATGATTGAGGGTCAAGGTGAAAAACTATACGCTGAACGCCTAAGGAGCTTAGGTTAGTATTTTGTAGAACGGCGCAGACTAAGAGGGGACCTAATAGAGACGTCTAAAATCATGAAGGGTTTTAGTGGTATTCAGCATAGTTAACTGTTTGAGCTAGTCAGGTCAGATCACTTGCGAGGAAATTAGCTGAAGCTCCAGCATCAGAGATCTAGGTCGAATATCATGGTGAAAGTATTTGTGAATTGTATAATCAATAGCAATAGAATGCAGCACCGCAGAGGTTTTTAAAAGAAGTCTAGATAGGTGTTGGCCTGATATTTTCCAAAATTATTGTAATTTTATTGCATCATGTCACTGTAATCTCGTACTGCATGACAATACAGGGAGTGCCTTTGTTTTTGCATCAATCTTTCGCAGAAGCCACATAAGTTAATCAGACATCGAACTACCGGGAGCTTTAGTTTGCTTACCGGTGCAGGAAACGGTGAGGGTTACGCGGAAACCTGTATCATCATTGGAACCTGACCTGAGCTGCTTTGTTGAACAACAAAGCATTGCTTCGCTGTGAATTTACGGCGCTGCTAGTTGACGTGAAATATTTTCAGTTTGTAACGGGGACATCACTGACTGTTAATGCGTAGCGAAGTGAGAATGGGAATGTGGTCCCGGAAGAATGTCTACACCAATACGTACCAAATTCACTATGTTCACTGTAAAAGATCCAATGAACTAGAGAAGCGTTAGAAGTATGCTGTTAACGCACAACAACCTCATTGCAGTTACCGTTGCTATAATTGTGAGGCGCGCTTCTCAGTGATATTGAATTGGAGATATTACAACATGGTACAAGCCGAGCTGCGTCATTCGTAAACGTTACCTGCTAGGAAGGCATGACTATATCCTGTGAATCAGCCGCTGGAGACGGAATAGGAATTCTTAGACATGAATTTCATGCGGACGTTTCGGCAGACCCAGCAAATCCGTGCTTATGAGCGCATACATCTGCCTGACGCAGCAAGATTTCTATGAAATAAGTCGGCGTAATCGCAAAGTAGGCACGAGCGAGAAAGAAGAAGTGAGCAAACCGTTGGAGAAACATATTGTGGAAAAAAATGGTACAAGAATGTGCAGAGATTCGCTTGCTGTATTTCGGCCCTACCCTCACGCTATAATTCGTGGCGCGAAACGGGAAAATAATATCAGCGAATTAAACGCATCACACAAATCACATTCCATGCGACTGTATTTTCCAGGAGGACTGCCTCACACCACTACGTGAAGTAATCCACCATCAACAAAACGTAACGACTTCCCCTAGCGGTCTCTGGTAGGGGACTAATGATGTCGATGCCTACCTACTCGTTCGAAAACCCCGTCGTCATTGACTGCAGGAGGCCCACGGCTAGTCGTTGGAGGGTTCTTGTTCCATTCAGTCAGTACATGACTGACAGTAGATCGCAATACCTCGGCCTAAGTGTGGCCACCAAAACCCGCGATAAATTGCTTCTTCCTTCTTACTTTGTCCAGCATACCTCAGTTCTTCATGAATCCTTCTCATTGCTTCCTGGGTTGCCACCGTGGGGACAATTGTCTTATGCAGATAGGCCGGTCCGTTTTGGAAATACATAACACACGTAATTCAGGCCAGACTGACCGAAGACACTTGGTTTCCCAACTTGTACCGACAAGCTCATGACCTGTGTGTCTGTCCTCACCTCGTGAGACGCGAATGTATAGCAGGCTCAACTGCGGGTCGGGTGACTGCATGCTAGCCCATTCCTCGGGCTCTCAGGCATTGAGAATGACGGCGGATTCGCATGACGGACAAG
The DNA here is from genome assembly GCA_944474145.2 of Dicrocoelium dendriticum. Taxonomy (NCBI): domain Eukaryota; kingdom Metazoa; phylum Platyhelminthes; class Trematoda; order Plagiorchiida; family Dicrocoeliidae; genus Dicrocoelium; species Dicrocoelium dendriticum. The sequence continues at coordinate 14,234,766 of OX104061.1, forward strand.
GTCCATGATTTCGGATAGCTCTACGCGATAACGCGTCAGTAGTTACATACTTTACGCCAGAGCGGTGCTGACATTCGAAATCGTACTGTTGCAAGCGTGACGTTTGTCCTTCGGGATCACGGAAGTACTGCAACCAGATTAAAGACTGATGATCAGTTCGTACGATGAACTTGCGACCTAACAGATAGTGTTGGAAATGCTTAATGTAATACACCAAAGCTAGCATTTCTTTCCCCGTTGTGCAGTAATTTCGCTCTCGCCCCGACAGACTTCTACTAGCATACGCGATGACAGGTTCTGTTGCTTCTAGTGTGCAATGTGACAGAACGGCACCAATCCCAGTATCGCTGGCATCCGTGTCTAGAATAAAGGTGCCTGAGGATGGCGATGTGTCCAGAAATTTTAACACTGAGGCTTCGCATAAAGCGGTATGCAGATTCGCGAACGATTGCTGATGAACTACTTCCCAGCTAAAAGCCTTAGCTGTCGTTAAAAGCCCATTCAGCGGTGCCGCGACAGTCGCGTAACCGCGGACGAATCGCCGGTAGTATGAAGCGATGCCGAGGAAACTGCACACTTCGTCGGTGTTTTCTGGAGTGGGCCACAAACGAACATGCTCGACTTTCGTCGGGTCGCAACACACTCCTCTTTTAAATATAATGTGACCTAGGTAGGCCACTTGATTTTTAAAAACTGACATTTGGAGGGCTTCAGTTTTAGCCCCAGCTGCACAAACCAATCCAAAAGGAGTGAAGCTTCCGTTGTGCTCCTCTTTAGTTTTGCCATGAATGAGAATACCGTCCAGGCAGACTAGTCAGTGTTGTGGTATGAGCTGACAGTGCGGTGTGCATCAAGCGTTGAAAAGTGGCCGGAGCGTTAGTTGGCCCGAAAGGCATAGTTTGAAATTCGTACAAGCCAGATGGGACGATAAACGCGGGCTTGCATCGATCGTTTGGGTGCAGCTCGACCTGCGAATAGCCCGAAGCTAGGTCCAGAGTAGTAAACCAGCGTGACCCGGAGAGAGCGTCCATGGTATCATCCACTCTTGGTAGTGGAAAGGAATCCTTACGTGTGACTGCGTTCAGGTTACGATAGTCGAAACAGAGACGCAACTCTCCGCTCTTCTTTTTCTCGAGGACAGTAGAGGATTTCTAGGGTGATTTGGACGGCCGAGTGATATCGATTATGTACCTCAATTTTTCCTGGAAGTGAATCGGCACACGCCTTGCCCGTTGGCGAGTTGGTGGCGCGTTTTCGATGTCAATGCGGTGCTGATCAAAGTTAGACCGACCCACATCATCATCGGACCACGCAAACGCATGTTTGTATCTGTCTGAGATGTTTTCTAAATCACTGAGGGCCAGAGTCGGAGCTTCCGCAAGGTGGTTATGGAGAAATTTCCGTTTTGCACGGCAACATCGGATAGACAGACGAGTCGAACGGAATCAACTGCGCGTTAATCTCAATGGTATGTCTGGTTAAATCAATCTTAGCATTGAAATGTGAGAAAATCTATTCCTAGCACGATGTCCCAAGGAAGATTCTCGACTACGAAACAACGATGAGTGGCTACAGTCCTTCCTAGCTTGATAGTGGCCTCGGTCCAGTCGGCTGGTTTTCTGGGAGTTCCATTGGTTGTAATAAGACTGACCTATCTCGCCGGATGACTGCGTCCCTTGGGACTATTCTCTTATGGACTGATGGGCACGTGGCACCGGTATCCACTAACATTTTTGTGCTTAGAGCCCACATGAAACCAAACACTATAGGAGAGGCTGTAGGGTGAATGCCCGAAACAGCTGGAATTGTATACGAGCACAATTGGGAGTTACCTCGTTGATTGTGTATGCAGCGTTTCTAAACCGTCGGCAGTAATAGTAACTGTTGCGTGGCTGCTTGTATGGGTCGTGATCAGGACGTCGAGGATTGTTCGTTTCGACTTGTTGTCGCCGAAACCCAGGTCGGCTCTTCGGTCTTGGAGAGCCTCTGCTTTGTACCGCGGACACCTGTCGGCTATGCTCTTGGTACGGGTGCGCGCTCTCGCGCGAGAGAAAACCAATGATTTGTTCCCGAGGGGCCGCTAAGCTTAACGCCTCATCGAATCCGGCGGGCTGCTGCTCCAGAAGCTCCTTAAGTGAGTCGCGGTCCTTTGTTCCCAACATGACTTGCTGAAACACACGTTCGTCCAAGATTTTGTTGTCTTTATTCGGATAACAGCGCAATGCCAACCTTTGTAACGCTGCGACAAAGCATGGAAATCGCTCACCCGGTTTTTGGTGGCGGTCGTGAAAATGTCGGCGACGCGCCCACAGGTCTAGTGAGGGTGATAGCATCGACCGTAGTCGGTTGAACGTTGAATGGTCGGCGGTGGCACATGCGTTCACGGCTGAGGATGAGATATCGTATGCCTCCCCGGCTACGATGCTAAACAGAGCGGGTGTTCTTTCTTCCACAAGAAAGCGCGTGACGTGCAGAAGCGTTCGGTCGCTATATGTCAGGTTCGTCCCGCCTCAAGGAAGTCGGAAAAAGACGGATATATGGGTGAGATAGACGTTTATTGTCGAAACGCACAGTCCCGCTGACTCAAGGCACCGTAAAAATGGTTCTAGCTAGGGGAAAGTTATAGTCGCCAGCCGAGACGCAGCAAACGCTCTTCGAGGCGGAAAAGCCAGAAGCGCGCGAATGCGATTCGTCTGGATGACTCAAACACACGTAGTCATCGTGCGAACAGGCAAGCTTCCTAAGTTGTCTACGTACAGAATGATATTATATTTTAATAATATTTTACCCAGACAAACAGGACAATCTCCAGGTCACTACATGGCCCCCCTCCTAGAAGGGAACCATTAGTAACCCTTCGAACTACGTGAGGACTGTCCGTCGCAGGCCAGCCTTCTGCGAGACCAGGCGGTGAAACCTGGTGCAGCTGCTGGGGGAGAACCAGGCGATCGGACCCTAGCGGGCTCCCACCCATGTCGTCCCTTAAGGTGCCGATAAAAGATAAAGGGGAGAACGTTCGTTGCATACGATCACTTGTGTGTAACCACGAGTGAGTTCGCAACATGAGAAGAGAAAGAAACGGGGGTCAGGCATGCAGAAGAGGCGACAGCAATGGACGGGAAAAGCACTTACCGAGTAGGCAGTCAAAAGTCGAGGAAACAACTCTTTTTATCGGTTTTCAAAACGTTTTCTCCGTTTTTCTGGTTTTAAAAACCTTTGCGATGTTTTTTGGTTTTCAAAACATTTTGCGTATTTTTTGCGGTTTTCGGAAGGTACTGACGCGAATGAAACCTGAAAACGCTGTTAAAAGTAAAAATTCTTAGTTAATGTTCTAAGAAACGTGTCGGCCAGTGAACCCGACGACCAGACCCAGTAACCTTTTTAGTCGTGGCGGAGTCGGGGGCTCAGGAGATGGGTTTCCGTTTGTGGTGTTGCTGTCTGCAGGCCTTTTCTCCACCATTGGTTGGGTCGATTCATCGGAAAACGAAAGACTGGGGTCGTCGTTCGACTGTGGTTCGACGTAAGCAAATTTGAGGCAGTCGATTGGGACGGTTTCGCGCTTGCCGTTGCTTTCGTTGACGAAGAAACGATCCTTACGTTGTAGGCCCTTGAATGGACCTTCGTAAGGTCGTTCGAGAGGTCTGCATAGACCATCAATGCGAATGAAGACAAACAGGCAGTGGTGAAGATCTTTGGGAACGTAAGACTTGCGATGCTGTTCCCGTACTGCGGTCGAATTATTGCGGCGCATGCTCGTGGCTAGCTGCTGAGCGTAGCGCGCGTCATAGCGAGGAGTCTTCGGGCTTTCAGAGAAGAAGTCGCCCGGTAATCGGAGTGGTTGTCCGTAGACCAGTTCGGCGCTGGACGTTTCGAGATCGGCTTTCAGTGCCGATCGAATTCCGAGTAGTACCATTGGCAGAACTTCTGTCCAACTAACTGCATTGGCGGCACTTAGCGAGGCTTTAAGCTGTTGGTGGAAGCGCTCCACCATTCCGTTTGCTTGAGGATGGTAAGCGGTTGTCTGGATGCGTTTACATCCGTGGACTTTGAGTAGGTCGCTGAATGTCGACGATACGAATTGTGGACCCCGATCGGTAGTCACAGTGGCTGGACAGCCATGTGAAGCGATCCAGCGCTCGACGAATGCGTGCGTTATGGTCTCAGCTAATACCTCGGGAATTGGAACAGCTTCAGGCCAACGAGTGGCGCGATCCACCATGGTCAGAATGTAGACCATGTCTTTAGACAGCGGAAGTGATCCGACGATGTCGAGGTGGACGTGAGCGAATCGCGTTGCTCGTGACGGGAAACGTCTTATCGGCGCGGCAACATGTCGACGAACTTTTGCTCGCTGGCAAGTCAAACAGTTGTGTGCCCAAAGTCTGACGTCGCGCTGCATGTTGGGCCAGACATCTGTCGGCAATCATCTTGACGGATGCGCGATGTTGTGCAGCGTATCGAAGACTTTTCGGTGAAAGGCGGTTGGTACCAGTGGACGTGGATATCCGGTAGAGATGCCGCAGATTATTGTACCTGTAGACGAAGAAAGCTGTCTAGGTACCAACTTTAACGTGGACTCTTCACAGGATGACATTAAGTTTTTTCGGCTTGCTGAGCAGCGGCCATAGCTGACAGATCGAGCGACTGATCGGTCGGTGCCAGAGAGTTTACTTTTGAAAGCGTGTCTGCCACGACCTTATCCTTGCCAGAAACATGTTGGACGTCCGTCGAGAACTGAGACACGAAACCTAGATGATGTACTTCACGTGGAGAGTGTCGGGGCGAAGGGTTCCGGAAGGCATAGACGAGTGGTTTGTGATCTGTACAAATCGTAAAATGATTACCTTTGAGAACGTGTTAAACATGGCGGACGGCGGGGTATACGGCGTGTAACTCGCGGCCAAATGTGCTGCATTTCAACTCAGCTGTCTGAAGACGTCGGGAGAAGAACGCTAGTGGTTGTTAATTACCTTGGGAAAACTGCTGTAGAACAGCGTCCATTGCGTTTTCCGAAGCGTCAACGGCTACACTGATTGGAGGGTTCGAGTCGAGTCATTATATCATTATACACGTCAGCTAGAGGTGGAAACACCTCAGCTACCGCTGTGAGTCGAAGTGATGAAGCATGACGGCGGAAGCGAGTGCTTCTTTGCTAGCCTCGAATGCTTTTCGTGCTTCAGGAGTAAGATCAACTTTGTCGTTGTTGCTTCCACGCAGATCGGTGGGCGATTGCATAAGCTCGGCGCAGCCTGGCAGGAATCGGGGGTAGTGGTTGACCATGCCGTTGGAGCGTCGAATGGCGGCTAGAGTCGTTGGGTGAGAAAAGTCGCGAATTGCCTAGACTCTGTCCTGCAAAAGGCGGAAACCCTCGTAATCAAGTTGGTGTCCGAGGAAGTCAATGCGCGGCTGCATGAAAATGCACTTGTCGATGTTGACGGTGACGTTGTCCGCCTTCAGCCGTTCAAACAAGAGTCGTAGGTATTCAGTGTTCCTCTTCCGAAGAAATGGCCACCAGGATGTCATCGATGTACGGGTGGACGAAGTAGAGTCCACGTACGACGGAGTCGATGAAGCATTGAAATTTCTGCGCGGCGTTGCGCAGACCGAATGGCATTCGTAGAAACTCGAATAGTTCAAATGGTGTAATAACGGCGGTTTTCGGTATGTCCTCGTCGGCGACCGGGATCTGATAAGAAGCCGGTAATACGAGAGGCTACAGTTAGAAAGGATTTGGATGAAAGGAGAGTGCAAGATATTCACCGAATTGCCGACATACCATTACACGTTGGTAAAATGAGAATTCACAGGGTCGGTCGTTGAAGCGATGCAGAAGCACCGAGTTATAAGGGAGGTGCAAGGCAGATTCTGGCGGAATTCAAGAATTCGCTTTACCGGGATTTACTGCTTAGTCGAGCTGATGTAATGGCAAATCAAACTAAAGGTCGAGATTACGTAGTACCAGACAGCAGTTTTAAAGGAAAACAACTATGAGGAATAATACCATAAATGAGTATACACCGTCAGTTAGCGTGGCTCCTTTTCAGGAGCACCGTGATAGCAAACCAGATGATGGCTCTTTTGTTCAAGAGAACCGTGTAGGTGAAACTGAGGGGAGGGGGTACAAACGACCAACAGACAAGCCGGTGATCACCCTGCTTTAGCAATCCCATCGCAATGAGGCTGGACCTTACCGTGGTGCGATGGTTTGTGTGCCTCTGTGATCCATTGAGCTATACTGGGTGGTGCATTTTTGCACCTTCAGAGTCACTCATACCAGATTGGTCAATGGTTTAAGGCCAGACAAACTCAGCCTCCTGGTCCTACAGGTTGGGGGTTGGAATGAGGGTGGCTCCTTATTCCTTAAAACGGAATCCTTGTAGCCCAGTGCCAAACCCGCTGCCTTGCGGTCAGGTTTTTGAACCGAAGACTTTGGTTGAGAACCCTAATCGTTCTCCTGTCTAGGCCTGGGCAACCTGACAGTATCCTGCCCACGCAATACAATGAATCTCACTTCAAACAAATTTCTCACGCTCTGGCCGCCGCAGAGGATAATCAACGGTGCCCTATCTGCTGCATCGGGCAGGGTGGATAGGGGTTTGGATGCTACTGCTCAAGCCTTACCGTCTTCTTATTCCCCCTCTTACGCTTCTTCACCCTTATCGTCCCGTTCCAGCTTCACTTTTATCCCCCTTATTTTCAACATCCCATTCGGGGCCCTCCCCCACCTTGCTTCAATAGTCGCTTGTCTTTTAGTTTCAACTCACATGTGAACGCGGAGCGTCATTCCTGCCCTGTCAACAGGCCCATGTCCAAGCAAGCGGCCCATTCCAGTTCATCGGCTTTCATTTGGAACCCTCGATCCTTTTTCAGATTGGCGTGCTTCAATGTTCGCACATTACTACAGATCGGTCAACAGGCAGCACTTGCCCTGCTGCTTATCGGAGACCCGCCTGCAAGACTCGAGCTCTGTACTCACTCTGCGATCCCCTTCAGGTGACACTAGCAGCACTTTCTCGTTGCGCCTATCCGGTGACGATGCAGCTTCGAGCACCGGCCAAGCCGGTGTTGGTATTGCCCTGAGTCCCCGGGCTAAAGCTCTTCTGGTTGATTGGATTCCAATCAGTAGCCGGATGTGTGCGGTCCGATTGGCTGCCTCTTTCAAAACTTCGAAGTCGCGTGGGACTAACAGGTGTCTATTCGTTATCGCTGCCTATGCACCGACAAACTGTAGCGATGACTCGGTAAAAGACGACTTCTATCGTCAACTGAACGAGCTCCTTAGCCACAGAAGAAGCTCGGACACTGTAGTGCTGGCTGGGGATCTGAACGCTCAAGTTGGAAAATTATCCATAGATGAGCTGCATCTAGGCGGCCAACATGGTATAGGCTCCCGTAATGATAACGGTGAGCGGTTACTTCATTTGTGTGAGGATGCTCGCTTATTTCTTGCGAGCACCTGCCGGAGGGTGACTTGGCGCCCACCAGCCTCGAACCAGCTTTGGACGCAAACCGATCACATTGCGATAAGTTACCGCTGGAGACCCTCCGTCCAGAACTGTCTCTCGATTTGGAGCACAGGTGTGGACACCGACCATGCACTTGTAAGTGCTGACCTGCGGATGCGCTTTTGTGGACGCCCACGACGACGTTGTGAGCGCATTGACACCAGCCAACTGGCGAAGCCAGCTGTTCTGAATGCCTATCAAAGTACGCTGTCATGCGAGTTGGATAAACGCTCAGAGTGCAATTGAAGCTCACTGGTCTCATATTCACCAGACCTTACTAGCAGCAGGAAAATCCTCATGTGGTATGTCTAATCACCAACATGGACATTGGGTCTCTTCACAGTCTCTGGAACTTATAGATGCTCGCCGGTATATTCCAGCTGGAAGCGAACACAATGAAACTCGCAAAGAGCTCCGGGCAAAACTCCGTGCTAGCCTGAAGAGAGATCGCGAATCCTGGTGGTCTCATCGTGCATCAGAGATGGAAATGGCCGCTACCCTTGGAAACCATCGTAAGTTATTCCGTCCGATACGGGAAACGGGCAGCAGGAGACCTGGTGTTAGTCAAACTATACGTGACGAGAGTGGACAGCCTATCCACAACTTATCAAAACGCTTAAAGCGTTGGGCTGAGCACTTTGGAAAGCAATTTAATCGGTCGGAATGGTTAGATTTCTCGCCGGCCACTGATCGCCCGCTCCCTGGGCTGTTCCTTTGGATCCACCCTCTCGCTCAGAAGTCGAACGTGAGATTGAACTGTTGAAGTTAAATAAAGCCGCGGGAACTGATGATCTTCCTCCAGCCCTCTTCAAATTCGGGGGACCTGTTATTGTGGATGATTTACACGAGTTGCTAGTCAAACTGTGGGAGCAGGAAACTGTCCCAACCGGTTGGAGTCGATCCGTCATAGTCCCAATTTTCAAGGGAGACTCACGATCGGAATGCGGAAACCATGGAGGAATCAGTCTGATCTCCATCGCCTCCAAATTGCTTGCCTCTGTCATCCTTCACAGACTGACTGGCACTCGTGGAAGCCAGATTCGTGAAGAGCAGGCTGGATTTCGTCCAGGTCGTGGCTGCATTGACCACATCTTCACCTTGCGTCAGTTGTTGCAGCACCGTCACATATATTGGCGGCCCACCGTTGTCCTGTTCCTCGATATCAAAGGTGCATTCGATTCGGCGGATAAACATGCACTTTGGGACTGTCTACTCAGGAAAGGTGTACCTGAGAAATATGTGAATATTATCCGAGCATTATATGCGCGTAGCTCGGGCAGAGTGAGGGCTTACGGCAAGTTGTCGTCGCCCTTTAATATCTCCAGCGGCGTGAGACAAGGATGCCCGCTGTCACCTTGCCTCTTCAACTTCGCTATTGACGAAGCAATGGAAATCGCGTTCACAGGACACGACTTTGAAGGTGTGGATCTGCTCCCAGGAGAACGACTTCTTGACTTAGAGTATGCTGATGATATTGGCCTAATCTGTGATAGCTCACAAAAGTGTCAAACAGCACTGGACAGATTAACACTGGCTGTCCATCACTTCGGGTTTTGCTTCGCACCCTCGAAGTGCAAAGCGTTCCTCCAAGATTGGTCTGGACCGCCTCCTAAGCTGACCGTTGGTGGGGATCAGCTAGAAGTCGTTCAAAAATTCAACTACCTGGGAAGTTGTATCAGCGCCCGTGGGATTGAGGATGAGATCACGAACCGTATAGCAAAAGCTCGGGGCGCTTTTGGTAACCGTCGCCACTTATAGCGCCGATGCGACATCACTCTTGCCCTGAAGGGTAGAGTGTACAATGCAGCGGTACGTTCGACCCTACTGAACGGTTGTGAAACCTGACCGCTTAAAGCAGCGGACCTGAAGAGGCTAGTTACGTTCGACCACCGATGCCTTCGTAATTTAGCTCACATCTGGTGGGAACACCGCGTGAGCAACGAGCGTGTTCGACGCCTTGTTTACGGCACAGGAAAAGGAAATGAACCGCCCAGCACTGTCATTTCACGCACCAGGCTCCGATGGCTCGGCCACGTGTTACGCATGCCAGCCCACCGACTACCGTGACGTGCGTTGTTTGCGCGTCGGGGGTGTGGATGGAAGAAGAGGACGGGTGGCCAAGCGATGACTTGGTCGAGAGGAATGAAGGCCCTTACTTCGAAGCTGACCTCGGTTAGAGCGTCTCGGCTCCCTGGTTGGGGTCCGAAAGACGATGAACACGTTTGGTTGGACAAACTTGCTGATATGGCTGGGAGTCGACCTCAGTGGCGTTCGTGCTGTGAGTTTCTTTGTCCCACCCCATCCCTCTTAGCCTCCCCCTCCAACCACGATCTCATTATTTAGCCTTATTTAATTTTGCATAGTAATTTTTTGATGCACAGTAGCCGGCTGGTAGCTTGTCGGAACGATGCCCATCGGTTACCGGTAGCTCAGCCGACTTGCACCAGTTGCACTCGTTTTTTCTCCTTTTTTCTGTATTGCGGCACAGTAGCTGAGGTGTTCCCCACCTCTAGCTAACGTGTATAATGATGAATGATGATGATGCTTTAGCAACCCCGTATTCAAAAGGGATCGGAACCCTTTTCTTGTTGAAAGAATTGGAGATCGTACCCCACTTGTGACCGCTGAACGTGTGGAGGAATCAGAAAGTGCAAATTCATTATCGGCAGCAGAAAATAGGTATGATAAAGCAGACCTGAACGCCATGGCTGAATGCGGGTAATCGAAATCATCTGATGCTGCCGATCCTGATCCTGGTGCAATATAACTGGCATCTCCGACTGTGGACAGCTCTACAGGAGAGGGTACAAAGCGAGGTCACTTAAATGGAGGCAAAGGTGCCCAGATTGGTATAAAAAAGTGACTAGAGTAGTCCGGTTTATTCAAAAGGTAACAAGAAAGACAATTAGCGAACAAACCGAAAAAGTAGCTGTATTGGAGCTGAAAAAGCAGAACTCATCCAGTGGCGTTCTGCTAGGACCCCTTACTGATCCAGAGAGTCGGGCAACTGAGGTAGCCAATCGTCTTGAAAACGTCTCAAAAATGTGCTATTCCCTAGGGCGTAAGACCCGAGGGGAAGCTTAAAGATTTGATAGAGAAAAGATTAGCGAGTGGAGCTGAGAATGTGGTACATAAACTGTTGCAGTATAAGGAATAATTGGGAAGAACTGACGGTAAGTTGCAAAGTTGTCGATATAGTTGCAGTTACTGAAACTTGGCTCTCCCAAAGTGATCCAATCTGTAACTTACTGTATGGCTTCTCTGAATATAGAGTGAAGGTCTGGTCATCAGGCAGGTGGGGGTGTGCTTTCGCTTAACAAGAGTCCCTACCCGAAGTGGGAAGCCCCCTTCTCCATGTCAACACCTAGTATCCAAGTCATTTCGTGCTTTGAGGTTGGAGGGACGGTTGGAAATAATTATTTGTGTGTATCGTAGCCCGTCCTCTACGTGAGTGGAAGATAAGGAGCTTTGCAGAATGCTCAAACAAGCAGTGGCAACAGCACCAAACTTTGTGGTCATGTAGATTGGGTCTATGCAACGTACACGATAGATACTCTGGAACGAGACCTTGTAGAATGGGTGCATGAGAATGCTTATGTCCAGCATATCAACTTCCCGACGAGGAAGCGGGTTGGTTGTACTCCTTCAATACTGCACGTTGTGATAACCAGGAGTGATCACTTATCAGAGGTACCCGCCGAGGCTGTCGTCGGTAAGAGTGATCACTGTGTGATTACTTTCTCCAACAAAACGCCGACTTGTGAGGAATCTGGGACGCTCACTCACCTCACTCAGTTACCAGATCGAGCCCTGCAGATAGACCGGTATTCCGAACCAGAACAGGCCACCTTAGAGCACCGTCGGAGCGTGATTAAAAACGGGCCTGTACAGTTATTAGATGAGTTTGCCCCGTTGAGGCCAAAGACATGGTGCCAAGCCGCATTGGTGGCGCCGAGGAATAGATCGAGCGAGTAAGGGACGGAACGATTCTTGGAAGAAGTTTCAGGTATCTGGAGGATTTAGACACTGGCTGCATTACAAAAGATGCAGGAATTTAGCAGTCAAATTGCAAAGAAAAGCGAAGTATTGCTTTGAGCTTCGATTAGCTCAGAATGCGAAAACGAATCCCAAGTCGTATTACAATTACGTTCAGTCAAAAATTTTTGAGATGCAGTTGGCAATCTGACCATGGAGAGTGGAAGTCATGCTACAGAAGGCGCGGATAAGGCAGAGGTGCTGCTGCGTGTCTTTCAGAAAATGCATTGTGTAGATGAGGGGCGTCCAGTCCCTTCACAACCACATCGTCAAACCGGGAGTACAATGCCAGCCAATCCGCTAGCTTAGACACCAATAAATCGGCGGGACCAGACAATGTGCATGTAACGTCCACCGTGAACGTTGAATAACGCGTAGCCAAAGATCTCAAAATCAAAACAAGTCGGATCACAAATACTACGGTACTATTAATATATATAGTTGATAATTGGGACACACTTCATTTGTTCAGTATCCCGGTGTATGCAAGTTGACAACAAGGTGTCAGTAAACAATAGGAGGAAACGAGTTGTCTACGCCGGAGAATCAAAGGAACAAGTCACCACACCTGAGTGCTACGAGTATTAAGAATAGTGGCGTTGACCAATCAAGGGATGGTCCAATCACAGGGTGAGAGTTTAATGGTACGCATAAACATGGTGTTTGGACGAACGACCAGTGAACGGGGGAGGGGGTGCGACACATGCTCCGGGCTGAACGTGTCATGTTCGGCGAAGAGCATGGTTGGAGATCCAAGGTCGTCGGTAGTCGCACACGCACGAAACCAGTGCCGGAGATTAGCATGCACACACAGACACGCCTACAACGTTAACAATGGGAATGTAGGGAGGCGCACGTGAACGCTGGTCGATATCCATCAACAATCGGCCAAGGTCTGTAGACTAGACCACGAAGCGAAGAGTAGAAGAATTTCATGGGTAGATAAGCGCGTTACAGTGCATCCTGCGATTGTCAAACCACCCGCTGACATACTCCAGCACCCGGTCTTGGAGCTCTTCAACATGTCACTTCGAGAAGGCAGATTACCAGAAGATTGGAGAGGTATCTGTAATGGCGATACCTAAGGGAGGTTCCAAATCTGTACCCATCAACTACAGGCCTGTCAGCCTCACAAGCGTGTCGCTTAAATGCTTGAATAATCTTATCAGAAGCCGAATTTGTGAATACTTAGTTGCTCGTAACTTGATAGGAGTGGAACCACACGGCTCTGTCAAGAAGAAGTTATGTCTTACCAACTTGTTGTGCTTCTTGGATGAAGCAACACGTTGTCTTGATAATGGGATTGCGGTAGAGGTTTGCTATCTTGACTTCAGCAAGGCCTTTGATTCGGTAAACCACTGTTTCCTACTAATGAAGCCGGCCTGGCTTGGAAGTCATCCTCAATCGTTGATTTGGATATCGGCATTTCCTTTGGAAAAAACGTTCTATCTCAAGTATAAGCACCGCTCATAGTGGAGTTCCCCAGGGCTCCGCTTTAAGTCCCCTTTTATACCTCATATTCATAAATGACTTGGCACCTCTTCTTTATGACCCCTGTTACATCTTTGCCGAGTAGCTGAAACTGGTTAGCAGGGCTAATAGGGACACTGCAAGGATCTCTGAACTGTAGCAGAGTGGTCTGTCTTATGGGATTTGCCCCTAAAAGCCAGTAAATGCCAGCTGCTGACTTCCAGCAATGATGGGATTACAGTGCAGACTTCTACTGGACCCCTGACATTGCAGCCTGTTGATAAAGCACGGGATCTAGGTGTCGTTATTACGAATAACTTCAAACCTTCAGCACAATGTCAGCATACTGCCAACAAAGCGCGGCAAAACCTTATGTAACGCAAGATCGGAGGTATTCCTCCCATTACATAAAGCGGTGGTACGACCCCACTCAGAATACTGTGTTCAAGCGTGGGCGCCGTATCTCCGGAAGGATGTTACTTGTATAGAGAAGGTACAGAAGCTGGCTACTAAAATGATTGAGGGCCAACGTGAAAAGCCGTATGATGAACGTCTAAACAGCTTAGGATTGTTTTCCATGGAAAGGCGTAGATTGAGAGGTGATCTAATAGAGCTGTTTCGGATCATGAAGGGCCTCAGTGGCATCAAACTTACCGACCTGTCTGAGCCAGCTACATCAGATCACCTGGGAGGTCATCACCTTAAGCTCAGGCATCGAAGGTCTCGACTAGATATCAGGGGGAAGTAGTTAACGAACCGAGTTGTCGGCATCTGGAACAAGCTTCCCCATTCGTTAATGAACTGTACAACGGTTGACGCTTTCAAGAGAGGTCTAGACAGATGTTGGTTAGAACATTTTCCAGGAATATTGCTAACTTATTGATGCTCGTTGCAGAGAACTCACGAAAGATGAACGTAGAATATTGCTTCTGTTTGCTTCGTTTTCTTTTCAGAAGCAAGAAATGCAATTGGAAGTCAAAGTACCGGGGGCCCTTGGTTGCTAGAGGGTGCAATAAGCAGGACGCTCGTTAGGCGGAAGCCTATGCCTTTCTGGAAACCTGACCTGACCTGACCTCGCATCATATCGATCTTTGAGAACATGCGAGGGGCATGAAGACCGGCTGTAATATCCCGTACGTGAGGAATAGGATAACGATCCGGAATTGTCATGTCGTTGAGGGCGCGGTAATCGCCACATGGTCGCCAGTATCCTGACTTAGTCAAGACCATGTGAAGGGGCGAAGAACAAGAGCGATCCCAAATTCGAGCATGTGCTCGAATTCCGCACGGACGGTTTTGAACTTGTCCGGAATCAGTCTTCAGGCTTTGGCGGAGACGGGCAAGCTCGTGGTAACTATGTGATGCGGCGTAGCTGCGGCTGTAGTTGATAGAGACGATGAAAGTCGGAAGACTTCAGGGAAACTCTCAAGTAACGCTTTGCCGGTCGGCGAGTTGGCATTGACGTAGACCGGACTGAGCGATGCTACATTGCTGGATATTCCAGCGACGGAAAGTTCCGTTGTCTGATCAGTGAGATGTCGTTTAGCACCGACGAGCAAGTCGAAGTGCTGAAGAAAATCCATCCCGATAATGGGATTTTGGACGTCAGTGACAAGGAATGCCCATGGAAAAGAGCGTCGCAGATCGAGGTTAAGCGTGCGCGAGCGCTGACTGTAGACGCGGATGCGGGTGCTGTTGGCTGTGCGTTGAGAACCAGTCACCTTTCCGGTTGCGTCGTTGGGATCACGTGGAAGGATTCTGACTTCCGCATCAGTGTCGAGGAGAAAGCGAACTCATGTTTATCGATCGGTGACGAAAAATAGGCAACTGTGTTGACCAGCTACGTTCGTCGTCCCTACGTGTTGGTCGGCCCGGTTGGCCTCCGGGACAAATCACTGATGATACCAGCAGTAGGAAGACATTCGGCGCGGTGATTTTGATCGAGATGGAGGTTGACGATTTGAAGATCGACAATGGCAGCCACTCCAGGAAGTTGTGAAATCCGTAAACTTTTTGGAGAGTGCGGCAATCTGCGCTTTAATTTCGGAAATATCGTCTTTCGGCGTATGATCGAACTTGCGAAATCTGGCCGTAAGACTCCCGAATTTGGTCTGCGATATCGGCCATCAGCGAAAGAGATGCGTCAGCATTTGCGTAGAGGATATTGCACATTTCACGTGGCAATCTACGCAGCCCCATTTCTTTGAGAAATGTGTCGTCCACCATGTCGGGTTTTACTAATTTTGCATCTTTCGCAATAACTGTGATGGCTTGAGCTCACCCAAGTTCGTTTCGCTCAGAAGCTTCGTGCTACGTTGTGGATATAAAAGACCTGTACTTTTGAGTACCGCTGCCTTAATTTTCTCGTACGTTTTGCTCTCTGCTGGCAACACTTGGGTGGCAACAGGAAACCTTTCCTTTTTCCTGACTAACTTGAAGATGGGATCCCATCTTCATACTTCGATTCTATTTTCTGTACTTTCCCTTAACATTGGTATTATTCTCTTCTTTCAACTGATTTCCCTTACTCTTTACCTTCGATTTTGCTTCCTCTTACTTCAGGTAACTGACATAGCAGGGACAGCTAATGCAAGGAACGTGGGCATTAAATTGGTAGACTAAGGTGATTTTTCGGGTGTTTTCGTTTTAGATCCATCAAGAAGTCGGAGCACCCCTATTCACTCCTGGATCAAGGACCCGCTCAAGAACGAACACTTAGTTCAGTTCAGTTCAGATGGGACTGGAACGATAGGAGAATCCCGTGAGTGTTCCATCTTGAGTGGATCGTTGAGCCAGGAATTGATGAAGTGCTCAGTTAGTGATGGATCTAAAACGGAACACCCGTATCGCACCCTGGCCAACCAGTTAATGCCCACGTTTCCTGCCCTAGCAGTCCATGCTGTGGCAGTCACGTGAAGTAAGCAAAGGATAGGAAGAGAAATCGAAGGTACAGAATAAGGAAGTGCACTTAAATAAGAAAATAATACCAATGCGTGAAGAAAAGTAGAGAAAGGAAAATCAAAGTGCGAAGATGCGAGTTACTCAGGAAAATGGAAAGGTTTCGTGTTGCCACCCAAGAGCGTCAAGTTGCCGCTCAAACCCCTTAACCGTAGTTTCCCTGATAACACTTTCCGGAAGCATGTTCCAGCGCTCCATGACTCGGCGTGACAGCCGGATTTCCGCCCTAATCCGATCGGACCGCCGTTTGTCTAGCTTCAAGGAATGACCGCGTAGAACAGACAATCTAGCGGGACTAAATAGCCAAGACAAATCTGGACCAACCTGCACAGTCAAGATACGGTATGTTAGGAGTAGGTCTCCTCTAAGCCTTCGGTAGTGCATTGAATGCATTCCCAAACTAAGTAGACGCCCGGAGTACGTCCGTCCTCGTAATCCCTCGACTAACCTAGTACCCACTCGTAAAACCCTCTCTAGCTCCATTTTGTCCCGGACGAGGCACGGCGGACAAGCCTGGACGCAGTATTCCAGATGAAGTTGAACGAAAACCGAGAACGGCCTCGTAAAGATGCCGCCCGTCAAGACTCCGAAAGAACGTCGTATTAACCACAATATGCGGAAACCTCTGCTTGCGGCCTTCTTCCAGTTGTCACCGGAGTGTAAAGCCGAAGAGTGTACGACGCCTAGGTCAATCTGGCTAGATACACGGGGGAGTTCGACCCCACCGACCACGTACTTCGTAGGAGGACAACCTCCTCCAATTCGAAGAACGGAGCACTTTGCTTGAGTTATGGGCAGTTACCACTAAGTAGACCAGTCCCAAAACTTATCCAATGGTCGCTGAATAGCTTCGGAACCCCCAGGAACATCGACAATGTTCCACAGCTTCGGGTCATCAGCAAATAGCAGCGATGGTACCTCAAGCTCCGCGGGTAGGTCATTCACATAGTGGCAAGGCCGAGGCGGCACTACTGGACTGGTTCCCGATTAACAGCCGACTATGTGCAGTTCGGCTTCGGGGTTCATGTAGAATCAACAGGCACCGCCAAGAGAGACGCAACTTGTTTGTGATCTCTGTGTACGCTCCAACTGACTGCAGTAGCGACTCGGTCAAGGACGATTTCTATCGAGACCTACAACAGCTCTTGACTGATGCTAAAAAGTCGGATGTCGTTATCCTTGCTGGGGATTTTAATGCACGGGTTGGCCGCCTGTTACCATACGAACGCCACCTTGGTGGTCATCACGCGCTCGATGAGAACCGCTCTGATAACGGAGAGAGGAGCTTCTCACATTGTGCGAAGACAACCATCTGTTTCTCTCGAGCACTAGCTTCAGGCGTACGAAGAAGCGTTCCGCAACGTGGCGTCCCCCTTCGCCAACACAACATTGGTCTCAAATTGATCACATTGATATTAGCTTCAGATGGCGCGGCAGCGTACTGGACTGCAGGTCCTTTTGGTCCACTTTCGTTGATTCAGATCATGCTCTGGTCTGCGCGAAAATCTGTATTGTGTTTTGGAGGATCCCGAAACACGAAGCACCGCAAGATTGATGTAAACAAATTAACTGATTCCTCGGTCCAGGAGAGCTATCAGTCTTCACTGGCATATGTGCTCAGTTGCAATCCACCGCGAGAAGTGGAACAACACTGGACTTGTATACGGAAAGCGCTGACCATTTCCGGACAGTCATACTGCGGTCTAACTCGACGCGCCTTGAAGGCTTGGATCTCTGCTCGTTCTCTGGAGCTATTCGAACCGCAAAGATATCTCCGCGGAATCAGATTGCGACGAGCGGCGCCGTTCTACCAACCGGCTGCTTAAGCAAAGCCTCCGCAAGGATCGCGAGACATGGTGGTCTGAGCGTGCTTTAGAGATGGAGACTGCTGCCCTCTCTGGTAACACTCGCAGGCTTTTCCAACTCATTCGGTCCACTGGCCTCAGGAAGCCTGGTGTCAGTGAGGTCATTTGTGAGCTAGATGAGTCTCCGATCACCAACCAACAGAGGCGTATGGACCGCTGGGCCGAGCACTTTCACTCGCAGTTCAACTGGCCTCCACCATCCATCAGTACATGCAGTACACCTTGCTGTCCCCCTTGGCTAGTCCCATTGAATCCACCCAGCGAAGCAGAAGTCTGCCTCGAGATTCGACGCTTGAAGCGCTTCAAGGCTGCCGGCTTAGACGGACTTCCTCCGGAGCTATTCAAGTATGGCGGTGTGGCAGTCATTAACCAGCTAACCGCGCTGTTCGCAAAATTTGGCATGAAGAGAGAGTGCCTCCCTCTTGGGGCGAATC
The DNA here is from genome assembly GCA_944474145.2 of Dicrocoelium dendriticum. Taxonomy (NCBI): domain Eukaryota; kingdom Metazoa; phylum Platyhelminthes; class Trematoda; order Plagiorchiida; family Dicrocoeliidae; genus Dicrocoelium; species Dicrocoelium dendriticum. The sequence goes on from OX104061.1 coordinate 14,253,033, forward strand.
AGTTACTGTCCCGATTTTCAAGAAAGGCGCTCGCACTTCATGTGCAAATCATCGCGGGATTAGTCTTATTTCGGTTGCCTCTAAGCTGTTGGCATCCATTCTACTTCGTAGACTATCCCCAGTACGTGGAATCGTACTACCGTGAAGAACAAGCTGGTTTCCGTCCCCGGCCGCGGATGCGTGGATCAAATCTTCACGCTCCGCCAACTCCCTGGAACATCGCCAGATTTATCACAGGCCCACTATCGTTGCATTCCTAGACATACGTGCCGCTTTTGACTCCGTTGATCGAACCTGCTTTATGGCGTTGCTTACTAAAGAACGGGGTGCCAGAGAAATATATCGCCATCTTACGAAGCACTTTGCCTTCACCACATCCGGCAGAGTGAGGTCTATGGCAAGCTTTCCTCGCAATTTCTCTGTCAATAGCGGTGTGCGACAGGGCTGCCCTATGTCCCCAATTCCTCTTCAACTTCGGCAATCGAAGACGTTCTGTCGAATGCCCTAGAAGGTTTCCAACATTTTGGCCTAGAGCTTCTACCGGGTGAGCGCGCGTCCGACTTAGATTATGCTGATGATATAGCCTACTTGGTGACGATCCTCAGGGTATGCAACTCATTCTGATCGTTTGGCGGTTGAAGCATTCTAAGTATGGCATGAGCTTCGGCTCACCCATCGAAGTGTGAAGTACTGCTCAAGGATTGGCTTTCACCAGCTCCCGTGCTCACTCTCCGAAGGTGCACAACTTGAACAGGTAGATAGGTTTCGTCTACCTTGGGAGCTGTGTTTCCGCTGACGGGCACAATCAACAAAGAAGTTTCGCCTTCGTATCGCTAAAGCTCGATCAGCCATTTGTTCAATCTGAGGCACTTGTGGGCCGTCGTCGCGACGTCTCATTCTCACTAAAGGGCCGAGTTTACAGCGCGTGCGTTCGCTTAGTATTGTTGTACGGGAGCGAGTACTGGCCGATTCGTGTGGAAGACATGCTTCGTCTTTCTGCGTTCGATAACGTTTGCTTAAGGAGGATCGCTCGTGTTCGGTGGCAACATCGAGTTACCAGTAATGACGTTCGACGTCGCGTCTTGGGAAATGCAAGTATTTCCTTCAACAAACTGGTTTTGTTGCGCCAGTTAAGATGGCTCGGTCATGTCCTACGCATGGCACCTGAGCGTCTACCGCGTCGCGCTCTATTCGCTCGTCAAGGACCCTGGCTGGAAGCGACCGCGTGGTCGTCAGACTTCCAATTGGCGGCAGCACATGAAATCGCTGACGTCGTGTCTAGCCGCTGTTGGACCCGTACGTTCTTCCAGGATGGGGACCCAAAGATGGCGAGTGCCAATGGCTTAGGACACTTGAAGACATGGCCCGCAACCGGAATCAATGGAAGAATTGTGTACAGTGTTGTGTTGATTCACATGTTTAATTCTACAAAAATTGAAAATGACAAAAAAAGAGAAAAACCGGCGTGTGACAAACAAAGTAAAAATGTTTTGTTCTGTATTTTGTCAAAATATTCCATTTTTCTAGGCGGCATATTAGCTGAAGTGTGTTGTCCACCTTCAGCTAGCATGGCATGACGATTATGACGCAATGACTGTCTATTATACACTGATTTCCATGGTTTTCTTGGCCTATGTCTAGTTACTAGACTGTTGA
>OX104061.1:14255188-14306031 GCA_944474145.2 Dicrocoelium dendriticum
AAGAGTGTGAAAAGTGCTTACAATCTTAATAATGCGCACTGGAACGTAGAGAAACGAAGAAAATGGAGAATCGACCACGACCTAATGCATAACCACGAGATCCATCCAGTAATACCGTTTAATCCTTACGCGACCATGCCAAGATTCGAACCCCGGACACCTACGCAACGAGACAAGCGTCCTATACGACTACACTACGGAACTACGTTGGTGGGTTCTCACTACTCATATTCCTACCAGCAGGACAGTCCGCTTTTGTCACATATTCACGCAAACCTTCTGTTACATTTAGAAACTAACGTCGGAATCTACGATCACCTTTGACTTGGCAGGGCCTCCGTTGAATTAATGGCTGTTTTTCGCTGTATAGCAGCTGCGCCTTTCGTGACGGGGCCATTACGTACTCAAAGATAACATTGCGTGGGAAGAGTCTGCTGGTGGTGAGACGTTTCAGCTACTGGGAGTGCAATCCTGTACGCTTATCGCAATTTTATGGGCGATATTTATAGGTTTCGCATAACCGAAATGTGCAGCGCACACGCACCAGTAGTTATGCGTAATGTGGGTGTGAATACTGCATTCACGAAGTGAACATCTCTATTATCTTTTAATTAGTAGTTTGTTTATTATAAGAAGTTAATCGAAATACCATCGATGTTTTCAGTCGCCATTGGACAGTTGATACGGCTATAAGCGCATTTCATATGCCATATTTTACGAACGCCCGATGAGGGTCCTGTATCGGGCGCCCGAGTGACCGACGGTGCTGACAGGGTAGTTGGAAGCTCAAGTTCATTGGGTTCATTGGGTTCATTGGAGTATTAGAGAGCAGGAGGGGAAATCCCTTGTCAGCTCCATCGCTTCCCGATCATTGCTGGGATGCTCATCATTGCGCAACGGGGACTCCGGAGAGGCCGTCGCACTCGTAGCTGAAGCAACACGATCCCGGCATATTCAACAGGTGTGTATCAAGTAGTCGTTTGAAGCAATCCTCTGTCTGTGCATCAACGACTGTCGGCGGTAACCGGTTCCAATTATTCACAATGCGAGTGGATAGAGCAAGAATGGACCGTAATTTGAGCGTCCGTGGCTTGAATATTTTCCATTGGTGGCCTCTAGTCGAACTCCCGATGTTGAAGTGGAAGAATTCCTGCAACTCTCTCCCCAGTTCTCCCCTGAGGATACAACGGGTAAAGATCAAGTCCCCACGCCGACGGCGGTAATCCATAGAAAACATTTTCAAATGCCGAAGCCGAAGGGGATACGGCAGGTCACGTAACTCGGAGACAAACTTCGATCCACGCTGTTGGACCTTTTCGATCATGTCGCGCTCAGAGTTGGAAAGCGGGTAGGCAGCAGGGAGGCGGTATTCTAAAATCGGGCGCACATGCGAGGTGAACAGAAGTCTAAAGAGTTCCGGTGTCAAGCGACAGAAAGCTCTTCGGATGGCATGAAATATTCTGTAGGTAGCGGCAACCCTCTTCATGGTGTCCTGAGAGGATCTTAAGTCCGGGGAAACAATCACGCCCAGATCTCTCTCTGATGTAACATTTTTGAGCAAGAAACCACCTATGTGGTACGCGCCGAGTGGTTTAGGAGCGCCGATAGACAGGACGAAACATTTGTCTTGATTAATGGGTAAATGCCACTGACTCGACAAGGTGTGCGGGAGATCGAGCGTCTCTTGTAGTCGATCAGCCTCCTCTAGAGAGGATACCTCCTTACATATCTTTAAATCATCCGCATAAATCAAGCAATCCAATTGAAGCTCCGACGGTAGATCGTTGATGAAGATGTTGAAGAGTTCGGGACCGAGGACGGAGCCCTGTGGAACACCGCTGGTCATATGAACAGGATCGGAATACGTTTCGTTCACTCCCACCAGCATGGAACAAGTGTGTAGGAAATCAGAAATCCAGGAGATAAAGTTTCCAGAGATACCGATCCCTCGGAGTTTGTAGAGAAGCTGTTCATGAGGGACTTTATCCAAAGCTTCACTGGAGTCCACGGACACAAAATCCATGCGTTTGCCAACATCCAATGAATTTTTCCATTTTTCTCTAGCCAGAAGCAAGTTGGTAGAGCAGGAGCGAGCTTTGCGAAAACCATTTTGGGCATTGGATATCAGGTCCAACCGCTCGAGATGAAGTCGAAGCGCCCGTTTCAGGACCCGTTCCATGATTTTGCACACTATCGATGTAACGCAGATGGGCCGGTAGCTAGCTGGGTCTTTCCGGTTCCTTCTTTTGTATATGGGCTTGATGATTTCCATCTTCCAAGCGGTCGGGAGAAGTCCGGACTGAAACGATCGACGGAAAACCTGTGTGATAGGTGAAGCAATGTACTGAGCCACAGTCTTGAGGAACAAAGGGTGCAAGTCGTCAGGACCAGGCGATGAGTAAGGATCCAACTCACAGAGAAGTTTCAACACGACGTCAGTGTTATTATCGACGTGCTCTAACAGAGAAGGGGGAGAGCACACTCTTCTGTCAGTAAAGGACGCTGAGGTTGAATACACTGAAGAGTATTGCCGAGCCAGGAGGCTGGCTTTGTCGGTGTCTTCGTGAACTGGATCCTCATGTTCGGAAGAACACAGGGCAGGGATACCACTGCCCGCTCTAGTGCTCCGTTTGAGGTAGGAGAAAAGCGCCTTAAGAGTGTTTCTAGAAAGTGTGGCTAGAGAGAGTTCATACTGTTGACGTTTCTCATGTTTTTGCAGGGTACAAGTAATCCTAACCGTTTTGTAACTGATGTAGTCGTGCTCTGACCGTGTGGTCCTAAAGCCGTCCCACAAATTACGTCTACACATGAGGCATAACAATACCTCAAGTATGAGCAAGCTCAACCACCAGAAGTAGAGTTGTTAAAGCCCAACCAATGTAGGCCAAAACGGATTTCACGCCCAAATGCAATTAGCTAAATTTTACTAAATTTTCCCGTGCTTATTTTTTTATTATTGGTGGCAGGCTCCTATAGCTCACTGACGTTAGAGACAGAGCCTCATTAATATAGAAAATCGGCCCTAAGGGATAAATCTTGTGGTGTTTAGCTAAGTACTGTGTGTATTTTGTAGGCCAAAATCTGTCAACGGATCTGAAAGATCCCCAGGGTTACTCAGGTAGACCTGGCTCATGCGGGCTTGTTGTAAGCTTTAGAAAAGCTTAGAGGCTTAAAAAATGCTAAACTCTATTTTACTGGTTGTTTATGTGGCTCAGTATCCACTGAAAATGGTATGCTGTGGCCTTCTAACCGTGAGTTAATTACAAGCTCCCCTGAATTCCCATGTAGATATAATATTCCTTGCTGGATTTCTAGCGTTTTCGCTCAAGATCATCCCTTATCTGCATATGTTTGTCATGTATGCCTGCAAAGTTTACTTTTCGGCCATCTGCGCAGTCCATAGTTGTCGCAGGGTATTACGGGCTAATTAGAGCATTTCTGGATAGCTACGCCTATCTAGAACATACGCCGCTTCCCTACTTTTTATATTTTCTTTTCTTTTTTCTGCTATCTGCTTGCAAAGCAAAAATGCCATTTTTAGCGAAAAATAAAAATGGCCTTATTCGTAGACCATCATTTAATTGCGAATAACTCGCAAACTACAGCACGTATTGTGTTGCTTTTACGTTCAACGTATTCAGGCGCTAAAGCTGGTCCAGGCCAGTGTAATTTTGTGCCACTTTAAGCGGTATTCTAACTGTAGAAATGCTTTTTCTTTTATCTGAGAATAACTCAGGTTGAAATTTTGCGCCGGAGAGCAATATCAGCGTAAGAAAAGTAGGGCTGTATTTTTTTGTTAATTGGTATTTTTCTACTGAAGCACGCAGCTTTATTTTCTCTTATCAAATTGTTTCTGTTTTTGTCCGCATTTATCGGAATTGTTTTCAATTTTTCGTATGCCTTATTATCCCTTCGCTCATTTCTTCCATGTGCACACAATTGGGACAACTGAGTGGCCAATTAATGTGCGATCAATTTAAAGTGCACTTTCGGCGAATTGGATTCTGTTCTAAGGAGAAAAGGCACAACTACACCTCCGCGAAGTTTTCACAAAAGAACAAGGAGTTCAATATCGTCCGCAGGAACCAGAAACATGTCAAGGTGGGCGCCTGCGACCCACTAGCTGTATATCAAACAATGCCAATGCATTTGTAATTGCTGACGATGAACATATACTTATATTTTACCTACTTCCATGCAAGAGCATCGGATTTATGTAAGCATTGATCTGAACCCTTTAGGGTGCAGCCTCTAGCAGGTCAAGAAATATACCCATTTATTTATTTATTTATTAGGGATTTCAGAACACGATCGATCCATGGAGGGCCTCTAGAGAGCGGTCGCTTTTTGGAAATGGGGACAACTTGCTCAATGAGTGATGTAAGCTTGGAGTACAAAAGATTCCAGACACCGTCCACATTGAGCTGTTCGGGAATACACCAATCCATACTGATTGCAACCGTTTTAAGACGAAGGGCATCGGTACGCCAGAAATTTCGGCGAACGGCACATGAATTGTGAACGGTAAAGCGACGAGTCCATTGGAATAAAATAGTATAATGATCGCTTTTACCAATAGGTTGGAAGACTGTTAGGTCCATGAAGTCTGACTGCGCTGAGGAAAGCACAAGATCCAATATTTGAGGCGATTGGCCGGCGAGAATGCGCGTAGGCACGGACACATGTTGATACAGGCTGCAGTCGAGAAGGGTATCAAGGAAAGCGGCATCAAAGGCATGAGGTGGACGATTGCAAAGAAAGAAATTCCAGTCGATATTAGGAGCATTGAAGTCTCCCAGAATAAGACAATCCTTTCCAGCGCCGTGCTTCTTGATCAGTTTCAACAGGCGGGCTCCCGCGCCCAGTGGCGCTCTGTAGATGACACCAATCAAAGAAGATCTGCACCCGTCATGAATCCGACACCAAAAGGCATCAAATTCGCTGTCATTGTCACATGGGACCTCGAATAGATGGGACTTCAGATCTTCTCTCCAGTATAGTACTACGCCGCCCCCCGACTTCCTCCCATGACGATGGGCCCGAGAAAGGTGGTATCCAGGGATAGATACTTCAGAGTCAATGACGTCAGGGAATAACCACGTTTCAGTGAAGGCCATTAAATCAGGACAAACATCTGCGGCAAGCGTCAGAATCTCATCACGTTTATTTCGCAGACTACGAACATTAGCGAACAGCACACGCAGTCCGTTCTTTTGCGTTACTGTCCTAAAGTGAGAAAATCGGTCTCCAACGGGTTCTTGGAGTTTTCCGAACTACGCGAAAATCCGCGATATGAAGGTCCGTTTCACCATTCGCCAGACGGGTCCTCAGCTCATCAACGGCTTTTTTCATTTTGGTCCGATCTTCTGGACAGAGATCTCTCACCACATAAAACGGCTTGCCTTGGAGCCGTGAGGTCCGTAGGAGAAAGCGTCGACATCCTTCCTCGTTTTGGAGCACCACCTTTAGGGGGCGAGGCTTGGGGAATCCTTTTGTTTCTTACCGTAAGCGGAAAGCCGAGATAATGTTGATTCCCTGTTCGCCTTCGTCGAATAACACAGAGATAAGTCGTTCCAGGAACACTTGGTCGTCTAACATCCGTCCGGCTGGGGCATCTTTGGTCGACTCAGGCGCATTCATAATGATGAGACACCGGTCACGGAAGGGTGGTAGGGTACGCCTGGTGGTTTGCGGTTGGGAAGGATTTGCGCTGTCTCTGATCAGCGATTCCAAATGCTTAATCTTGTCAAGGACAGATTTGAACTGCGACTGAGGGGAGGAAGTCTTGGACTTAGACTTCGACTTAGTCTTAGCGTTATACATATCACCAGATGCGGTGGTACTTTCCTTTACAACCGATGCGTATGTCTTTGTCTTGGTCTCGCTGTGATGGACGTATTCCAACGGCTGGGGGAAGAATCATACCGCCCGCGACTTCTTTTACCTGTGGGAGAGTCTAGTGCGGAGGCAGAAGTGGGAGAATGAGGAGTAATTAGGGGAACCAGGGTATCGGGAGCCTTGGGTGTCATTGGAATGGGATGAGGGTTGATCGAGAAGAGCCCATTCACGAGACGTCTGTTGTTTAAGGAAGTACGGCAGACATCATAAAAGAAAGCAATGGCTGGAGAAGTCATCAGCTGCAGCGCTTCATACTGATCAGGACCGACGCCACAGCAAGCAATATGCATCCAGCCGTCACATCCAGAGCACTGTACGGCTTTTGAATGAGAAGTCACTCCTTTAGCGCAAGAAAAGCATTTGGACGTCATGGAACATGTAGTCCCAATATGTCGCGATTCTCCGGATACAAGCGAGAATCGCTTTTCGTCACTAAAATGCTAAAGTTTAAGTTCAAGTGGGACTGGAACGATAGAATAAATCCCGTAAGTGTTCCTTCTTGAGCGGGTCGTCGATCCAGGAGTTGATACGGGTGCTCCGGCTTCCTGAAAGGCCTAAAGGGAAAACACCCGAAAAACACCCTGGTCCACCAAGTTAATGCCCACGTTCCTTACATTAGCTGTCCCAGCCATGTCAGTTACGTGAAGTAAGTAAGAGAGGAAGAAAAAGCAAAGGTAACAGAGAAGGGGAAATCAGTTAAAAGAAGAGAATAATACCAGTGGCGAGGAAAAGTAAAGAAAATAGAATCGAAGTATGAAGATGGGAATTAGTCAGCAAAAAGGAAAGGTTTCGTGTTGCCACCCAAGAGCGTCTAGTTGACGCTCAAACCCCTTAACCGTAGATTTCTTGACAACATGTTCTGGAAGCAAGTTCCAGCGCTCGATGACGACGCGATAACCCTGTCTCCGCCCTAACTCGATCGGACCGCGGTTTGTCCAGCTTCATACAATGCCCGCGAAGACCAGATAATCTGGCAGGAGTAAATAGCCAGGACAAATCAGGGCCCACCTTCCCAGTCAAAATATGGTAGGTTAGGATTATGTCCCCTCTAATCCTTCGACAGTGCATTGACTGCATCCCCAAACCAAGTAGGCGTTCGGGGTACGTTTGCCCTCGCAATCCCTTGACCAACCTAGTACCGACACGCAACACCCTTTCTAGTGCCATTTTGTCCCGAACAAGGCATGGTGGACTGGCCTGGACGCAATATTGTAGCTGTGGTCGCACAAATGCTAACAATAGGTTCACAAACACATCAGCGGTTAGAGTCCCGAAAACGGCGGATAAACCAAAACATCCGGAACCCTTTACTAGCCGCCTTCTTCCAGTTGTAGCCAGAGTGCAGTGTGGAACAGTGGACGGCACCTAGATCAACCAGACGAGCTACGTTAGGGCTTCACTCCCATCAAGCACTTAAGTCGTCGAGGAAGCAGACGCTTCGATACGCAGCACTGAAAACTTTGCCCGGTTTATGGGCAGCAACCATAAAACAACATTCCCAGAGTCTATCCAGAGCCCGCTGAAGAGTCACAGGACCTCCAGGGATATCAACAATATTCCAGAGCTTTAGGCCATCCACAAATAAGAGCGATGGCACCTCAAGCTCCTCCGGCAAGTCATTCACGTAGACAGGAAAAGGCAGCGGACCTAGGACAGAGCCTTGCAGAACGCCGCTAAGTACAGCTTGTCGAAACGAAAGACTGCTTTCAACCCGAATACACTGTCCCCGTCCATCCAGAAAAGCTGACATCCACTGCAGAGCGCGACCAGCTATTCCATACGACCTCAACTTCAGTGAGAATCGCGAATGGGGGACAGTGTCAAAGGCATTGGCGAAGTCCATGTACACCACATCCACCGCAAGTCTATTGTCTACGGCTTCAGCCCAGCTCTCACGAGCTACCAACAGGTTCTTGTTTAAGCGGGACTAGAACGGTAGGATTATCTCGTGAATCAGAATCAGGATCACTTTATTAGGAGAATAAGCTAGGAATCTACGTGATCTCCATCATAAGTAAAGCAAAAATGACCCAGGCCGAATATGGGTCTGTGTGAATGCACATCAATAGTCGTTTAGTAATAGGCAAACACTATACCGATATATAAGCACAAAGAAAGCACTACGTGGCTTGGTCTTTTAGGGTTGCTAGTGTAGCCGTGACATAACCACGCAACGTAAGGTGGTCAAACTTGGCGCCTGCATCGAAACACAAGTTTGAAAAATGTTTGTCAATGCTTCGTTTGAAACACTGCACTAAATCAGAAAGAACAACGGAACTGGGCAATCAGTTCCATCAATGTATCACACATCGCGCGAAACGATGAATATGAGTGACATTGTCCATACGTGGAACTTCCAGCTTGTAAGAGTGCCCTCGGGTGATAGGTGCATCCACAATACAGAACATATGTCTCAGGTGAGGAAAAGGTCTCAGGTGAAGGATTCTAAACGTTATAATGGGGTTAATTCGTAATCTCCTGTATCCTAGTGTATGGAGACGTAACTTGTGGCACCTATGATGGTAAGTCAATCCTCGCAGCTTGGGGATCAGGCGGGTTACTAGGTGCTGGATTATTCCAGTTTTCTCATCTCACTTTTTGTACTTGAATAATAATCAGGTGCCCCGTATTCTAAAAGCGGGCGCACCATGGAGACGTATAGCCTGACAGCAACTTCCTCCGACCAAACGTGGAAGGTCCGCTTTAATGACCAAAGCATGCGAAGGCTGGAACAGTAGACCCAGTGCGTATTGTCTGACGATTTTAAGTCCCATCGGAATAGTACTCCTAGATCGCTAACCGTCGCAGCCGAGCACAGTAGACGTCCACCGACACTGTAAGTTCTTTCGCGACAGCACTTGCCATTGCAGAGCAATTCGGACTTTTCAGCATTCAGTGAAATGCAGTTTGTTGATGCCCATGAGGAGATTGTATCGAGATCACTGAAGTATATCCTCATCGACGGGGGTCGATATTTCCCTCCAAACATTCAAATCATCTGCGAACAGCGCGCAAGTAGATGTCAAACGTCCTGGTAAGTCGTTGATATGAAACAGAAAATGCGTTGGGTCAAGTACTGTGCCCTGTGGCACACCACTAGAGGCAGTACACCATTTCGTTCGGTAGTCATTGACCTGGACACACCACTGCCGCTTGTCCAGAAAAGACTGAATCCATTTCAGCAAGTTTCCACCCACGCCATAACGGTTGAGTTTAGATAGCAAGATAAAGATATACACTCTATCAAATGCTTCGCTAAAGTCAACCAGCAAGGCAACAACGCTCCTACCGCCATTAACCGCTCCAATCCAACTGTGTCAGGAAGTCAGAAGATTCGTGGTACAAGACCCTCCTCTTAGGAAACCATGTTGAACTGATATAAGCACACCGTGTGATTCTGTGAACTCAAGCAGCGCCTACTTGACCACTTTCTCCAGCAATTTGGCCAGCACTGGTGACAGGCAAATCGGTCTATAGTTCTCTACTCTGCTTTTGTTGCCTCCTTTCGGGAAGGGCCGTACGATCGCTTGTTTCCATTCACTTGGGAGGTTCCCTTGTGTCAAAGAGGCCTCAAACAATTCCGTCACTGCAGGTGCGATGACAATTGCCAGCCTTTTGAGAAGTAGTGTATGCAAGCCGTCAGGTCCTGACGGTTTGGAGCAGTCTAGATTAGCAAGCAATCCCCTTATTTGGTCCTCTGAACAGGATACTGTATCCAGTTTGGCGTCGACTTGGGTACACGGAAAAGCTGGAGAAGCTGAGTCGAACATTGACTCGAAATGTGAAGCAAGCGCGATAGCTCGGTCCTTGTCGGCGGTCAACAGTGCACCAAGCGTTTTTTCCAAAGGAGGTAACTCGTCGGTTGGCTTATGCTTGCGCTCGATGTATGCAAAAACCTTTTTAGGTGTATCCTTTGCATTTGCTGATAAGCGTGTTTCATAAGCCGCACGCTTCTGTAGTTTCAAGGAATTGTAATAGTTTCTTGGTGTTTTGTAAGCTGTGTAATCTTCTGCGCTATGCGTTGGTTTGAACCTCTTCCACAATTTTGCACGTCGCCTCGACATGACAACATATTCACTATCCATCCATGGCGGCCTCTACCAAAATTTTCTTGGTGTTAAAGGAGCAAATTGGTCTAGTAACTGAACAAGGTTTTGCGTCAGCACCTCCTAACACACTTAAACACCGTCATTCAAAGGTAATGACCGGTCCATGTGTTCCGCAGTACTAAGCAACCGATCCCAGTTTGCTTTCCAAATGTTACGACGGGGTATTCGTAATGATACAACAAACGTAGGACGGCTGAAATCGTGGAGTGATCGCTGGACCCAATGGGTTCAACTACTTTAGCGGATTCGACATATTGCTCATCGTTCGTGAAAAGGAGATCACGACGGCTTTCAGGCTGTCACAGAAGCTGCCTTGTTGGTGCAGGATATGTTGCACAGCGTGCATCTCCGCCATTGTATGGACAAAAGTGCAATCGAGATTGCTACTGCCAGGAAGAACTTTATAATGCGGCCAAGCAACGTGTGGAAAGTTAAAATCACCAAGTAACAGAAAATTTCGGCAGTTCAAGCGCTGCTGCATTACGTCGATCAAATCACGGGAAGTGTTTGAAGGACTCCGATAAAGGGCTCCTACTCTCAGTTCATTCGGCCCAAGAGTAACTCTGCGCCAAAGTTGTTCACAGAGGCCGTCGGCACTATAGTGTGTAGATATGAGTCCACCTCTGATGCTGGACTTTATATATAACAATACACCGCCATGAGCGCACTTGAGTCGTTCGCACCAAAATGTCGTGTATCCATCGATGTGGATTTCAGGATCAGTAATATCACCGTGTAGCCATGTTTCAGTCAGACAAAATAAATCTGGGCAATGTTGCTCTACCCAGGGATGTACCTCATCAAATTTATTAGTGCGGCTGCGAACGTTCGTAAGCGCCACAGGGAGACCGGCAACTAGCTTGGGGCGCGCCATCAGCAACACCGGCTTGTTTATCAGCTGCTCCTTCTACGGCGGGTCGTTGAATCAGGAGTTGGCGAACTTTGAAATACGGATTGACCTAAAACAAAGACCGCATCACACCCTGTACATCCAATTAATACCCATGTATCCTGCCCTAGCTGTCCCTGCTGGGTCGGTTACGTGAAGTAAGAAAAAAAGTAAACTCAGAATGCAAAAGAGTAAGTGGAAAGAGCTAAGCAAGTGGAATACCAAGATATTTGAGTCATTAAAAAAGAACTTAAAAGTGGAGGTGAGCCGGCTAGGAAAAGGGAAAGGGTTGCTGTTGCCACCCAAGAGCATCGTGCTGAAGCGCAAACCCTTTACCGTAGGTTCCCCAACCACGTGGTCTGCAAGCGAATTCCAGCGATCTATAACTCGGCGCGATAGACGTGTTTCCGTCCTAGTCCCATCAGACCGTGGCTTATGCAGTTTCAGTGGGTGACCGCGGAGATTAGGTAACGTAGCAAGACTAAATAGCCCTGACAAGTCCGGGCCAATCTTACCCGTCAAAATACGATAAGTGAGAATCAGGTCCTCTCTTATCCTTCGGTAGTGCATGGAGTACATCCCCAAACTGTGCAAGCGTTCAGGATACCTCTGTCACCGTGGACCTGCAATAACCGAGTGCCTACTCGTAACACCCTCCCCAAGTCCATTTTGTCTCGGGTTAAGACATGGTGGACAAGCCTGAATACAATATTCCAGGTGGGGTCGGATGAATGCCGAAAATAGCTTCACAAACAACTTGGCCGTTAATATTCCGAAAGAGCGGCGGATAAACTACATCATACGAAACCCTCGACAAGCAGCCTTCTTCCAGTTGTCTCCAAAATAAAGTGCTGATGCGTGTACGACTCCTAAATCGACTCGCTGAGTGACAACAGGGAGTTCACCACCGCCGACAACATATCGGGTGGAGGATTTGGAGCTTTGATTCGGAGAACAGTGCATTTCGCCCTATTTATGGGCATCAACCATAAGGTAGACCATTCCCAGAGCCTATCCAAGGCACGCTGAATTGCTTCAGGACACCGCGGGATATCCACAATATTCCAGAGCTTAAGGTCGTCAGCAAACATTAGTGAGGACGCCCTAGCTCCCCCGGCAAGTCATTTGCATAGATCAAGAACAACAATGGCCCCAATACCGAGCCTTGCGGAACGCCACTAAGGACAGCTTGCATGAGCGAAAGGCTACGCCCCGCCCGTACGGATTGTTCCCTTCCCTCAAGGAAGGCAGGCACCCATTGAAGGGCGCGACCAGATAACCCGTAAGATCCCAATTTTAGTGAGTGCCGAAGATGTGGAACAGTGTCAAAAGCGTTCGAAAAATCTACGAGTAGCACGTCTACCGCGCGGCCACTGTCTGCCGCTTCGGCCCAGCTTTCATGAGCTACAAGTACATTAGTCTGACATGAACATCCCTTGCGGAAGCCATGTTGCGCATCACTGCGAAGGTTGAATCTATTCAGATGGTTCTCCACCGAATCCCTTGTCAGTTTTTCAAACAACTTGACTGCTGCGCTTGTCAAACTGACAGGCCGGTAGTTTGTGGGGTAGAGCGCTGTCATGGCGGACGATCTTCCTACGTTTAAGCGTTTGGTGAGATTGTATTCTCAAAAATTGGCGGACATGGAACAGGATGTGAAGAAATTTCAGCAGGCTACTGCGACTGCGTTTTATAAGCGGTCAGTGGTTACCCGAACTCGGTACAAACGGATGACGAGGGATGATTTGCCAGAATGGTATCCATACCAATATGTGCATTACCAGTGTGTGCATGGTAATCGGCGGAACGTTCGCGGTAAAGGGTAAGTGTGGTATTGATAATGCTCTAACAGGACCAAATAGTTGTAGAATGCCTTGCTGCAAAGCAAGATTTCCCATAATCTTGAGGGGTGATTATTACGAGCGTGGTGAAGTAGAACTGCGGCATAATCATGATTTCCATTTGGGTATTCCGTGGCTGTATCCGCAGAATCGGTACCTGACGGAAGCTGGGGAGCAAGAGATAGTGAGCCTTATGTCAGTGTTTAGTCGTACCCGTGAGATTCTTCGGGGGCAATCATACCCCGAGCGTCTACTTAGCTTGGGTATGTATTCATTGCATTACCGACGGCTTCGAGGAGGCCTAGTCCTTACTTACCGCATTTGACAGGGAAGGTTGGACCGGACTTGAGCTGGCTATTTAGCCCGGTTAGGCTGTCTTGCCTTCGCGGTCATTTCATGACGCTACACAAGTCGCGTTCTGACCGGATCAGGGTGGAAACTCGGTTATCGCGTAGAGTTATCGAGCGCTGGAACTCACTATCAGAAAGTGTAGTCAGTAAACTTACGGTTGAGAGTTTCGAGCGTCAGTTAGACGCTCTTGGGTGAAAACATGAAACCTTTCCCTTCTCCTGACCATATCCATCTTCAAACTTTTAGTTCTTATTCTGTCCTTCTCTTCACTCTTTGGTGTTATGCTTCATTTTAATGACTTTCATTCCCCTTTATCTTCCATTTGGTTTCTACTTCTTTCTTACTTCACGTAACATACACAGCGCGGACTGCTAATGTAGGGAAAGTGGGCAATAATTGGTTGATCAGAGTGTGTTTCGGGTGTTTCGTTTTAGATCTATCAAGACCTAGCACCTTATTATTTCTTGGCTCAACGATCCGCTCAAGAAGGAACACTCGAGGGATTATACTAGCGCTCCAGTATATCTGAATCTACATGCACCGGGAGCATGAGCGCGTGTTGACAGTATACGACATAAAAAGGGTGACAAGGCGTCACCGTAAGAAGCAGGGCGAATGCCACGTGCGCACATTTGCCACGTCACCGACATGAAGGGGAAGCCTACTGCCAGTGTTGTAGGAAATTTCAGATGGAATGCTCCATGCGGTCGGCCGATTGACTGTTCCCTGGAGGCTGCAGGATTAACGGATGTGACCTACCTTGATGCAGGAGATGTCCTTGAGCTACGCGCGGTGGACAGGGCGACTGAACTTTGGGTCCCCATCCTGGAAGACGTACGGATCCAACAGCGGGTAGACACGACGTCAGCGATTTCATGTGCTGCCTCCGAGTGGAAGGCTGACCACCACGCGGTCGAATCCATCTAGGTCCTTGACGAGCGATTTGGGCGCGACGCGGTGGACGCTCGTTGACATGCGTAGGATGTGACCGAGCCATCTTAACTGGCGCAACAAAACCAGTTTGTTGAAGGGAATACTCGCATTCCCCAAGATGCGATGTCGAACGTCCTTACTATTAACTCGATGTCGCCACCAAACATGAAGGATCCCCTCAAGCAACCGTTGTCGAAGACAGAAAGACGACGCATGTCTTCCACGCGAATCGGCCAGGACTCGCACCCATACAAGGATACTGAGCGAACTGAGGAGGAACTCCGTCCATGCCGGCAGCCTTGAAGTACTTCAAGCGTCGAATCTCGAGGCAGCCTTCCGCTTCGCTGGGTGGATTCATAGGTACGAGCCAGGATGGACAACATGGTGTACTGCAGGTACTGATGGATGCTGGAGGCCAGTTGACCTGCAAGTGAAAGTGCTCGGCCCAGCGGTCCATACGCCTCTGTTGGTTGATGATCGGAAACTCATCCACTTAACAAATGACATCACTGACGCCAGGCTTCCTGAGGCCAATGGAGAGCATGAGTTGGAAAAACTTGCCAGTGTTGCCAGAGAGGGTAGCGGTCTCCATCTCTAAAGCACACTCAGACAACCATGTCTGAGCGAGAGCACGAGCAGAAATCCAAGTCTTCAAGGGGCGTCGAATTAGGCTGCAGCATGACTGTCCGGAAATGGTCACTGCCTTCCGTATACAAGTCCAGTGTTGTTCCACTCCTTGTGGTGGATTGCAACTGAGTGCATATGCCAGTGAAGACTAATAGCTCTCCTGGACCGAGGAATCAGTTAATTTGTTTACATCAATCTTGCGGTGCTTCGTGTTTTTGAATCCTCCAAAACACATACAGCTTTTCGCGCAGGCCAGAGCATGATCGGAGTCAACGAAGGTGGACCAAAGGGACTTGCAGTCTAGTACGTTGCCGCGCCATCTGAAGCTAATTGCAGTTTGAGCAATTTGAGACCACGGTTGTGTTGGCGAAGGGGCCACCACGTTTCGGAACAATTCTTCGTACACCTGAAATTAGTGCTCGAAGGAAACAGACGGTTGTCTTCGCACAATGTGCGAAGTCTCTCTCCGTTATCAGAACGGTTCTCATCGAGAGAGTGATGACCACCAAGGTGGCGTTCGTATGGTAACCGGCGGCCAACCCGTGCATTAAAATCCCCAGCATGGATAATGACATCCGACGTTTTAGCATTAGTCAAGAGCTATTGTAGATCCCAGTAGAATTCGTCCTTGACCGAATCGCCACTGCAGTCAGTTGGAGCCTACACGGAGATCACAAACAAGTTGTGTCTCTCTTCGCGGTGCCTGTCGATTCTACATGAACCCCGAAGCCGAACTGCACATAGTAGGCTATTAATAGGGAACCAGTCCAGTAGTGCCTCCTCGGCCTTGTCACTTAGTGCTATACCTACATCAGCCAGACCCGCTGAGGCTGCTTCTGGATCTCCAGCAAGACGCACGTGATATCTGGCTTCGAAATCAGTGGGGATGTCAATGTAAGTACAGTGTTGGGATCTTGCGGTGGGGTTTCTGAAAGGCAGCAGACATCAATGTCTAGGGAATCTAGAGTGCGCGCTAGAACGGCTGGCTTTCCAATCAGCATGAGGGTCCGAACGTTGAAGCAAGCCAGACGGAACGAGGATCGAGGACGAAGGAGAGCCATGGGTTGAACTTCTTGGTCTGCGGCGCAACCGGATTCACAGGCAGATTGTTAAACACATGAATGGGGTAACGGAAAGTGAGGATTGTTAACAAACACACAATTGGCGTGTGATGAAATAGCGTGAAAGTGACTAGCAGAGACAGTAGCAGATGAGCACGTTGTAATACAGTCCATGGTTTTGGACTCAGTCGCACACCGGCTAAAGAATAGACGGGCAACATGCTGGCGGATCTACCGAACATTTCTCTCAGAATGTACTCAGAATGTACGCCTCTATTACACCTCCGGTTCTGAAGTATAGCCATTCTATGACGTGAATGAAAAACAACATTCATTTCCCAGCGTTGTCACTTTGATAGCTATGATAATTTGAACACTCCCAACTCAGACTACAGCAGTGCCATTCCGTTCTATTGTCTGTTCTCACTGTAAAACTACAGTCCCAGTGACGCAAACCTCTTCATTTGCTGTACACCATCTTCGTCATGCGCAACGCTTCCTATGCAATTGCATTCAGCAACCCATTTCATTATTCGGTATTCCTCAAGTGTGTCAACGTTGGCACATTTACTTTTACATACAATGCATGCTTACTTACCTGCTCATTAACTTTTAAAAAAGGTTCAGTGCTTGTCGCTTACACGAACTCAGTATGCAAGCCTACTTCACAGTTCACAGGTGCAGGGACCAACAATCATGGCCATAGCCTGTTCTTGTGCTGCATGATGATGCCCAGCGCTGACATTCCACGGAAGCAACAGGCCTCCACACACAGGAAACACACCCAGTTACCGATCGAGGAAGGCGTTACGACACTTCCCCAAGTAAGTCATAATTGAAAACATCCATATGCACTCCATTAATTAAACAGGTTTAAATAGATATATACACGTTATCATGCAGTTATGTATCCATTTATAAATATTAATATTGATATATAAATATACAGTATATAGATATCATTTTTTCACCTTTTTCTAGGGAAATATACTTATCTTCATAGTATGTTGCACCATTATTCATTATTTCCATTATCATAATAGGCAGGATATAAATACATGAAAAATTATCCCTACCATTCGGACGACATACATATATCATTAATAACTGGGATATATGGATTTCATTTTTCACTGTAATTTAACATTACTTCACAGAGTGCCACCGCTTATACAGTATATATCATGCTATTTGTATACATCATTCAGCTTGCACAACCTTTCCTCTATCTCCAGGATGAATGGCCCCCACATTGTTACTTCCAAGCAAATTCAACTTCAATCATTTGCTCATACTTATACACCGTACACAACTGTGCACTTCTTATTCGGTTAATATGACCCTTTTCACTTGCTTAGCACATAATTTATGCAGATCATTATTGCGTCATCTTTAGTTCTCATACGGAAACTGCAACTTCATCCATTTCATTGCATACTTCACAATATCATGCCTTCACGATCTCCGTCCCGGTTTAAATTCAACAACCCTACCATTAAGGTTTAATATTTCTGTCTGCTTTCATTTATTGCACGTTGCTGATTTCCTGATTTTCCGTTGCAGCAAATGAGATTTCATAAGAATTAATCACCAACGAACAATTACAACACAGCATGCGATGTACGCCTAACTTATACATTCTACACATTATTTCAGCAGATTTTAATTCATTGTATACTTGAAACACGTTTACGTTTATTAGACGACTAAGATATTTCAACGTTTAAGACACAATTGAAACACCAGTAATTCGCTGCAAGTCATCATTTCAGAATTGCGGGACAAGTGTTACCATGGATACGGTAAACTACTTCACTACAAAAGTTAGATTACCTTACCTCCTTATAAATATAATAGGTGCATTCCATTTCATTAGTGAAACCTTATTAATCATTTCTTAACGCTCGCCATTGTTTTCTCTATGCTTGCTGTTCCATTTCACCTTGGCCCGTAACAAAAATTCCGCCCTTGGTTAGAGCCCAGCTCCCAGCTTGGACCAAAGAAAATTTGAAAATAGTCAAATTCCGTTGTATGTGTTAATTCAAACACTGTTTTCCACTATGGTGTAGCTAAAAAGCTCGATCAGTATGCCACGCCAAAAAATCGAGTTACCACGTGGAACTCACAGTACATCTTTCATGCTATCAAGTTCAAGTGGGACCGGAACAGTATGGTTAATCCCCGTGGAATGTTCCTTCCGTGACGCGTCGTTGATCCAGGGTATTATTCGTCCGCAATAACTAAAATCCAGAAGAGTCACATCAGCGCTCGCGAATCACACCACGATCAACCAATTAATACCCACGCGACCTGCGCTGGCAGTCCCCGCCGCACCGGTCACGTGAAATAAGAAAGAGAAGTACGAAAGTAATAAGAGCGTCAAGAAAAAACGTAACAGATTTAATAAATCAATTAGACGAATATGCTAGGACGTGAAGGGGAATGTTAAGAATTGAAGGCCAAGAGCATAGAGTCGGTGTTCGAACTCTCACTGTTGGTGCCAATACCACGTTATCGGGCAGTGCATTCCAGGAATCCACCACTCGGCTTGATAAAAACCAAAGTCCGCCCGGACTCAATCCGGTCGAGTTTTGTGTAGCTTCAGCGAGTGATCTCGGAGTGATGGAAGACGAGCCGGCTGGAAAAGCCCGGATAAATCGGTCCGATTTTTCCGGTAAGTATACTTTAGATCAAGGCTAGGTTGCCTCGATGTTGACGATAGTGCTTCGAGAACATTCGCAGAGTAAGTAGACTTTCTGGGTAAGAATGGTTCCGCATTCCACGGACCAGTTGGGTTCCAACTCTCAACACTCTCTCCACTGACATCCTGTCCCTGACTAAGCAAGGTGGACAAGCCTGGATGCAGTATTCCAAGTGTGGCCTGACAAATGCTGAGAATAACCTAACAAACACCGCGTCCGTGATGGTCCTGAATGCCCTGCGGATCATCCACATTCTGAAACCCTTGCATGTAGCTTTCCTCCAGTTCTCACTGGATTTAAGTTCTGAAGACAAAGTGACCCCCAGGTCTACCAGTTGGGAAACATGTTTTACTTCATTACCGCCAAGCAGATAACGCGTTTAGGGATATTTGGCCCTACTCGTAAGATGGAACATTTTGTATAAGTTATGGGCAACTGCCACAGAGCAGGCCAGTCCCAATTTTATCGAGGGCTAGTTGCAGAGTCTGGGGTCCATCGAAGTCAGACACAATGTGCCAAAACGTTAGGTCATCTGCAAACAAGAGAGGTGTTACCTCCAGCAGTTCGGGCAGCTCGTTGACATATAGGGAAAATAACAACGGGCCAAGCCCAGAACCCTGATGGACCCCACTGAGGACTGACTGTCGGAAAGACAGACTAGACCTCACACGAACACACATCTCTCTCCCATCCAGAAACGTGGTGATCCATTTCAGTGCACTCCCTGATATTCCATAGGACCGGAGCGTCAAGGAGAGGCGAGAATGTGATACCGTGTCGAACGCCTTGGAGAAGCCAATAAACAATACATTTACTGCATGACCCGATCCAAAGCACCTGCCCAACATTCGCGTGCAACTAGTAAATTAGTCATGCAGGAATGACCCTTGCGAAAGCCGTGTTGCAGTGGACTGAGCAGACCAAACTCCCGTAGGTGGTCTTCAAGCACATCTCTGACCAACTTCTCCAATAACTTGACCAGTACGCTTGTCAAACTTACTGGTCCATAATTGGCAGGGAGATGCTTGTCGCTCTTTTTAAAGTCGGACAAACGATAGCATCCTTCCAGTCCTTGGACAAGGAGCAGCTGCGAAACGACAACTGAAACAAACGCGTCACTGGGCCACATAGCTCGCCTGCGAGTTTGTACAAAAGCTTAGGGTGAATATCATCCATCCCAGCGGATTTAACCCCTGAAGAGAATAGAGAAGCTTTGCCTCCAAAATTGTGACGTGTATTAAACAGGAGTCCTATGGGACGCTCATTGCTAGGTCAACATGCGGCAATTTCTCATCCAGAACAAAAGTCCCGGCATACTGCGTACTGAGTAGACATGTTTTTTGGTGATCAGTGGCAGTGGCGTCGTCGCTGCCTAATAACACTGGGATAGATGAGCCAACGTTACTACTTCTTTTGATGCAGGCGAGGAATCTTTTGGGATTCGCGGAGGCTGGGTTAGCCAGCTCCATATCATAGCTAAGTCTAGCAACTCGTAAATGAGTTGCAAGCATTCCGAGCTTCACAATAACGCCGAAAAGTACATTCTGAGAGAAATGTCTGGTAGATCTGCCAGCATCTTGCCCGTCTATTCATTAGCTGGTGTGCGACTGAGTTCAACCATGGTGGCTTCGCTTTGGTACCCTTTACCGAAAGATTGATGTGGGGGTGGGATATGTTAAAGAGGAAAGCCTTAAACGTATTCCGAGCTGTCTGTATATCATCCTCCGGCAAGATGATGTATGGGAAACTTACTGCCTTGGCTCTAATAGACGGAAAGTCGGCGTGCCATATGTTCGGATTCCGGACCCTGCGTGAATCGTAGTCTCTAATGAGAGCACAAGTGCACGACAAACACGCATGGTCACTGGCTCCCAAAGGGTGGCCGTACTCAAGGTCACTCACAAAGCCAACCGACTTTGCGAAAACTAGGTCCAACAGAGAAGGAGCATGACCTACGATGTACCTGGTGGGTCGATCGACAAATTGGTGTAAGGGTACTTCTAGTGTCAAGTCAACAATCTCGACAGCCAACCCAGTTGTCGCTGCCTCATAAGATAGGTCATGCCAATTTACCTCAGGGAAGTTGAAGTCCCCCATTATCAAGCATCTGTTCGCAGGGTGAGTGCGGATGAAGTCAAAGAAACTCCTAGAAGCGCTACTAGGGCTCAGGTACAGCAGCACAATTTGAAATTTCGTTGATTCGGTACAGACTTCAACTGCCAGAGCTTCAACAGTTTTATCAGCTGAGTTAAAGGCATGTGTTTTGGATATGTTTACACCCCATCTGATGTACAAGGCGACACTACCGCCGCGGCGATCAGATGGGTGGTCAGATCTCAGTATGGCGTGGCCCGGAGCGTATAATTCACTGTCCATGACATCAGAAGACAACTAGGTTTTTGTGAATGTGAGTACATCAGGATGGAAGTGGTCTATTAGGCCCCTACTTTACACATCTTATTTCGCAGGCTACGCATATTACTAAGAACTATGTGAAAGCGTTTGGTATGGAGAGCCCCTGGTCGTGTGCTACCAGAATGGGCTCTGGTAGAGCGGAAGTGGACCGTCGGCTCACCACCCGAAAACCCACCAAACACAAACCTTTCTCGCCAGCATCGCGACGCGCTTTAAGCATTCTGATGGCTTTCTTAAGCTTTATCCTATCTGCTAAAGGTAGATCCGGTTGTATACTCACTCTAAGACCCTTTAGTTTAAAGGCGAAGCGCAAAAAGCTTGGCGCTCCTCCGGTGTAAACAGGACTACGCGTAATAGACCGGGTCTACGTTTGGTACCATCACCCGATATGTTTTCAAGCCTAGTAAGTTTTCTAACAGTAACCCCAGGAAACCCGGGTGAGAGTAGTTTAAAAACGCAAAGTTTGAAGCAATGAAGGTCGTCAAGTATGCGATCTTTCGGAAGAGCCGCAGAGGACTCCGAGATATTTCTAAAGATAACGCTGCTGTCCGTGAATGTATCACTACGACGAGGGGTGTTTATGGCACGCGTCACCGTAGCAGTGGCCGGCGCAGCGCTTGAGTTTATATCCTCCTTAGTAGGGACAGCAGGTGCACAGAAGGATTACGGCAATTAGGTGGAAGGGTTTTCTGCCTTCGTTTCAGGGGACAGAGTATCGACAGAGCCCACCGTTACATTTCTTAGCTTGGGTTTGGTTGTACTGATGGGTTTCTTTATCTTGCGTCGCTTTGCCTTCGCAGACACACTGACCCTTACAACTTCCCCACTCACAACTGAGTTCAATATAACGTCAGGATGTTTACCATCTTCAGGCTCCGCCTCAAGAGTTGGTGAACCCTTCGAAGCCGTACTACTTGTGCAATCGTCTGAACGCACGCTTGTTCTGAGGAGGCTTGCAAGTTCAAGGCTTGCGACGATTTGATCATCCTTCCTCTCTAAAGAACTAAACAAAGATAGAAGGGTACCCACTCTATTCACCAAAGTTTCAAATTCGTCATTTGGGACCAGACGATATGCTCTGTGCCTCACACAACCAGGGCAATTAAAGGCTAATTAGCGCTGCTTTGTAGGAGGATATACTGCTGTCTATCCAACCCAGTGCAAGCCTCATGGAACCAAGAACTGCAGAGGTCACATTGCATGTCCCCAGAAGAACCAGTAGTTGGTTCTCAACAACTCGCCTTACCACAAACAGCTGACGAATCGGTTAATGGGTCCGAGAGCGACTTGGAACTGGATATCTTTACCATAACGAAAGATGAAAAGCTTTAACAGATTATAGAAACGTGAACCGGGTTGTGGTAGGCTCCAATGCAGACAACGTAAGCAGCAATCTGATAGAACCCGGAGTGGTTCGTTTGCATATATCTGGACTCACCAGAACAATAAAAGTAGCAACGAAGATCAAAACGGGCTTTCTGTAGAATACCCTCCAAAAGCTGCTCTCCGATGGAGCTGGGAGAGACTGCGGGAGTAAGGGATTGATCAGCTTCGCGCGGTCGAATATCAACCCGATTTGTACTCGATCGCTGAGTTATCGACAAAGGCCGGAATCTTTTGCGTTAGAGGCTTCAAACAGAGGCCAATATTTCGAGGAGAAAACCACCAACAGCAGGTAAACAATTTAAGATCCTCAAAGGCTGGTACACCGGCAGTTTACGCTCAGGGTTGTTCAACACTGTTTCCACAAAAGGCTTCCGAGAAGGAAAACTCAAGCGGAAAAACACGACAACCACGTCGTGACACAGGTAGACACACAAGAGATTCCGTGTATGTTGGCAATTCCAAGTAGTTTCGGATTGCAAGAAAACTGACAAAGCCAATTTTTCTATGTAGAGCTATTCACCTACTGTTATCAAACAAAGATTTCAGTAAAGAAAATCTCGAGCGGTGAAACACAACAAGCACGCCGTGACCTTGACAAAGTGATATGTATACCCCTTATCCAAGCAGTCCTATAATTTCATAGTTTCATAGGACTGTAGAGAGCAGAAAGAGAAATCCTTTGTCAGCTCCATCGCTTCCCGCTCATTGTGTGGAGGCCGCGATTCGATGTTAAGCGGTAATCCACAAGGGACTGTGACAGCTACAGTAAAAGCTGCAAGGGCCCATCGTATTCAGAAGATAAGAATCTAACATCCGCTTGAAACACTCCTTTGTCTGGGCATCAACCACATGCTTCGGTAAGTCGTTCCAATCGTTGACTACGCGAGTTGATAGAGTGACAGTAGGATGGACCCGGAGTCTTCTGGGTTTAAACAGTTTCCAGTTGTGGCCTAGAGTTGAACTGTTTGCATTGCATTGAAAGCATGCCTGCAGCTCCGTCCCCATCTCTCCTCGCAAGATGCGGCTGGTGGAAATCAGGTCGCCGCGACGTCGGCGATAATCCAGGGAGAACAGTTCCATGCGCTGAAGTCTCAGAGGAAAAGGCAAGTCCCGTAACTCAAAGATGTTTTTCTATCCCAGCCGTTGGACCTTCTCAATGAGGTCACATTCGAACTTGGCGAGAGGGAAGACGCAGGTAATCCGTATTCGAGAATGCGGCACACATGGGAAGTAAACAATAGTCGGAAGACCTCCGGAGTCAAATGCGAGAAGGCTCTTTGTATGGCATGGGACATCCTGTTGGCAGCAGCAACCCTTCGTAACGTGTCCTTTGTAGTCCCTAGGTCAGATGCCACCAACACGCCAAGGTCTTTTTCAAAGATTGAGTTTCTGAGCAACGCCCGACCAATGTGGTAAGTGCGCAACGGCCCAGGAGCACCAATGGGGAGGACTGAGCACTTATCGCGATTTATGTGCAATCGCCAATTGATCGACCGCGCATGTAACGTATCAAGTGCAGCCTGTAACCGGTCTGCATCGTCAAGACAAGCTACCTAACTTCAATTCGTCAGCGTAGAGCAAACACTCCAACTCAATTTCTGCTGGGAGATCATTGATGAAGATCTTGTAAAGTTCTGGGCCCAGGACGGATCCCTGAGGGACACCACAAGTCATGCGCACAGGAGCGGAGTAAGTCTCGTTCACGTCAACCCACATTGTCCGGTCATGCAAAAAATCTTTGATCCAATATAGAACGTTCCCAGAAACACTGATTAATCCTGATTTATAAAGGAGCCTTTCATGTGGAACCTTGTCAAAGGCCTTGCTGGAGTCGACAAAAATAACATCCAGACGTTTCACAGCGTCTAATGATTTCGCCCAGCTTTCACGGGCCACAAGCAGATTTGAAGAACATGAGCGCGCCCGCCGGAAACCACGCTGCGCGCAAGGGATGACGTTCAGGTTCTCGAGGTGGAGAAGGGCCCGCTTGAGAATCCTCTCCATTAACTTGCATAATATTGACGTTAAACAGGTGGGTCGATTATTGGCGGGATTTTGACTATCCTTTCCTTTGTGTGTGGGTCTAACAATTCCAAGCAATTCCAACAATCGGGAGCCGTCCAAATTCAAGAGAATGCTGAAATACCCGGCAAACAGGAGCGGCAATGTAATCGGCCAGAGTCTTGAGGAACAGCGGATGCAACCCATCAGGACCCGGCGAGGAGTTTGGATCTATTTCGCGAATTCCTTTAGCAACAACATCAGCGCTGATTACTACATGCCCTAACGAAGAAGGAAGTACTGGCACCGCGTCACTGGGAAATGGGGTCTTCATCGAATAGACAGACGAATATTGCATGGCAAGGCGACTGACTTTCACAGCGTCATCGTCAATTAAACCCACATGCGCCAAGGGATACAGAACAAGTATACCACTTCCTACTCTGGTACTTCTCTTCAGGTAAGAGAACAGCGCCTTGGGAGTTGTTTTGGATTGCACAGCCAAGCCAATTTCTTACGTTTGCTGTTTCTCTCGTTTTTACAATTTGCAGATATTCCTGGCCGCTTTATATTTCGAATAGTCAGACTCGGATGGCGTGAGCTTGAATTGGACCCACAGTTTCCGTCTTTTGTTCATTATGCCCCTCAGTTCTCCATCAATCCATGGTGGACCTCTGGCAAAAGGTCTTTTGTAGACAGGAAAGACCTGCTCAACGAGCGAACTCATTTTGTAGTACAAGAGGTTCCACTCATCGTCCAGATCCAGGGTTCAGGTATACTCCAGTCCACAGTACTGGTGGCCGTTTGTAGGCGTTCGGGATCAACACACCTGAAATTTCTGCGGAGGCGACCTTGTTTGTGGAGAGTAAGTCGTCGAGTCCAGGGGGATGTTTATAGATTTTTCACATTCTTCGTGTAACTTCCGCTTCTATCTTCCCTCAATTTTTGTATATTTGTTTTAACTCACACAACAAGGCGTATACTCACCTTCGAATTCCGTTCGTCTTCTGGTTTCGGTGACGTTGTGCCGCCTTAGAGTGTTGCATGCGCCTCGCATCAGACGCCGGATCTCTATTTATGATCAGTGCTCGATTCCTCCATTCGTGTCATCGCCCTAGTAGCACATGTCCAGGTCCTGTCCAGTTTAGCCTTCTAAACGTTCCTATGATGGCATTAGGCTAAACTGGACAGGAACTAGTGCCGTGAGACAGCTAAAAAGGGATTCTGTCTAGTTTAGGCGGGCCAATGAAAATGATGCTAACGTTGACCAATAGAAATTCGCCACTATTCTTGACAATCCGGTATGTCCAGATACCGTCGTTGTCTACCACGGGTAGCCGAATACGGACATCACACTACTACGCACATAGCACCTAACGAACATACGGACGGTTGGGACCTAAGGTTCACCCCATACCAGTTGCCGTAGTTGCTGGACGTGGGAACCCACCTAGGCGGCGCTTCAAGCTGTTGGTCAGAAATGAATAGAGCTTACCGCGCACCTGAGAACATCACAAAGCGAAAGCAAATGAACAACGGAGTATAAGCATGCTTTATAAACATGAAGGTGCGTAGTATAAAAATCGTTAGTACCAGAAAGCGGCATTGACAAGGTGGTTAATCCGCTACCGCCATTGTCAACATAGGAGGCTAAAGCTATTCATAAGGATGCAGGGGACTGACTCCATTCGCACCGCATACTTTACTTTGCTCCACAGAAGGTCTATTGTGCAGTGCAGAATGCAACCACGTTTTGATGTGTCGTGTACTGTCAGCATCCGAGGCTGCATCACACATGCGCTGCCGAATGATGAATTTGTAGTTTTTTGGAATCCTGTATGTCAACCTACCTTGTACATGGCCATTCATATTTGTTCGCCTGCATGCAAACAAACCTCCTGCGCCAGAGTAATTTATCTCCGCGGCAACTGCTCTTATCATTAGCCGCCCCATGGTACCCCGGACGACGATTTGCACGTAATCACTTTGCACAGCACCCAACTGGTTGACCTGAAAGTCTTTTAATAATAAGGCGACCTTAAATAAATATAAATAAATATAGACATATTACTAGACAAGCACTAGATGCTGTTTCTGCGTGGGATCAGATCAAGTTGTACATAACATACATGCTCATGCATGGAGAAGAAATATCGTTAACAACTGCTTTTGATCGTGTTTATCTTTCCGAACAGTAAAGCAGGGATAACTACCAACGTTTCGTAGGCATCGACATTTTTGAAGGCAGGAGTTTGGGTCTCCGTAGCTTATGTACGAATTCTGCGCTTAACACGGGCTACCGCTGCCAAACCTTGAGGTGCCTGATTCCATTAGTAAACCATGAATCTATTATGCCAATGGATTGTGTTAATTTCGATGGAAAATGCACCACTAGAGGAAATTTGATCCATTTTTTGGTCACATCACCGCATTTCGAGCATCCATTAGTAGCGGGCTCATGGAAAGGAATAAGCAAGCCAAAATTAGACCGTAAATGTGGAGGGTGGAAACAAGGGAAATAACAGTAGTGGCTAACAATTTAGCCTTTCTTAGAAACGTGTGACTGAAAGGCCGGCCCACTTAACTAGAAAATACACTAATATTGGAAAATGGAGCCAAAATATGGCCCAAAATCATCATACCAGAACCGCAAACCTGGCGCGAATTTCATAGTGTAAATCTCCAAACAAGCGAAATCAACGCCGTTTTGGAGCCGAAATGTTAACTAAAACGGGACAACAATCAGCGCTCTAGGACAAATCCTAGGCGCTGGTTACGACAAAGGTAAAATAATTAAGCTAGGTGCAGTGGTTATGGAGACATCTGCATTTTTAGCGGTCGGCGGCGGATAGCGCCATTTTCGAGCCTCCGCTAAATTCACGTTCTGCTTTGGAAGCAGATACAGAAAAAAGAAAGAAAAAATACCAAAAACAGCGAGGCTTAATAAGTTCCGAATATGGAGTAGTAACTGGGAATGCCTAAGATAACGTGTAATTCGCTGCAGTAGCGAAGCATGACGCAGTGGGCCGAAAAGCATACTTTCTCAGTAAACGTGGTAAAAGTTGGGAAAACAGCCGGAAAGGTTTTAGGGAAATACTAGGTAGGCTGTAAGAATTGTTGTACAGGTAGAACAGCACAGCATATGGTGTAGCATGCCCAAAGCCAGAATGCGACCATGTGCGATTTTCAGAGTATATTGGGCCGCAGTGAAGTGTTTATAAATTCTTCACATTTTTCCTTGTAACTTCCTATTCTATCTTCCGTCAATTTTTGTACAGTTGTTTTAACTCACATCAAGATATATACTCTTCTTCGAATTTCGTTCGTCTTCTGGTTTCGTTGACGTTGTGCAGCCTTCGAGTGTTGTGCGTGTGCTTCGCATCGGCTGTCGGATCTAATTTTACGATCAGCGTTCGATTACCCCGTTCGTGTCATCGGACAGGTTTGCTGATTTTCACCTCTTGTAACCTGACCGTGAGCAATCGTGCTAAGGTCCTATTCGCAGCGGTTCTAACTCTCTGTCAGACACTATATTTGGTGACCCCGCCTATTTAATTTTTTTGATTACTTTTCTCTTTGTTCCTTATGTCTGACTACGCTGCTCCCCTTGAACCGTGTGAAAATTCACTTGGCTTTTCGTTACCCACCTTTGATGTTTCAAACCCTCGTGTTTGGTTTATTCAGATGGAGGCCATCTTCCGATTTCGAAGGATCACTTCGCAATAATCGGTGTTTTCATACGTCACCGCTCATCTTCATTCACAGATAGCCTCGGAGGTGGTCGATATTCTTGATCCGATGCCGACTGATTCGCCGTATGACAAGCTGAAATCAGCCGTTCTAAAACGCACTACGGCTTCAGATGAAGCACGACTACACATGCTACTTTCAGGCACAGAGCTTGGAGACCGCAACCCGTCTCAACTCCTCCGGCACATGCGTTCACTTGTGGGTTCCTCGACCCTGGACGATTCCATCCTCCGACAGATCTGGACTAAGTGCCTTCCAACAAACACCACGGCAATTTTAGCAGTCTTGCTGATGAGCTTCCGTTGGACAAATTAGCCGAAGCGGCCGACAACGTCCACGGACGCTTCTTTAAATCTGCTGTGAATAATGTGACTGGACCGAGCTCCACTAGTTCATCTGGCAGTACCGCACTTGAAGATATTAGTGAACGACTCTCGCGCCTAGAACTCACTCTGTCTCACATCGGCCGTGAACAACCTGTTAACCGTAGATTCAACTCCAGGAGTGGTCGACGTAGTCAATCCCGCACCAGCCGATCGCAATCATACTGCTACTACCACCGCCGTTTCGGCGATGCTGCTCGTAATTGTCGTCCAGGTTGCAAATACCCGAAGACATTTTTGGATTCGTGGCAGGGAAACCACAACGCCAGCCAGTGATGGCGACAGCTGCTGCTGACCAAACCATTAGTCGCCTCCTGTATGTCTTCGCTTCCACCACCAAAATCCAACTTTTTGGTTGATACTGGCGCAGAGGTGAGCGTTATACCTCGATCCTTAGAAAAACGTGTTCTGCGACCACCCGGAATAACTTTACAGGCAGCTAACCAAACCAAGATCGCGACGAATGGCCAGAGAATACTGACACTTAATCTCGGTTTGCGACGTAATTTCACCTTTATCTTCCTGATTGCCGATGTACAGAAGCCCATCATTCTTGTTGACTTTCTCACCAAATTCGGCCTGGTTGTAGACCTATGATGTGGCAAGCTACGAGATGGTACTACATCGTTAACTGTTTCCGGACAGCTCGTTACGGTCAATTCCATTAAGCTTCATGTACTTCTGCCTAAAGAGTCAAGCTACTCATCATTGCTGCAACAATTTCCCTCGCTCCTTAGAGCAGATGACGGCACTCTAGAGCCCATGCACGATATCTGTCACCATATCCTCACAACCGGTCCTCCTGTGTCTGCCAAACCAAGACGCCTTCCACCGGTCAAACTACAAGCGGCCAAGAGAGTGTTCGAACACATGCTTAACCTCGGGATCATACGCCCTTCCAAAAGCCGCTGGGCATCTCCGCTTCATTTGGTGCCCAAGAAGACCGGCGATTGGAGACCATGTGGCGACTACCGTGCTCTCAACAATGTCACTGTTCCCTATAGATACCCAATTTCCCATATCCATGATTTTTCTAGCAACTTGCATGGAAAGTCTGTTTTCTCTACAATCGACCTAGTTCGTGCATACCATCACATTCCTGTCGCTCCTGACGACATTCCAAAGACCGCCATTGCTACCCTCTTTGGTCTCTATGAATTTGTCCGTATGCCCTTCGGATTGTGAAACGCTGCTCAAACCTTTCAGCGATTCATTGACCAAGTCCTAAGAGGGTTAGACTTCGTCTTCGCCTACATCGACGACATTCTCCTCGTCAGTTCGAACGATGGGGAACACCTGTCACATCTCCATCTGATCTTCGAGCGTTTTGCTCAGTATGGCGTGACGATTAACGTTGATAAATATATTTTTGGCCAATCCTGTGTCGATTTTCTCGGTCACCGAATTGACCATAATGGTATTCGCCCACTCCCCGAAAAGACGCAGGCAATCGCGGATTACCCAATGCCTCAGTCTTTCAAACATTTGCGTCGTTTCCTCGGGATGGTCAACTAGTACAATCGTTTCATTCCAGATTGTTCCCGGCTACTTCAGCCGCTGACAGATTCACTAAAAGGCAAGTCCCGAAAGTTTGAGCCAACAACAGAAGCTATTGTGGCATTCGATAAGATCAAGCAGGCGTTATCCAACGCCACAGCGCTTATCCACATGGAAACCAATGTTGATGCACCTCTCGTTCTCAGAACTGATGCAGCACAAACTGCCATTGGTGCCGCTTTACAGCCGTTGATCAACAACCAACCTCAACCTTTGTCTTTTTTCTCCAAAAAGCTTCAACCTGCTCAAACACGATACAGCACATTCGGACGTGAACTTCTGGCTATATACCTTGCCATTAAGCACTTCCGACATCTACTTGAAGGACGTACCTTCACTATCCTAACGGATCACAAACCGCTAGCTTTTACCTTCCGCGGTTCCTCCGATTGATTTTCACCTCGTGAGACCCGTCATCTAGACTACATATCACAATTCACGACAGACATTCGTCACGTTGATGCCACTAACAACGCTGTTGCTGACGCAATGTCTCGTATCGATCTCCATCATATATCACGTCAAACTATTAATCTCGAGGATATTGCGGCTCACCAAGAAGACGATCCTCAGTTCGCAGATTTGAGGACTAACACTTCACTGAAACTCTCTCAATTGCCCATTGTTAATTCCGATTCCAAAGTCTATTGTGATCTACCAACCGGCAAGCCCAGACCTTTTGTTCCGCAGCAGTTCCGCAGACTTATTTTTGATCACCTGCATGGCCTTTCCCACCCTGGCTTTCGAGCCACGGTCAAGTTAATCACTGACCGCTACATATGGCACAATATGCGTTCCCACATCCAAAAATGGGCGAAGCATTGTGTCACTTGTCAGATTAGCAAGATACATCGGCACACGATCACCGTACCGGGCACATTTGCGTTACCCGACGCTAGAATTAAACATGTGCACCTTGACCTCGTTGGACCACTTCCTCCATCCAACGGTTTCCAGTACTTACAGATCTGTGTCGACCGTTTCACACGATGGCCTCATGCCGTAACTTTACGAGACATTTCCACCGAAACCCTTTCGCGGACCTTCGTTGAAATCTGGATATCTCTGTTTGGCACCCCAGCCACGATCACAACAGACAGAGGCCCTCAGTTCAATTCCGCTCTCTTTCGAGACCACAATCGTTTACCCAGCTGTTGTCATCTGCGAACAACCGCCTACCATCCAGCCGCTAACGGTCTTGTTGAACGTTTTCATCTTCAACTGAAAGCCGCAATTACCGCATCACAATCGAGTACGCACTGGTCCGAACAGCTACCAATTATCCTTCTTGGCATTCGCAACACGATCAAAGAAGACCTAGGTTTTGCCCCGCCGAACTGGTTTTCGGCACAACTCTCAGGCTTCCCGGTGAGATGGTGTTAGAATACAGAATCACTGGCGAACTAGACCCAACTTCCTATGTGGTACGATTGCGACAACATTTTTCTTCAGTCCGGCCAACACCGCCCAGATTTAGCCATCGGCATCAGCAAGTCCACTCTGATTTGCATACCTGCCCTTTCGTTTTTGTGCGCGTCGATGCGGTGCGTAAACCCTTGACACCACCGTATGAGGGCCCTTTCAAAGTTCTTGCTCGCAAAGAGAAATACTTCATATTAGATAGAAACGGTTCGAAGGATTCTCTGAGCCTTGATTGCTTAAAACCAGCGTACGTCGAAACTAAAACACCACAACAAGCCACAGGACAGACGTTTCCTAGTACCCCTCCTACCCAGCCAATGTGTGAACCCTGTGTGCTCTCCTCTACAGCCTCCACTGAACCAGTGAGTGAACCATATGCACCAAAGCACAGACGCTCTGAACGCGCTGTTGTTTTGCCTTCCAAACTAATTGCTACCAATAACGCACAAATTTCTAGCGTTCGTTCTCCCGACTCACGCTCTAGGAGGGGAGCCCTGTAGTGTTTATAAATTCTTCACATTTTTCCTTGTAACTTCCTATTCTATCTTCCGTCAATTTTTGTACAGTTGTTTTAACTCACATCAAGATGTATACTTTTCTTCGAATTTCGTTCGTCTTTTGGTTTCGCTGACGTCGTGCAGCCTTCGAGTGTTGTGCGTGTGCTTCGCATCGGTTGTCGGATCTAAATTTACGATCAGCGTTCGATTACCCCGTTCGTGTCATCGGACAGGTTTGCTGATTTTCACCTCTTGTAACCTGACCGTGAGCAATCGTGCTAAGGTCCTATTCGCAGCGGTTCTAACTCTCTGTCAGACACTATGCATGTGGAATTCAACGTTTTTAATGCTCCGATGTGGATGCGAAAATTATACCAAAGCCGCATGAGCTGAGTCTATATGGATAAGACAATGGAACATAAAACTCATTTGCCCCGTCTGAACTGCGATAAAGCAAGCATTTCCTACAGAAATACTACCAGTTTCGACTCTTTGAGGCTATTTTATACGTCGTTATGGTTGTATCACTGGCATTAATGAGCCAGGGTGGTCTTCCAGTGATAATAAAAAAAACTAATGTGAGAAAATTCACAAAATGTGTCCAGGTGAGAAACACCTTGGGTTCCGCTTTGGTTAGACACGAATATCACTTCTTTTGGGGTTGCGCCATCTCAAGCATGACTGATTAGTGGGCCACAGGTGCTAAAGCACACAACTGTGCATTAAGGTGCTAGTTTAGAGCTCTATTTCTCTTAGCTGAGAGTCGGATGCAAGTGCCTGTGGTGTTGGACCAGAAGAACGCAATCGTTCACTGGAGAAACATAATCAGTTTCAGCACGTTGAGATTATGTTATATATCTTAATGGATGTGCCACCAATGCTAATGAGCTATAGATGTCTTCTATTGATAATAGAGAAATAGGTGTCCAAAAAATTAGCGAAATGCATGCAGGTGGGAAATACCACGAATGCCGCGTTGGTTAGGCATGATCAACTCATCTTATAGAGGTTGCACTTTCTCATTTGTGATAGATTATTGGGCCGCATGTGTTAAAGCACACTATTTCTGCATCGCGTTGCTATTTTGAGCTCTAACTCTCTTGGTTGTGAGTCCGATGCAAGTGCAAGTGATATTCACCAGTGTAAGGTAATAGAAAACTGGGAGATCACAACAGCTATTAACATGGAGGTTTCCTGGTGGGAAGCTTTCACATTGTCAGGCAAAATGAATAAACAATAATATAACGCAAGCAGAGAAGATAACGGAAAACAAGTGGGAGCTGGTTGTTCACCCACCATTACGCATTACGTATGGTAGGCTTTGGAGCCAGGTAAAGGTTAAAATTACGTAAGAACGGCCAAGGAAAGAAGAAGTGGTGGTCAAAATATCTGGGTGTCTAGCTTTCCAGGTGACAGGGGCCTCACTGCCGCATGGTTAGCTTTTTGCCAGCGAAAGGGAATCCGGTGAAATTGTTGTGCAAGCATACAGGATTGAATAAAAGTATCTGGTTTTTCATAATGCCTGTCTACCAGCATTTCCCATAGTGATAGACATACGTATAACTCAGATAAAACTAAATGTACGGGCCAAGAAAGCTTAAGTGGAGAGTAAATGCCTGAATACAGGTTATGGTGATACTGCCTTCG
This sequence comes from Dicrocoelium dendriticum, assembly GCA_944474145.2. Taxonomy (NCBI): domain Eukaryota; kingdom Metazoa; phylum Platyhelminthes; class Trematoda; order Plagiorchiida; family Dicrocoeliidae; genus Dicrocoelium; species Dicrocoelium dendriticum. Next base: position 14,288,658 of record OX104061.1, read on the forward strand.
AGGTTGGTAGGTGGCTCTGTTATATAATCAGCAGTGTAAAGTAGCGTGTACTTAAACCTAGGGGAGGGCATCGGTTATGGGCAACTAGTAGATGCCGATTACGTAGGCTAGTAGAAATAACTATAAAGCAGGCAATTTATACGACTATTTTAGACAGATAAATGGTAACTTACGGGTGCACCATATGTGTTGACAACAACGCTAGAACATGGCATTTCACATGAGGCTTAATGTTGTTAAAATGTTTTTAGTAGACGTGACTCATGGGTCACAAGTATAAGTATTCGCAAGAGACCAAGTGGACTAGGTATTTGGAAAATACTAAGGAGTAAAGATGGAGACGAAGGAACCAAAGTGTAGAGGAGAAGGAAGAAGTGAAGTGAAGTTTGTCCGTTCGGATTGCTTCCCCAATGCTATGCAATATCCTACCTGGTCAGTGCCTACAGGCTTATGATGCTCCCATTCAATAGTATAAGGCTGCTTTACGTGTTGATCTGTTGAACAGTAAGAAACTGGACGTCGAGAAGGGGCTTTCAAAGGATTTGAGCCACCGCTTAGTGTTTCCAGTTTGCCTTTGCAACTTTTTTTGAAATCTGGGTCCTTCAGCCGTTCATCATATCTCTTAAGCTCAATGAGAGAGATGAATGGCGGACAATGTCCCGGTGCAAGACCTTGGGACTGTCGTTGCAGCATCTGCAACATTGCTTCGGACATGCGGCGATGGCCGACCAGTTCTGACCGAATGAGGCATAACTCATCTAAAAATAAAGCTGAGTGCAATGCAATGCATCTGCGACGGCTTACAGTTAATGGTCTTAATTTCCTGCCGTACCTCCAGATTGCATGTTGCAACGTCAGCAATAGCAGCGGGCGCGATTCCTGTTTAATAGGGCCAGTACGAACGCGATCCTTACGGTTGCTTGTTGATGACCCTGGATGTGGTAGACTAATGCCAATAAAGATAGAGGTAGGTGCACGTTCGTATGTTGCTGCAGCAGGCCTTTTGGGTTTGGTGGGACGCGTGGCATCTCCGTCATCTGAGCTAGAACGGACGGGACAGCGTCTAATGGAAAATAAGAAGCTCCATACTCATATTAGACGCTTAGCTGGAAAGCCCATCGGAATAGTATCGTCTGTAGATGGTAGCATGCCGCGCTCTGATTGACGTTACATATCTCGGGCACGCTGGAATATAACTTAGGAGGTGGGTTAATATAACTTAAAGACTTACTCGTGTTAACGATGATGAACACTGCAGTGCTGGCCACATCGACCCCTGGTGTATTGTGATTTTCACCGCTACATAGTAGTGCGTACCGTGCGCCGAAGGTATTTGGGCGTACGCACCTTCTTCTCTAAGCTAGGTATTACTGACAACAGTTATTAAATCTTCGAAGCCAAGTAGTTTGACAACGCTGTATCCTTGAAAAGCCATCAGTGCTGAAAAAAGACGCCGATATTCAGCGTGCATAACTGTGTGGCACAGGGTAAAGTGCAAGGAAGTCGTTCAACGGAAAAGTGATACACTTGAATAGAATATGCTAGGCGGAAAAGCTACATACGTCTGTGGACAATTGCGATGAACGGAAAATGTATGCCGTTGAGGAATCCATGCCATGCGTGCACAGATTACGAAGTTTCATAAATTTCAGGCATTGCACGATCATGTTTCCAGCCACATTCACAGACACATCCGTGAGCACTCTGGGTTTGGCATCGATGATGGCGACGTTATCCGGCTTCACTGCGGAAAACAAAATGCCCTGCAAACAAAACGCTTTATGACCCTTATATGTACACATCTATACACTCCTACCCGTGCTTGCTTTGCTGAAAGTAGGAGGAAGCTGTTCCACTTCCGACGTACGCCGCATGATTTGATCAACCGGACGCGGGGAATTGTGAATCACGCGCTTGACGCAAAACAAGTGAGACTCAACGGGAAATGCTGAGAAGCTGTCTAACGTCCCCATCTTCTCTACGTCAGCAGGCGGATGAACCAATGAGTGAAGGTTCCACGTCATCTCACTAGGACCATAAAGATCAAAGTAATCAATTAAAAAACATGAATTAAAGGAATAAGGAAATCTAATAATGCAGTGTGAAGGTGAGGGCGGCACATAATATACATAGCAAACGAGAGCATTAGAAAGTTATGCTAGAGAGTCTCAGGCAATACCCCGCTTAAACACGCTGGTCCGGCGTATAGCAAGACCTGACGCAACTCCGTTGCCTTCCAAGTTCGGTATTCATCCAGTGATCGAAGCTTACGTGGAAAGTCCCATGTTCAAGAAGGTCCGAAGTCATGCAACCGTTCGTTTGCTAAAATCAATCGCTCCATGCGCAGTGGAAATCCACTGTCAGCGGGCGAAGTGAGCCAGTTTTTTAGCAGCCTCCGCATTACACCCAAACATACTGAATGCATATGGGCAATTGGAAAGCCCTCAGCCAAATCTACATTCAAAACAGCGAAAGGCGACGTTTGGCTGTTATTCCTTCGAACGGATGCGTCAGTTCGCAGTGTGCTATCCGTAAGTGAGTATGTCACCTTGCGGCTCATATACTTACCACGTTGGGTGCACTTGTCACAGCTGTCATAACCCGAGTGTTCTTTCTTGCGTTTCACCTAAGCGCTTGCAGGGATATCACAGATAACGGCTTTCAGGTGGAATAATGCTTCGCGTTTCAAAGAACGGATCTCATAAATTAAGTCGTACAAATAATCGTCCACGTCTTTCGGTTTTGAGGTCCCAACATAAACATCGACAATGAATGGCTTTGTGAACACTGGCTTTATGACACGGCACAAGATCGACCATATAAGCACCTTGGATGCATTAAAAGGTTTAAATCCGTCAATATGCCACTTATAGTCCACAGTGTCATCAGCTGAGAGCGAAAGAGCAGAGCATGCACGCTGTAAACCTCTCAGCAGACCTACGTGACAGTAAGCGCCCGGTGCAACTACCAGTATGCGGGAGTTCCGTGGGGTTCGCATCAGCGTCCGGCAATTTTTGGCACAGTTGGCATCCACGGTTGTACAAGCCCCAACCGTGGGCGAACAAAAGACGCTGGTACCTGAGCTTTTGCAATCAGTTTCCTTAAGTTATGGACCAATTCATCGAGGTCCCTGTCATCTTCACAGCAGTTGCTAACGTTATCAGATAGCTGAACTGTGTAAGCAATCATATTTAATATATGCTAATAATCCTCTTACCCTTCTGTCGTTTAGCTGATGACAACAGAAACACTTCTTCGTAGCTAAATCCTGCTGTCATTCTTTTTGCTGCAGGGCAAATGGTGCTACGAGGCGGAAACTGTGCAGTTACTTGATAACTTTTTCAACATGGCATGCTGAGAATGAATACGTACGTATCAAACAAGCTATAACGGGAAAACTGATGGGTGTGCCTGAGGAAACGCAGTTTCAAGTGAGCTACACTATAACGCAAAACCAAGCGGTATCAGTGGACCGGGACTCTCATATCTGAGATTTGCCTAGCGGCGGGTTTGGTTCGGTAGGTATGCCAGGCCAACTGCAGAGGTTGCCATTAGATGACGGTTTGTATATATAAATAGTATACACATGTTAACGGTGTATGTTTTGTATTAAAGAAGGTTAACGTGGTTCTCATAGTTGGGATAGACTACAAGAGTGTTGGACATCACTTGGCGCCACATTTGTAACTGTCAGCATGGTGGATGAATCTGAGAGATTATGTCTTTTGGTGGGTACTATTATCGGAAACTTGATGAGGATGAGTCCGATGTAAGGAAATTTGCAACTGCCACGGGTTTTTGCAAACATACGGCTTACTCCATAGCATTATGAACGGCGAACGTGGAAGGGGTTGCCAGATGAGTACCCGTACCGGGTATATGCAGTGTCCCTATATTCATGGCAGGCGTAGCAACGGTCCTGGGAAACTGCAAGTTGCTATTTTTACGGTATAATAAATGCCACATTGTTACAAGATGCTGATTGCTGAGCCCATTTCTCTTTCATGTTGAAGTTTTAATTTTATGAACGAGGGAAATTGCATTTGTGGCATTGTCATGGTTTCAATTTTGGGAAGCCATGGCTATATCCACCAAACAGGCGGTTGCCGGGGACGCGGGAGAAAGAGGAGTTTCCCTGATGTTCGTGTTCAACTTGCCAGAAGACAATGGCAAGTTGTCAGATCCTGCATCTATTTGTTCACTGTCGAATGTCAGTTTACCTGTTAGCAACGACCTTGTTAGATACGAACCCTCAGACAGCGTGTTTGGTTCGGCTGTTAGCAAAGGAGAACAGCAGGTTTCCGCCTTTGTCAAAAGAAGACGAAAGAGGGTTAAAAAGCGGCGAAACCCACGGCGGACATGAGAAATCCGTCGGGCGCCCATTCCCCTCCTCAAATTCTACTACTACGGAATCGTTGCAACTGGAAACATCTACGACATTAGAGTCTATAAAAACGGACACTAAACTGAAACCGCCGACGTCCATGGAGCGTTCGGTAAATACTGCGCGTCGCAGAGACTCGTCTACTGACTGCGGTGTTATTTTCAGGAACGTCACTGAGTCTTCTGCCGTTCTCCCAAAAGACCGGACGCTAGATTACCTTCAGTGGTAAAGAATATGCATTACCAAAATCTCGCCTCCCGGCTTCCCTGGCGTGACTGTGCGCAAACTAACCAGACTCAGTAACTTGCCAGCTGACAAGTCACGCCCTCGCTTGTCGCCAGTTGTTCTGTCCACTCCGGAGGAGCGACAAGCATTTCTGCGTTTCGCCTTTAAGCTCAAGGGCACAGGTGTCATCGTGCACCCAGACCTCACTTTGGCGGATAGGCTGAAATGGCGGGAAGCTGTGATGGATCTTAAAACCCGCCGTGAAGCAGGAGAAAATGGTACCTGCTTGGTGGGGGTTTGGGTGGTGAGACGGCGGTCCACTTCCGCCCTACCAGAGCCGGTTCTGGTGGCGCACGATCCCGGACTGACAACGTTAACTCCCTTCGGGTAATCTTAAGCAATGTGTGTAGCCTGCGAAACAAGCTGTGCGAAGTCGGCGCTCTTGTCGATGACTGCCGTTCGGATGTTCTCGCATTCATTGCAACGTGGTTGTCCACCGACGTCATTGCCAGTGAAGTGTGCTTGCCAGGCTAAGCACTGCTGAGATGTGACTGCACCTCTGATGGACGCAGAGGTGGCGTTGCTTTGTACGTTAACTCCGAACTTACTGTCTTTAAGACGTATAGCTTCAGATCATCAGAAGTTGATGTTGACTCACTCGCGGTTAACCTGTGTATTGCCCCCGCGCAACTTAAAGTTGTGCTGGTCTATAGAAGCCCCGACAGTGTTGCTGAGAGGCATTCTGATTTCATCCGCGGGCTTTCGGCAAATAAGTGTTTGGTGATGGGGGACTTAAATCTTCCCGACGTTGACTGGCAGAATTTTTCCTGCGGCGCTGTTACAAGGTGTTTGGCTACCGAGCTTCTCGAGCTGGCGTTTTATGCTTCCGTGCACCAATTTGTCGATCGGTCAACTAGATTCATGATGGGTCAAAACCCGTCCCGCTTGGATTTGATCTTAGCTAACTCTATTGAATTTTTCGCGGATATTTTATACAAATCACCTCTAGGTGCTAGGAACCACGCAGGTCTTTTATTTTAGTGCGCCCTTAGTCGTCAGACTGATGATCATCCCGACCGAGTTCCAAATATATGGCGCGCGGACTTTTAGACAACAAAAGCCGAAGCCATAAAGTCGCCTTGTGTCATTTTGAAACGTGACGGCATTCAAATTGCCTGGGACAGATTTAAATCGTGCTTGAATGAGCTCCCTCTCCCCCATACACCATTATCAAACAGGAATAAAACTAAGGCAAAGCCACACTGGTTTGCTTCTGCTGTACGCAAACAACTTAACAGACGTGCCAGATTTTGGCATACTTACTTATCTGCTCCTTCATTATGCACCGCTCGTGAACACTGGGCCGAAGCCGTTGATTGCGGCTTCACAGCTTCCAGCTGTGACCTTAAGTCGAGCTGCCAAACCTTAGCTGAAAAACTGCATTAACTCGTTTCCCAGTTCTCCTCGTAGGATTCGTCTGGTATAGATAAGGTCTCCTCGACGTCGGCGATAGTCTAAGGAAAAGAGGTTCATCCTCTGTAGTGGGGTGGGGTGAGGGATTGCGTAGCCCAAGGACAAATTTCGAGACTGGTCGCTAAATGTTTTCTATCTTATCACTTCCATATTTAGATAGAGTGTCTATGACCGGAGGTCCGAATTCAAGAATGTGACAGATATGGGAGGTGAAGAAAAGTCTAAATAAGTGCGGCGTCATTTTAGAGAATGATCTCCTTATGCCGTCCCACATCTTTTTCAACACAGCAGTTCTCTTTAACGGGTCAAGGGTCATTTTGAGATCAGAAGAACTTATTGTGCCCAGGTCCTTTTCCTGTGTGGCAACCTTGAGTAGGTGTCCGCCATTGTGATACATGCCCAGTGGTTTAGCAACACCTATAGAAAGGACCGAGCACTTATCCTTTTTGACCGGCAAACCACACTTGAAAGTCCAACAGTGTGGTAGGTCACGCGTTTCCTGTAATCCGGCGGAGTCTTCGAGGCTGGACACTTACGACCATAGGTTGATGTCGTCTGCATAAATCAGGCAGTCCGTTTGTAGCATACTAGGTATCATCGATATTTCTTGAACGATTCTCGTCCGAGAACGGAGCCTTGTGGTACGCCACTATACATAGGCACTGAGAATGAAAGCGTATCGTTTACTTTGACTTCCAAATTTCCGGCCTTGCAAGAAGTCAACGATCCATAGTAGGATGTTCCCTGTTACGTCAATTCCGCAGAGCTTAGAGAGTAATTCCTAACTTGGGACTCTGTCAAAAGCTTTGCTGAAGTCGATGAAGACCACATATAGACCTTTTCCGGCGTCCACTGATTTAGACCCCTTTTCTCTAGCGACTACCAAGTTAGTGATGCAGGAATGCCCCTTCCTGAAGCCATGCTGGGCGACTGAATTAAAAGTTCCGATCTTCGCAGTGCCGGTTGATAGCATATTTAATGAGCTTTTCCATGATCTTACAGGCGACCGACGTCAAGCGAATTGGCCGATATTTCGCAGGGTCCTGGCGGTTTCCGCCTTTTTATTTCGGCATAACTACACCCGTCTTCCATTCGACAGGTAGTCGACCAGCTTTAAGAAGGAGCTGAAAGATTTGCCAAAGTGGGACCGAAATGAATTCTGCTACCAGCTTTAGTAAATGTGGGTGTATCCTGTCTGGGCCTGGTGAGAAAGATGAGTTCAGTTCTAGTGGTAGCTTCAGTGTAGCACCCGTATCGATATCGAAATGACCGTTGCGTACACGTCCTTTCAATGGGATGGAAAATGCTTTCTGTCCCCAAAGATGCCGCCAGGTTTAAGAAGTCCGTTCCACCTTGTGCAGAGCGTAAAATGACTCCACTTGTTGTGCGGTCATCGTCGCCTCGTACCTCACGCTAGCCTTACTGCTGCTGCAGGCTTCCTTGTCGGCAATAAGGCTTGGCTTCATGTCCAGCGGAACAAACCTTATGGTCACGTGGTGCTAAAACTCGACGAATAAGTTTCCTCCGATTTGCGAAACGTTCGCCAATCGGTCGGATATGTAGTGACCGGTGCACTGACGATTTATGGTGCCGCAAGCAGATGCTCAAGCATGGTGGCAGCGATACCAATGCTGGTGCACTTCTACACAATAACGAGTGCCTTATATCTCATTGGGCCCCGGGAAAGATTGTTGGGCAAGGGAGCGCTGTAGTAAGGTAATACTGCGGAACCCGCTTCAAAAGGTGCATGGATATGATACTGCGCGGTGGAATTAGGTTTCTCTACATTCCTTAAGCATATCACGTAAGTGAACACGTCATCCCTGTTTTACTGATTGCACGACATTTCCTTGTTATCTAATTCTTGTCTTCGTAGGATTCCTGATTCATGATAGGGTAGGTGACAATGCTAGACCAAAAATTTATCAATGGTGGAATTTGTAGCTTCGATGAGTCAGACGCCCGTATGCACCCACTTTTCCTGTTGATGAGTGGCACCGCACTGAAAGATAATCAAACTTTTACCACCGAACTGCGATACTTTTTATTACCTCGCAAGTTTGTCTAAGACCTTGATGACGTGAACAATGCACTCCACTATCGGGAGGTGCGCTATATCGCTTTCATGTGATTGAGTAAGTCAGCCCCGCGTTACATCTATGCATACTGCTTTCATGTGTGTCTACGCAATAAATTTCCATTTACCACTCCTCAGTGTTGGCGCGTTGTGGGTCAAGAGCGCCTCACGCGCTCCCCATGATGACGTGAATATTCGGAATCGGTACAGACGTCAGCGCTCCATTTATGTCTCTTTTTCGTTACCATTTTCATATTGTCACGAGTACTCAGCCTAATGCCCTCAACGGAGTTGCATACAATGACGGAAACAAATGAAAAGCCATGTGACTCCATTCCAGTTGTATCAGTAGCGTTAACAAAGCCCATTAATTACGTTATTTTTGTCGCAATGCCTAAGGTTACCACTGTAGCTTCCCTCCTAACAACAATAATGCCTACTATGCAACCTATATGCATTTCATAACCACTGGTTATGGAGGCGCGATCCACCTATAGCACAGTCTTCTCCCGTGCCCATTATACTGCCACCAACGAGAGATCTACGGAGGCTTATGTACTGTCAGTGAAGAACGCCTGTGAGACCAGTCATTTCTAATTCCATGGTGGCAGAGTTGATGCACTTGCACTGGAAACAGTTAAAATCATTCCTGTGGGCGTGCAGATGCATTCCATTTCCTTTCGTTAGCAGTGCTTACTATACCGCCGCTGCTGGGCCATGTTGGTATTAGTAACCGCCAGTACTGAAGAACTATGGTTCTAACGATGGCGATTATGCTCGGTCCGATAACGAGACCAATGCTCCGCGACCAATATAGCACTACTAATAAGAAGCCCTCAAGGCGTGTGCAGCAGGTATATGAGGCTTCCCTAGAGCCTATATGAATGCAAATATCATGGAACCAAACTAGCATAATTGAAGGCCGTTCCTGTAGGTCCTGGCGCCGATAACATAACTGTCGCTGTAGGCCATACTTAGGCTTCCCTGTGGAACATACCTAGGCTTACCAAGCGCCGTTCCTTTACAGAAGTGAAGTCAAAAATATCTATCTGTTTAATGCTCTTTATGACACTGCTGCTATAAAACCCATGATACTTTTCCATGCATCGCTCGTGCAACCAATCGCGGCCAACACTGGAGGGCGGTTCAGTGAACAAACAAACGCCACCCGTGAGGCAATCATATGGCCTTACTATATATCCGTCATGTTCGCAGGAACATAAACCTATCTATAGTCTTGCGTATATATGTGGGCTACTTGTATGAAAACATCGCAAAAACGTTCATTGACTTCTTCCTTCTTCCATTTGCCAGCCTATTATTTCCTATGCTTCCTATAACTTCCTCATATACTGGGTGCGATAAATTTCCCTTAGTATTATTCACAAAATGGTATTAGCTGATTAGTGAAATGCGTACCTTACTTTACTCCTGACACCTTGATATGCAACATTACAGATACCCGTTAAACTCCATGAAAACTGACGGGCACATCCATGATTATTTACTCTTTTACGTACTTATAAGGTCAGTTATATCTCTTTAATGGAAAGAATGTATACCTTGGTCCACTGACGTCCAGCTGCGGGGATTTGCGTTAGATAATCGTAGTGAGGACTAATAACGTGCGGTCCCCTTAAATGGCATAGAACTGATGATCAGTGTTACCGTCACACGCGTACAAATGTCTACGTAAGGATATAAGCGTGGATAGAGTGGAGGAGCAATAGCATTTCTAATCAAGTTGGTTCCAAAATTAGGAATGCATATTTTGTAACTATATATATGCATTCCCTTTCTGACAGCATTATTTATACATAAATGTACGCCTTATTAACCTATATATATATATAAATATAACTAAGATTGAGGTTAAGAATGCGTGCATTTAAGTATACATAACGGAGGCTGCACGTGAATGCATATATTTAATTACAAATATATGCATTTTAATCTTGTATCTATGTATATATATAAGGTTTTGTCAACCATTTATGTACCCTAAGGAAGCTCATTCCGCCGTTGTGAGCATTTAGCCACCACATATTGACCAGGAACCGACATGCATCTTCCATTCTCCTTCACCTTAGATCACTTGACTTACTGCTCCCCAGGCATTCATATATGCGACTGACGCTTTCGCGTTACTTTTCCTTTATAAATACGCCTTCCGTAACAAATCCCATAGGTAAATAGGTATGCGCATATCGCATGGTTATGTGCCTATTCGTGCCACATCCGTTCACCCCGTTATTGGCATATTATTCTCGTAGCCATTTCCGTTCTTGTCCACCTATTTCTCGGAGTACGCTAACTATTCTGCCCGGTCGTTTCCCAAAAAAGAAATCCCATAGTAGCATGTGAGGTAAGCAAAATATCATTTTCCCTTCAATTTAAGTGCATAACCCTTCATATAATCCCTTAAAGTGGCTATTCTTCATTTTCTGAATAACGAAGTGCAATATTTACGTATCCAATAACATAGGTCCAATTTAGACCCATTTATGCAATTGGAAACTCCGGGCACCTGCTACCAAGGTTACAGTAAACTATGGTACTATAAAAGTTACAGGACCCCGATTCCTTTATACATCCGCTACTGGATTATTTATAGTATTTGCAAATTATTTAACTACATTTCAGTATCCTACTTTACCATTATACCCCCGGCTGTGCCGGTTGATCTTGGCCCGCAAACCCGTTCCCGCCAGATATGAGAGTCCTGGTCCAAGCAAGCTCAAAAATTTCAATTTACAGCCAAGGAGGAGGAAACCGAAAACGGACTAGGATTAACCAGTCCTACAAATTAGTGACCCCGATTCGCACGCGCGAATTCAACTTTTTTCTCGTTTGTACTTTTTGGTGAGTTCGTTCCTTTCTCTCGCTTATATACTTATATTCATTTGTTTCTTGCGTAATTTTAGTACTTTTATCGGATTTTGTTCATTCTTTATCTTTCGACTCACATTTCGAGAGTGTCATCTGAGTCGTTTCACAGCATAACCATGCTTACTTTGGCTGTTCCAAGGTTCACGGAACACAGTCCAGAAGTTTGGTTTAGGATATTCGCGATGGAACCAGGAAATAAGGGCATAACGGCGGACCGTCCAAGGTACAATCAGCTCGTCCCACGGCTTTCTCCGTTGGTAGTGACGCTGATTGAGTACATTCTACTCTGCCCATAGAATGAGGCAAAGTATGAAACGATGCAGGAAGCGATTTTGAAAGAGGTACAGCCCAGCGCACGAGCTCGATTTGAGCAGCTCAATGGTCTCAGGCTTGGAGATTGCAAGCCGTCGGCATTGCTCCGCGAACTTCAGCCCATCGCTGGTCCCTTATTCTTGAGCGAAGAAGGGATAAAGGAGCTGTGGTTTGCACGTCTCCCAGACCCATTGCCGGTAATGTTGTCCATGTTTATAGATGCACCCCTGAAAGATTTAGCTACCAAGGCAGACGCTGCGTTCGAACGTTTTCCGCAGCAGACGACCAGTAGCTCCGGTGACGTATTCTCACCGATGAAAACCGAATCCCATGTTTGTTCCCAGTCGCTAGGCCGATCTGACTCTAAAGACGAGAAAATTGCGCTACTTCGCAGCAGGATAGCAGCAATGAAGGCTTCGAAGCAGCGTGTGCCATGGTCAAATGCTGACCACGTTTTGGCTGTCGTTTATTGCGGCTCCTCTGTGCCTGCACCGAGTACGTCACGTTCGGCACGAAAGCGCAACATTTTCCTTACAATTTCCCAGTAAAACAATGTCAAACCCGTCGAAGAAGTATGTTGGTATCACTGCCAATACGGTGGAAGAGCTAGACGTTGTCGTGCTCCCTGCATTAGGCGCGACCCATGGAAAACGAATAGCCCGCATACTAGCAATACAGACGTATCATTCAATAACCAAGCGAACAGACTGTTTTACGTTATGGATCGACGTTCTTCCATCACGTTCGTCAGCGACACGGGAGCCGAAGTCAGCGTCATCCCAGCGACCGCTAGCGACAACCACTCGAAGCCTACGTACAATTTGCTTGCGGCCAACGGTTCTCCGATAGCTTCATTTGGTCAGCGCATGATGAACCTAGACCTCAATCTTCGCCGAGATTTTCAGTGGGTCTTCATGGTTGCGTCTGTACCCATCGCAATTATCGTTATCGACTTCCTCCGACCTTTTGGGTTGCTTGTTGATGCTCGTCGCCACAAACTTTTAGACGATCGTACGAAACTAGGTGTTGATGTTGTCCTTTCAGATGCCCCGATAATCAGCCCTGTATTTCGGATCGCAGACGCAACGTCCGACTACTTGAGCCTCCTCTCCGAACACCCGCCACTGGTTGGACCGGCTGCAGAGCTTCCACCAGTCACGACAGAGGTCGCTCACCACACAGTTACGCGCGGTCAACCAGTCAACGCACGCCCAAGACGGCTTGCTCCTGACAAACTACGGGCCGCACAAGCCGAAGTTGACCACATGCTTCAACTTGGTATCGTCAGACCGTCCAACAGCCCATGGGCGTCGCCTCTGCACATGGTCCCGAAGAAGGTCATGGGGGACTGGCGTCCTTGCGACGACTACCGATCCCTGAATACGGTGACCACGCCCGATCGCTATCCGATCCCACACATAGTGGAGCTCACCGCCAGTCTGGCAGGTAAAAGTATCTTCAGCAAAATCGACTTGGTACGCGCATACAACCAAATTCCGGTAGCCGAAGCGGACATCGCTAAAACTGCCGTGACGACTCCATTTGGTTCGTTCGAGTTTCTGCGCATGCCTTTTGGTCTAAGGAATGCCGCGCAAACCTTTCAGCGCTTCATCGACCAAGTTTGTCGCGGCTTAGACTTCGCTTACGCGTATCTCGATGACATATTAATCGCAAGCTCTTCACGAGAAGAGCATATGCGCCATCTACGAACGCTTTTTGATCGTTTATCTCAACAAGGGGTGACGATCAACGCAGAAAAGTGTTCGTTTGGTGTCGATTCAGTCAACTTCCTCGACCATCGTATCTCCTCTTCAGGCGTCGTGCCACTGCAGGATAAACCTCAAACCATAATCGACCAACCCGAGCCACGTTCTTTCAAACAGCTCAGGCGTTCTGATGGCTTTGTCAACGTTTACCGACGATTTATGCCCAGCGGCGCCTCGCTGATGCAACCCCTCACGGACCTTCTCCGAGGGAAACTCAAGAAGTTTGAATTCGCTGCCGCAGCACGCGCTGCTTTTAAGTCTCTGAAAGAGGCTATCGCCAACATAGCTTCTATAGCGCATCACGATTCCGTCGCCCAACTGTTCCTCAGTACTGACGCGTCGGACGTAGCAGTCGGCGCTGTTTTGCAGCAACAAGTAGCCGACACGTAGAAACCCTTAGCCTTTTTCTCCAAACGCCTACAACCTACCGAATCTCGCTACAGCACGTTCGGTAGGGAACTACTAGCCGTATATCTAGCGATACGTCACTTTCGACACGTCTTAAAAGGGCGCTGCTTTGCCGTCTTTACCAACCACAAACCCCTGACTTACGTGCTAGGCTCGACTACCGACCGATACTCTCCTAGAGAGTCGCGCCACCTTGACTATATCGCTCAGTTTACGACCGATATACGGCATGTCTCAGGTGTGCACAACGCCGTCGCCGATGCACTTTCCCGCATTCAAGCTACCTCCGCTGACGCCGGCACTGCTGTCGACTTGGCAGCCATGGCCACAGCACGACTCAACGATCCTGAGGTTGATCTACTACGCAGGTCTCCCTCACTGGATATACGACCCGTTTCGCTGACATCAGCAGACGGAACGATAATCTGCGACTTATCTCTGGGCACGCCGCGCCCAGTTGTCCCACGCGAGGTTTGGAAGGCCGTATTCGACACGTTGCGCGGCTTGTCTCATCCAGGCGTTCGTGCATCGGTTAAACTCGTAACCGCCCGATTCGTTTGGCGCAATGTTAATCGGGACGTCCGTACCTGGGCAGCTGCTTGCCTTCCGTGTCAACGCGCGAAGGTGCACAAGCACACGAGAAGCGCATTAGGCACTTTTCCGACGCCAGACGCACGTTTTCATCACGTGCACGTCGACCTCGTAGGTCCGCTACCGCCTTCCAAATGCTCCGTATATCTACTGACCTGCATCAATCGATTTAATAGATGGCCTGAGGCCGACCCTATCACAAATTGCTCCTCGGAAACAGTAGCGAAAGCTTTTCTGGAGCGCTGGCCAGCTCAATACGGCTGTCCCACCATCGTGACCACTGATCAAGGGTCACATTTCTCGTCGACATTCGGCACGTTGCTTAAGGATTTAGGCTGTCGCCAGTCCGGACGACGGCGTATCATCCGGCCGCTGACGGCACGGTAGAGCGTTTTCACCGCCAGTTAAACGCAGCACTACGTGCGCACGCAGATCCTTCATGGTCTGAAACGCTTCCCTCGTTCCCCTAAGCTTAAGAAACACGGTTAAGACCGACTTCGATGCCACACCAAGGCAGCTAGTCTACGGTTGCGCGCTGCGGTTGCTCTGACAGCTGGTAGCACCAGCCCCATGTACTTCCACTTTTGACTACGGAAGTTACCTTGATCGTTTGGCTCACCAGGTGCGTGAGCTACGTCCATCTGCGCCTCGATCGCAGAACCCGCCGATGTACGTGCCTGAGAAGCTGTCTACGTGTTCACACGTCCTTCTTCGCGCAGACGGTGTTCGACAGCCTCTTCAGTCGCCGTACATAGGACCCTTCAAGGTGCTACATCGTGCGAGTAAGCGTACACTATTGACCGCGGTGGTCGACACGAAGTCGTCACCATCGACCGTCTAAAACCCGCCTTTATGGAAGAAAACCCCTCGCCTACCTTCGAAAACGTGGTTGATCCAACAGGGAAACCGGTGCCATGATGTGCCAAAGGAGAGCCAAATCAACACACCCGATTCAAATGGTCAACCAAACAATGCCCACGTGCCCTGTCCTAGAAGTCCCGGTTGTGCCGGCCACATTAAGAATAAAAGAAAACAGTAGTCAGTAACGAAAAGAAAACAGAGGAGAAGACAAGCTAATCGAATATCGTAGGCAATATTAAAATGTAAGTTAAAATGAGTTAAAGAAGCGTAAGCCGTAATAGACGAAGAAAAGTTTAAGACACGAAGGGGAAGACTTTAAACTGCAGACCGAGAGCGTCAAGTCGATGCTTGAACTCTTTCAAAGCCGGTGTCATCGCGACGTCTGCAGGCAATGTGTTCCAATAAGCTATAACCCCACGAGATAATCGAAAAGTTGCCAAACACCGGTCAGACCGGGTTTTGTGCAACTTTAATGGGTGGCCACGAAGGGTTGGCATTCGAGTTGGGCGAAACAGTCCAGTCAAATCAGGACCAATCTGACCCATCAATATACGATATGTAAGGACCAAGTCGCCCCAAAGTTGCCTGTAATACATGGAAAACATACCCAACTTACGTAGCCTCCCCGGGTACGTCAGCTTCTTTAAGTCGTACACCATTTTCCTCCCGGACCGCAGGACTCGTTCAACTACCATCTTATCACGAACCAGGCATGGAGGACAAGCCTGGACGCAGTATTCCAAGTGCGGCCTTACAAAAGCCGAAAATAGTCTAACAAACATGTCGGTGGTCATGATCCCGAATGACCTGCGGATCATCCGCAACACGTTAAAGCCATTACAAGCAGCTGTCTTTCAGTGTTCACTGGACTTGAAGTCAGATGACAGCAAAACACCGAGGTCAGATTGGAGTTGAACTCGCGGTACCTCGTTGCCGTCAAGCAAATAACGCGTCGGCGGGTCATTCGGACCAACGCGTAGAACGGAACATTTCCATAAATTAACTGGCAACTGCCACAAAATTGACCAGTCCCAAAGTCTATCCAGAGCCTCCTGTAGGATCAGTGGACCAGTCGGCTCGTCTATCGTGAACCAGAGTTTTAAGTCATCCGTAAACATTAGGGATGGCACACCCAATTTATCAGGTAGGTCATTAACGTATAATGTGAAGAGAAGGGGCCAAGAACCGAACCTTGCGGCACGTCACTGAGAACACATTGGCGGAAGGACAAGCTTGAACCCACCCGCATACACATTTCCCTTCCGATTAGGAAAGCTGAAATCCATCGTAAGACTGGTCCAGAAATATTAAAGGAATTCAGCTTGTACAAAAGGCGCGAATGTGGAACGGTGTCAAAAGCTTTGGAAAAGTCCATAAACAGCACTTCTACTGCCTTCCCGCAATCAACAGCTTCGGCCCAGTGTTCACGAGCGGTTAACAAGTTAGCAAGGCAAGAATAGCCCTTACGAATACCGTGCTGAGAAGGATTAAACAAGTCAAACGCTTCCAAATGTCCTTCGAGAGCGTCCCTCACGAGTTTTTCCAATAACTTGACCAGCACGCTCGTTTAAGTGACCGGTCTATAGTTATCAGTGAGGTGCTTATCACCTTTCTTAAAAATGGGGCAAACAATAGCCTCCTTCAAGTCCTTGGGTAGAGAGCAGCCTCGTAGAGACTTCATAAAAAGGTGCGTAATCGGAGAGCAAGGTTCATCAGCCAACTGGTACAACAGTTTGGGATGAGTAGCATCTCCACCGGCCTCTTTATTGGGATTTAATTGCCTCAAAAGCCGGAGCACTTGAGCCTCGGTTATAGAAACCTCCTCCAAGTGGGAGCCCTCAGGAACTTTTGCCTGGAGACTGATATGCGGCGGCTGTGACTCGCTAACATAAACCCCAGCATACTGTTCTCCGAGCAAACGAGCTTTTTCGTGATCCGTGACAACAGCAGTGCCGTC
This sequence comes from Dicrocoelium dendriticum, assembly GCA_944474145.2. Lineage (NCBI taxonomy): Eukaryota > Metazoa > Platyhelminthes > Trematoda > Plagiorchiida > Dicrocoeliidae > Dicrocoelium > Dicrocoelium dendriticum. The sequence continues at coordinate 14,305,601 of OX104061.1, forward strand.
CGGGCCAAACAACATTGGGATGCACGAATTCATGTTGCTTCGCCTTTTGACATAAGCGAAGAAGCGTTTCGGGTTTGATGAGGCTATACGAGCAAACTCTACTTCATGCTGTAGACAAGCACCACGTAGATACTGCCTGCAGGCATTTCGAACCTCACGATATCGCTTGAAATTGCATAATGAAGGAGCAGATAAGTAAGTACGCCAACATCTGGCACGTCTGTTAAGTTGTTTGCGTACAGCAGAATCAAACCAGAGTGGCTTTGCCCTAGTTTTATTCCTGCCAGATAGTGGTATATGGGGGAGAGAGAGCTCTCTCAAGTATGAATTAAAGCTGTCCCAGGCCGTTTGAATGTCGTCACTTTCCAAAATGACACAAGGAGACTATGCGGCCTTGGCTTTCATTTTCTGAAAGTCTGCGCGCCATATAT
>OX104061.1:14306530-14333284 GCA_944474145.2 Dicrocoelium dendriticum
ACAACCGATGCAAAGTCAGTTGCAAAGTTAGCTCGAAGCAATGGAAACCGAACTTGCCACCGCCTACCTTCAAGTTAAATAAGCCTAGCTGACTTCAAGGAGGTTAAGGGCACCCATTATCAGACACCTATTTGTTGCCTAAGTACGCATATACTCAATAACCTCCTTGGCGACACTTCCAGGAATATGTTATAACACTACAATTGTAAACTGAGTAGAGGAAGTGCACAAAATAGTTGACAGGGCTTCGCCAGCTTAATCCGGCGGATGGTAAACACAGACCATTAACATATCAAGTATACGACGCACAACGAGTTACGCCTCCACATCGGGGTCCAAGGAAGCAGTACGTAGGCAGGTAAAAACCTCACCGTCTGTGATAGCTCGGTACAAAAGGTGTAATGGTATGAGAATGTTTAAGTGAATTATCGAGAAACGTACGAATGGATATGGTATTGTTGTACATATAAACAATTATCGTATAGTCATGGCCTCGAACTCAGATTGAGCTTGTTGTATATGAAACGGCAACTGCACGAACCGATGTAAGAAGGACGCTCCGCTAAACAAATTACTGTATCCTGAGAAGCGTGTACTTAGGTGCGTTCGTTACGTTGCCCCAAGGCAAAGGATGAACCGATAAGGAGGCAGCGAAATGTGCACATATGTGTGTATGGCCGGGGTTGTGTGCATGTGTCCGTCTAGACTAGCCGTCAAGCATGCGGAACAAAAATACAACAGAGCTGATGCACGGAAATATCAGACAAATGTGTTGGCGAAGCCAGTGTTAGGTAGGGTTTTGCTATGCTGACATATGCGCACAGGTTGAGTGAAACAATAAGTAAATAATGAAATATAAATAAATAAATAAATATATTCTCGACAAAACTAACCACCCCAGTACAGGCGCGATCAAGTGGTTGACAGGGCCACAGAAACACAGAAAGCGTGTACACACCACATGACAAAGCTGCTTGTAGACCAAGTACCCAAATCCAAAATTGTACATGTTTTTGCATAGGAATGTTGTAGAAAGGTGGGGTATGACCAGTGGTATCAAAGAGAAATGTGGCTTTTCTTATGGTTCCGGTGATTTATCTCCTATTTTCCGTAGGCGTAGCAGTCCGATAGAACGTTTTATAAACACGCTGTGCTTGCAAATATAGCATATTGCGATAAGCCTCTGTGTGAAGCGGTGGGCAGTGACATCATTTAGGTGGCTTGTCACAGCCGCCACATCACAGAGTTGCAGCGTGGCTTTTTATAAAAAGAAAGCTTGCCAAGCAAAATCCCACCACGTCTCAGAACACTTCCGTTGACCATAATTTACCTAGCGTTGAGATATTTGCAACGTTTTTGTGGGACACATCTTCGAATGGCTAATAGCGGTCATGTTATACCCGAATTTCCGTTGTTTCAGCGGAAAGGTTAATCAGGATTCACAAATAACGGTTGGGGCCGGCTGTACTGGTCAGAGATAGAACTCTGTGAATGCGATGTTGCGTTATGCATGTGAGTATGAAACTCAAATCAAATTGCAGTATCATGTTCGAGCAAATAACCAAAAGGCCAGGTGTGTAGAGCTGGCAAGTCCAGGAGCCATAACCATCGCAATAAGCGGAACACTTGCATGGAGATACAGCTATTTTGAGAGGATGTTACGGACGATCAACGAGCTTGCTGTGGTTTTTAGAATCACACATGGCCCAGCGCAGTAGTATAGACCACCGACGATATACATTCGAAAGGTATAACACACACGTTGGCGAGGTGGGTGAACTATCCGTTGAATAATGGCACCAGGTCGATGAAGGTGCCGATACCAGGAGAACTACTGCACTTGCAAGGTGGACGGTGCATAACATCACAGAGACCACAAGGATATGGTGAATTAATTAAAAGGTTGTTATTTCGGTATGCTGCGAAAGATGCGGCATCACAATCTGAAGGAAGGTCTGTAAAAGTTGAAAGGGTATGGGTCTCGGGTTAGGTGGGTCTCCAGTGTAAAGCAGATGTATAGAATGAACTAAATAATGCTGCGAAGCAGGTAGCCTCAGCATTAGGAATCCGGAAATATATGATAATTAGAATGTGAGGACAGAGAGGCCGCAAGCATTTGATGCGGGAATAAGAACGTTGGTACGTTGGATGGTTTTGGATTACGCGGCATTACAAACCTAGTGAAAACATTTTCTGAGGATACAAGGATAAGAAAGTGACCGGAATGGTACAGGAAATTTTGCAGCTTGAGTCCACTAAAGCTTCACAGCTTACCTGGTAGCAGGTTATGATAAGGCGAGGAGCTATAAGACGGCGTCCCGAGCCAGCCAGATGTGGGAGATCTAAAAGAGGACGACAGCATTCAGCAGCTGGTGGCTAGTATCTGCGAGATGAAAGAATAACAGTGTATTCCGTTTGTGGTGAGGAGCTTGGAACGGCGGTGGGTCGGTTGCTCATAAGCACCACGGTTTCCCAATTGTAATGTAAGTCCATTCGGTGGAAACGTAGATGGGGCAGATGCTAGGGGTTTTCTGGAGTATTGGTACTCGTATTAGATGCAGTCGGGCTGGTGAAAGAAGTAGATAGACAGCGCTATTTAGAGTCCGGAGATAGGTAATTGTAGGAAAGTAAGGGAAGATGACTATTAGCGGTCTGGTTTCTTTTCGAATACCTAGTCTTCCGAACAGTTAATATTCAACAGCTGGCAAACTTGTGTGGCCGAGGCATTTGCTTAAAGTTATACGGAACCGGTTAGCACTTAGAGGATTCGTTTCTATATTATTCTAAATATATAGGTAATAAAGGGTGACGGATAATATTGAGACGGGAAGTAATGAAAGTAATTCAAGGCTGCCAGGAACCAGATATCTCTATTGGTTCACGGTGTACTACACAGGTAAAGAGAATAAGCCGCAATTTGAAATACAAAATCAAGGTGAAAAGGAAGGAGTTGTGTAAAATATTGTGTGCCATTGCTGTTTAACTAATTAATACCAGCGATTAATTGCACAAACAGTTAAAACTTAATGAGCGTCGTGCGCCTAATACGTTGGGTTTCTGTAAATCCAATGTAGTGCCTGCAACGGGCATGTTTTTTAGAAAACCTAGGTAAAACGAAGCGGTGCGTGACTACAGAAAATAGATCGTGTCTCCTTATAACTATGAAGTGTGAGGTTCTTTAAAATGTGAGCTATTCACTCCTACACAGGTTTGTGTCGCAGGCACGAAAAACATAGACTGACCCCTCACGCCATTTGCCGTGTCCAGCTCGAAGGATTCGCACATACTTTGTAATGGAGACTCCCACGCTTCCTCGTCGGGGAGCTTGGCATATAGCAAAATCAAAACCAATACACGCACTCCTGCTGTCTAAGTAGCCGGGTTTTATGTACGTCGATTACGGAGATACTGACTCCTGCTGTGGTAGCAACGGTCATAAGCCCAAAAAGTATGCTGAAGTTGTTAAGCCTGATTAGAGAAGCGCCCCTAATGTTGGCCACGAAGGGTCTATGCATAACCCAGAAGGCCTAGTCTACCGGAAATACAGTGGACCACCTAAGTCGCTTTGCACTAGTACCGATAACGTAGGTGACGGAGCCCTTATACATTGTACCACAGACCTGGAGTAATGACGATACAGCAGTCTACATAGTGCACATTGCAAGAAAAAGTTTAGTGTCGGTACCGGAGCCTCTATTCATACCAGCACATGCATGCTGTGAAAGTGATACAGTTGCCTCCATAGGTCTCACTGCACTAGGGCCCTTATTGTTGGTCACCGCGCCTTTATCCATAGCATGGTAGGACTCGTGTACCGAGGATACCCTAGCACACAAAGGTCTAATTACATTAACGGCATTAATGTGGGTCACGAAGCCTCAGTTCCCTACACCACAGACCTAGCGTACGGGTGACACAACAGCTGACGTAGATACCATTACCTATGCGCCATTAAACTCCGCCATTGAGCCCCTGTGCGTAGAACCAAAAGGTTGGTGCATCGGTGATGCAGTAGCCTACATCGAAGGAGCACCAAAAGTGTTGATCAAGGAGCCTCTAGAGATAGCGATACATGCATCATGTGCCGATGTATATATACTCTTACATATGTCTCATTGAAAGAGCACCAATACTGTCCGTCAACAAGCATCGGTACATGACAACTCGGGGGTTGTTAATCGGTAACGCATTAGCGTACAAATGCCTCATTGTACTAGCACTATTAATGCCAGTCATCAATCATCCGTATGTAAAACTACAAGTTTTGTGTACCCATTAATACAGTAGGCTACCTAAATCTCATTGCAATAGCATCAAAAATGACGGTCAAAATGCTACTTTAGATAGCTGTTTAACAGCCTTGCGATGAGATGGATGTGCTCCGGTGGATAGAACAACCAAACTCACAAGAAAAGTAGGGGCACAAATAAAATGTTCAGGAACGTGGTTGGTCAGACCCATTTAATCTGCGCACACCGATGTGCCGGACACATGTTATACGTCAAGTAAACACGGCGGTTAACTAAATAGTGGGGTAAAACTGGTATATGCAGATAAAAGTATTCCAAACAAAGCAAACAATTGCATCGCGGCTCTGTTAAATGGCAAATGGGCCATGCCTGCAGGGCTTAGAGAGCAACCGTCTTATCCATTTGCCAAAGGTTCCAATCTATGCCTTCAACCGATTACTTGCACCGGGTTGTCTAGGTGAAGCACACGGAAATTAAACAGGGGATGAAACTAAAAATGGCCCAGTTTGCATTCTCACAGTTTGCCTTGTAACAGTTAGGCAAAGTCGTAAGCACGGGCTGCAGTGGTTTTCTGTAATTAGCACACAACGTATTTTCTGGAAGGCATACCATAAAAGTCCTCGGTAAAATGGAGGCCTTTCCTGCAAATAATTCAGTTACCGTGGAATCTAGAGATACACTAGGAGAGGCAACTACAAATATAGCATCACAGGCTCAAATTCAGCCACAGAAATAGGCTGTAACACCGCTGACAAGCTAGCTGTTTCCCTTTCACTTTAAATGTATTTTAAGGTATAGGCATACCGCGTTCATTATCCTACTATGTGACGTATATCCATAGCTGCAGCTGGGTACCGCGTCACAAGTATTCACACTATTCGTGAAGGTGAATTACTGTTTAAAAGCCCTTGCTATTTTACGCGAAGGAAGTTGTTGGGGTGGATGATATCGTTAGATTCAGAGATAAGTAACTAAATAAACATTTTATTCCACTCAGTGTGGGGCAGTCCGCCAATGCATGCTTATGATAATATAAAGAGGTATAGTTAGCAATTGTATAAAAATATAGTATGTTAACCAGTGGCGCACAGAAGTTTTGTGTCCGTAAATACGTAAGTGTTTGAGTTAGTGGATTTGGTGAGTGAAATTTGAAGTTTGACTGGGTGCGTCAGTTTGTTTGCTGTGATAGCCATCGTCTGAAGGGATCAATGACACTCTTCGAATTGGATGACGTTTGTGTAGAGGGCATCCAACGGAAGGGGAAGATGCAGTGACTTTACTTAATGGCAAATCACATCCGCCACGTCGCAGTGTTGTTAAACTGACCTTTGTGGCTTTTGTAGGGAAAACGCTTGTCAGGCGAAAATCCACCACGTCCTGGAATCCTACCGCCGAACTATTCGCTGGAACGCGACTAACCTGAACCACACAGCTGATCCGACGTGGAGATTGTTCGGCTAGCCAGCGAAGCTAGAGTTAAAGTATTTTATTCCAACTCACGTATGTTACTGCTGCGCGACGGTTTCTTTGTACCTGTAACCGCTGCTACGTCCCTGGAGCAAACTTTGCAACTGGCTATTTTGTTCCGCGCCAAACTTTTATGCTAGTAAAGTAGTCGGTTGTGCAAGCAATAAAAGACGGCACTTGTAACAGGTTCGCCGCAAGCGAAGCAATTAGTACTCCAGTTACTGGCTTTCTGCCACTGTGGTTGATGCGCTAGGGTTGGCAGTGTGGCTTATCAATTTCGACGGATGCACCCGGTGCTAGGTCGATGTGCGCATCTGTTTGTTTAAGAAGGTTATGGAAGAATCCCAGCACCGCACTGGGGTTCACCTCTTCAACGCAATTAAACCAAAAAAATTATTTTGCTACTGTTGAACTGGGTTGCCTTGAGATCGCTAGCATTAGAGTACAAGGCAACACGGCTTCCTCCGGCATGTTGCAATTCGTCAAGGAGCGACTGCGAATAGTTTTACTGTCCCAAAAACAATGAAAACAAATGGTGTTTTAGCGGCCGGAAATTGCGCAGACCAATAGGCCACCGACCGTCTATCGCCTACTTTCTGAATTCGAGCACACCGTGCTTCTCACTTGCCCATCACATCAACTGGTCGAGGCCGACTGGAGCCACTGTCGGCGCCAAGAATTGCGACCTTCGTTTGAGGGCGTAACGCAGCAGTTCCAAGCGGGAGCTAGCAGTAACTTCTAAGGGAAGGAAAAACTTGTACATCGATTAGACTGCAATTGATACTTCTTCGTCTCTTTGCCTACAGTTTTGCTTTACTGTGGGCTCATACTAGGTGGTTATCATGTGAGCACCTAGCCGCCTGCTAGGTGGATGAATTTTACTGCTGCTCACCAGGTCTGTTACGACCTACGTACATGCTAGATAGAAAAGTCTTAGAGATCCACGACCGGAAGCTTACTACATATCAACCCAGCTGTTGTCTCTCGCTGCCTGCCTGTCAGATAGTGATAATTACTTCTTGCCGTTAACTCTGATCTCTTACTAGATGCTTGTGATGAAGTTATCCAGCTGTCTACGTGGTATTTGTTTTATCTCTTTGCTCCACAAGTCTTCTAGGCCCGCACTGTACGCGAAAGAATTCCCCACGTCAGCACTGCAACAAGAAGTTTCGTGATGAATTATTGACAGGTTGTGAAGTATGCTGGATTATGGAAAGGTGCATCGCTATTGAGGTTGTATGACTTAGGCGTTAGACCACCGTAACCGACGGGGAACTAGGATTTCAATTATTATTGGCTGGCTAGCGCAAGTGACCATTAAGGTATCCAAACACTGGTTGGATACAGAAATAGTATTACGCTACATCAGCACCTGCTGGGCAATAACCACTAATTGCCCACTGTAATTATCCAGCGACCTATTGTTTTCGAATCGTTGAAAACCGTTAAAGTTTCCGTTAATTTACTGGCAGTTCGGAATCTTCGACTGGACGCACATTACATATTTGGCGCCCCTGCCAGTTTTTAAACGATTTTCTATCCGTTTCGCTTGTCCTGCATAACGTTATTGTTATTTTGTAATTATGTTTGGTTAAAGTGCGGCTAAGTAAAAGGACGTATAATCCTGCTCCGTCATGCAATATTCGTGGAAAACGTTGCCGGCGTAGCTTCGCGTGAGCCGTCTTGATTGTGCGGGTGTTTTGGACTATCTTCGGAAGGCTAAACACCGTTGTTTATACCCGACAAGTTTGCGTAACAGCTCGTTCTCCATCATCGCCCTCGGCGAAAGTTCAAATCTTTGGAAATTGCCACCAAATAAAACTACCGTCGCGTTGTTACTTTACTTGCTATCCTGTGGAGGAGAATGCGTAGCCGCCTAAACCTACACAAAATGACTAAGGAAATGCCCATCCAACTAAGTAACAAGTTAATCCATAATTCGGTTCATTCTAAGTTTCCGAAGTTTGCTGTGTATTTCGATAAAAACACAAACCTTGTAAGCAACGAGTTCCTACACCAGACACCTGACAACCACGCCAGGCAGGCACAAGTTATGCACACGTATCAAGCCGAAGCGAGAAAGCCGACGGAACTTGGAAGAATTATTTTATTTATTCAGCTAACTGTAGCAGCTGTGCAGTAAACAGTGGAAAAGGAAACAATAAACTACAAGTAAAAATGAAGCAGTTTGCAGGCACCCCAGAGCTACCCTAAAGCGTGAGCCACGAGAAGGAACGTTTGGCACATGCTAGCAAACGTGCGTAGCTAGTTTAAAGGACAGCAAAACTGCACCTCGAAAACGTGTGCGCTTTTAATATTTGAAGTTGCAACCCGGTTGCTACCGGGTTGGTAGCCAAACTCCGCAATGTCAAGGAGTTTAAACTGCTCTGACTATTGTCAACATAACGACTGAAGATGCTAATAGGGAAGTAGTGGCCTTACTCTCCTAGCACACCACAGCAAATTGGTGCTGTGGATTGCGGTAAAAATGCTGTAGGTTGCTGTAATCGCATTATAAGCCACTGAAACTATCGAGGCAAACACCTAGTATATGAACTTATTTACCCTGTACATTTATAATTCATTATTAAAAAAGTTAAAGAAAAACAAGCATTCGGAACCATTTTCGGTTATAACGAGGTAATGAAGGTCGTGTTCCGTTGTATGGTGCACTGACCGACGTCGTCTTCATTGACTTCGTCGAGTGCGCCATTGGCGGGATTTTAAGTTCGGGACGTAGTCTGTCTTCATAACAGAATATTGTGTTCACTATATATATGTTCAGTTAGGCTACGTTGAATGCTACAACGTTAATAGTGTTCTCTAAAGAACTCCAAAAAGCAGAAGAAAGCCGTATTAAATAATATTTCTTGAGTCGCGGAAAAATGCATATTTTACTGCATAATTAACCTGGGATTAATTTGAAGCTGAATGTGTAACTATCCATATTAAGCCAAGTTCTAGGCGGCCGTATAATAAAGTCCTGAGGAAAAGGTAATTGGTGGTCCTGAATGTATGAGGTGGGTGCAATCCAAGTGTCCTATATGGAATAAATGTCTGGAAAGCACGGTAAGTCGGAAATGAAAGCTGCGGTATAAGCGTACTGAAAACGAAGGTTATAGTGAACCCTTGGATATAGGTTGTGAGATGTGTAAGCGTGGCTTCATGCTAATATAGTACAAGGTGTAGTAGTTATTTGGGTTTGCGGAGAAGCCATCCTGTGGATACTCAAACGTCGAACAACTATAAAGTCCTACAAAGCCTAGGCTATGTGCTACCGGGGCGAGTGAAAGCGTCGGCGCACTCAGCATTCGAAGCTGGGCCGCGGGGTAGGCAATCCTGCTAGGTAACACTACCCTAGGCTATTCCATACCAGTCCCCAAATAAATTGACCGGCTAACCCGCCTGTACGTCTGCTATAGCGTCACCTTGATGCTGTACCATAGCCACAATGCTGAAAGCCCACTTGTGGCTGGTGAAAGTTGGACTAAGGCAGTAGACAACGGTCACGAGATCGACGTGCTTTTCTTTGACTTCTCGAAAGACTTTGATACTGTGCCACATCAAAGAATCTCATTGAAGTTGAGGTCGTATGGGATATTTAGAGCCGCCACTAAAGGCGTTGCTGCTTTGCTAGTGGGGAGAGAACAGTGTGTAGGCGTGGGGTTTAGCCTTTCGCTTAGACAAGCTGTCCTTAGTGGCGTTCCGCAGGGCTCGGTTCTAGGTCCATTGCTGATCGCAGTTTATGTCAATGGCCTACCCCAGGAGCTTGATGTACCGTCGCTATTGTTTGCCGATTACTTCAAGCTCTGGAATATTGTGGATGGTGGCTCTGAGGCAACTCGGACTGCCTTGGATAGGTTCTGGGATTGGTCAACCTTATGGTTGATATATGTAAATCAGGCGAAAGGTTCTGTCCTCCGCAATGGAGCTGCTAGTTATCCCACGCGCTATGTAATTGTTGGAAGTAACCTCCCTGTTGTCATTTAGCAGATTGATCTAGGTATCACCCATACCACATTGCTTCACTCTGGGGACAATTGGAGGAAGGCCTCTTGTAGAGGGTTCCGTATGAGGTGGTTTATTTGCCGCTCCCTCAGTGTCCTAACGGCCAAGAATTTTGTGAAGCTGTTCTCAGCTTTTGCACGACCCCCATTAGAGTACCGTATCCAGGCTTGTCTACCTTGTCTTGTAAGGGACAAACTAGAACTGGTGAGGGTTAGGTAAATGGGCACAAGGTTAGTGCATGGATTACGGGGGCAAACGTAGCCCGAACGTTTGCTTAGATGGGTATGTACTCAATGCACTACCGCAGAATTAGAGGAGACTTGATCCTCACTTACCGTATCTTAACGGGTAAGTGCGGTCTAGATTCGTCTTGCCTATTTAGTCCCTCCAGGTTGCCTAGTCTCTGAGGTCAACCGTTGAAGCTGCACAAACTGCGTTCTGACCGGGTAAAGATGTAGCCTCACTTGTCGCGTCAAGTTATTGAATGTTGGACCTCGCTTCCGCAGCAAGTCGTTAGGAGTCTACGGTAGAGGGTTTCGAGCGTCAGTTAGATGCTCTGTGGTGGCAGTATTAACCATTCCCTTTCTTGTAGCTGACTTGTATCTTTAACTTTCCCTCCGCTTTTTAATTTTTCTCCCACCTTGTTATTATCATTATTTAGGTGACATTCTTCCGCTTGTTTTCTTAGCTTACCCTGCACCATTTGGCTTAACATAAGCCGGCCTAGCAAGGACTGCTGGGCGGGAAAAGGTGGGCAGTTGTTGGTTGGACATAGTATGACTAATTTTTTTTCAAGTATTTCAACAACTCAGACAGACCTGTCAATTCCTGGTCCGACGATGCGCAAAAGAAGGAGCATTCACGGGATCATCCTATCTTTCCGATCCTAACTAAACTTGGACTTGCTCTTGTGTCCTCTCAGTACTACGTGGTTACTCGATATTTTGGGTGCCATGCTGATCAAGCATTGTAGGTAAATTATATGGAAATGTGTTTGAATAAACACATGAAACGAAATTTGACTATTGCCATATTTCCGCTGATGGAAGATATCTTGGATCAGGTATGGTGGCACTGTCCAACGCTTACTGGTAATTTTGCGGTTGTTCCGTCTGTTACGCTCGCTTTACACCCTGCTTTTTCATGTTATTTTGATCGGTTTACGGTTGTATTTGTGTTTTTAAATTCTGCTCCGTTTTCCACTTAAACATGGTCGTCTCACCAAAATCCGAGGCGGACGAACCCCTTGCGTCCTCGGTTAATGAGTCAAATGCAACTTACAGCAATTCTGCCTGTTCAAGGCCAGGTACGGATTCCTCTGCTTTTAGGCAATTTGTTGTTTGCTCTCGTTGGTATCATATTAGTTGTGCTGGCCTCCGGGCGCATCAGTACAACACGCCATCATCCAATGGAAACGTTCCGTTTAGATTTGCTGATTGTTGCGCTCAGAAAGCAAAGCTCCCTGCCTTCACCTGTGCTGAATTCAACTACTAGCATCCAGCTTCATAGTTCTTGAAAAGGCATTAGCCGTGCTTGCCTCGCTCAACTCTAAAGTGGCTTTGATTTTGAAATCCCTGAAGATTGCGAATGTGGACGCTGTAAGAAACTGCCTTGCTGACAATCCATCCATTAACGTTGACATTTACACTACCGGGTGCTCCAGTTCACATGGATATAACTGACACAGATGCTTAGGGCGGCACTGTTGACTCCCAAAACGGAAAGCGAGTAACGGGCTCCTGCGCCATTAAATAAAAAGCGTAAGAGGACAAGTAAAGCGCGCAACACCACGGCCCTCAAACCCGATGGTGATAAATGCTAAAGAAACAAGCACATGAATAGGAAACACCATCTTGTGTTGCAATTCGCTCAGTGAGACTTGAGGTGTTGTCGCCTTCGGTCCCACTGGTTCCTAACAAACAAAGATGGGGCGAAGATGGTAATGTGTAGTAAAAATATCCCGTCCGGGTAATGCCTATACTGATAGCAGTGTGATATTCAGAAACGTCACTGAATCAACTACCGCTCTTCCCACCGAGCGCATGTTTGATGGTCTCGGTTGGCTTAAAGATTTCGTGACCAGGCTTTTACTACCAGGTTTCCCTGGCTTTGCTCTCCGGAAACTCATCAGCTTGGGGAACATTCCGGTTGGCCAACAAAATCCTCAACCCGTTTGTTTAGCTTGGTCCTCTCCACCCCATAAGAGCGCAGGGCCTTACTGAGATTTGCTTTCAAGCTCAAAGGTACCAACCTTAGTGTACAACCAGACCTGCCGTTAGCGGATAGGGTAAAGTTAAGAGAAGGCCCCACAGACCTTCAAGCCCGGCGTGCAGCTATCGAGCAAGGTCTCCGTTTGGTGGGTTTTTAGGTGGCCAGCCGGCGGTCCTTTTCCGCCCTGCTAGAACCTATTCTACTTGCGCACGACCTAGGGCTGGTCGTGCCGAAGTCCGTTAAGTAGTACTTGGTAACGTGCGTACTCTGAAGAACAAGAGGTGCGAGGTGGATCTACCCGTAGACAAATCTCGTCCAGCCACACTTGCTTTCACTGAACCGTCACTGTCTGAGGAAATCGCAGATGGCGAAGTATATCTGCCTGGCTGCGCACTGTTCCGCGCTGACCGCTCCATTGGCTGTCAAGGGCTGATGTAGCAGTTTATGTGAGTTACCACATCGACGTATTGAGGATCAGTGGTTTCAGTTTCTCGACAAATCTGTTGAGGCTATCGCAGTCTTGCTTTGTGCTTCCTCGGTTCATGTAACGGTCGTGTTAGTGTATAGATGGTCTATAAGCACTTCCAATGGAATCATTGAGTTTTTACGCACTCACTCTGTGAACAGGTGTCTGGTACTGGGAAATTTCAATCTCCCAGAGGTAGGTTGTGTTGCTCTATGTTGCTGTTCGGCTCTGAGATCGATCGTTACAGCACTGCTGGACTTAACGCTGCAGGTACCACTACACCAGTTGCTGACCTCCCGAATTGGTACATGAGAAATAAACAGCCATCCATTTTAGACCTTGTTTCTGTTAAGCCACTTGACTTTGTAAATGACGTTGCTTGCGAGTCTCCTCTTGACGCTCGCGAGCATGTTGGCTTGTCTTTCCAGTGTACCCTTAGCAGGCCATGCCGAGCTACTACCAGTTGGTATCCGAACAGTTGGCCACATACCTCCGAGCGATGCGGATAAAGCTAGTTCATCGCTCTGTGTGATATCTGAAACCGACAATGTTCGCATAGCCTTGGAAAAATTAAAGGCTCAACTCATCGCTATTGTTGCACCTCACATCCCGCTGGTAAAAGAAGGAAATGTAGAGCGCAGCCTCGGTGGATAGATTCCGCGGGGAAGTGCCTGCTAAAGAGGCGGTCCGGACGCTGATGAGCGTACCGAACAGCTCCATCAAACGGCACGTTTGACAAGTATTGGTTTGTTAGAAACGAGTGCAAGCTACATCTTAGGCTCGTTAGGTTTCAGTATGAAGTGGGTATAGCTGGTACAGCCTCGAAAAATCCCAAGAAATTTTTCGCTTCTCTTAAAAGACGCTGTGGTGCAAACTCGCCCATAGCCCCATTGCCTCGAGGGGATGACAAAGCAACTTTGCTTGATGAGCAGCACTAAGAATTCTTTTCAGCCAAAAATGCCCTATGCGAATTACAAGCTTCAACAGCGTCTGTGAACTCTTGTTTTGATTAAGTTTCGGTAAGCGAGTCCCAGATTCTCCGGTTGCTAAGGAGGTAAACCGAACAAATTCTTTCGGGCCAGGTCCTGTTCATCCAAAATCCTTGCACGAATTGGCAGTGAAACTCAGTGGACCTCTGACTTGTGTGTTTCAGAAGTCCCTCAACAGCTGTGTCTAACCTACCGAATGGAAAGAGGCTATTGTATGCTCGATTTGCAGGTGCGGTGGCAAAGACCTCCGGCCAATTACAGGCCTGTCATCTTGCCTAGCGTGGTCGTTAAGTTACTTGAAAAACTAATACGTCCTATAGCGGAGAACCATTTAAATATGTTTAACCCGCTTAGCGTCGAGCAACATGGTTTTCGCAAAGGATTTTTGTGTCAAACAAACTTGCTGGCAGCTCGTGAGCGCTGGCCTAAAGCCGTAAACAATTGACAGGCGGTGGATGTAATGTTAATTGCTTCTAGGCCTGTCCACCATACCTCCGCCGGGACAAAATGGCACTCGAAATGGTTTTGCCAGTCGATACTAGGTTGGTCGATGGGTTACGAGACCAAACTTATCCCGAACGCCTACTTAGTTCGAGGATGCATTCAATGCACTATCGAAGGACTAGAGGGGATCTAATCCTAACCCACTGACGCTTTCCTGCGAAGGTTGGCCCTGGTTTGTTCTGGCAGTTTAGTCCTACTAGCTTATCTGGTCTTCGCTGGCATTGTATGAAGCTTGACAAACCGCGGTCCGATCGAGTTAGAGTAGAGACACGGTTACAGCGTCGATCTATCTATCGCTGGAACTTGCTTCCAGCAAATGTTGTAAAGGAAGCTTTGTTTAATAGTTTTGAGCGTCAACTAGATGCTCTAAGGAAAAAACACGAAACATTTCCTTTTTCCTGGCTAATTCCCATCCTCAACCTTCCATTATATTTTCTGTACTTATCCTCACCATTGGTATTATTACCTTTTTATATAATTTCCCTTACGCTTCACCATCGATTCTTCTTCCTCTCCTACTTATTTCAGTTAACTGACATAGCATGGACAGCTAATATACGGAAGGTGGGCATTAAGTAGGTGGACTAGGGTGCTATTTTGGGTGTTTTCGTTTTAGACCCAACATGAGGTCGGAGCATCCCTATCAACTCCTGGATCGACGACCTGCTCAAGAAGGAAAACGTACGGGAGCCGTCCCATCGTTCCATTTCCACTTGAACGTGAACTTGACAGTTGCGACGACCTTGACCGTTCAATGTCAAGGTAGATACAGGAATCGTATTATGCTACATGGACACTTACCGGGGCAATAGAAGTGGCTAAAAGTTTGTACGGAAAAGTTGGCCTGGAAGGGCTATGTGTTCCGTTACGCCAGGCTAGATGGTTAGGCTTTCCTAACTGGATATAAAAGTGATGTATATCTGTCGCCTATTACATAAGTATCCACAATAAATAGTATTGGAAAAGATTAAATAATAGTGAACCTCGCGCCGTTTTAAACGACGTTAATTGTAGGAGGTCTAATTGATTATCGAGCGACAGGTTGGACGACACTGCTGTTTCATTCCGTATGGTCTACGATGGCTATAAACCTGGGAGTGCGAAAGAAGCTGTTCACCGCTTCTAATTTGCGACTGCCTAGTTTTTCAAATAGCGTACGTTTGATCACGCGCTTGCAGGTGTGTCTCGTTTTACCGAGAATATGCCAGTTATTTATTTATTTAACCGCGAAGCAACATGGGAAGGAAGTGGCGAGAACGTCGCTGATGGCTTTCTGTAACGGTAGGTGCCATTTCGGTGAGTATATTCGACACGTGATGGAACAGAGGAACGGTATGTTACATATACTGGAAAATTGATTATTTATTTCACATATTTCGTGATGGCGGCTGTCGTGTGCGGTTCTCATTCAGTTTGAGAGTGCAGCCGTATGAGCGGTGCAAATTCAAATTGCCACACACCCATGGTTTTCAATTTGGTCAGCCATGGCTGTATCCTAGCAACAGACGTTTGACTGCTGATCAAGGGTCCGAGGTGTGTTCGTTGATGGACACATTTAAGGAAACCTGTGAAATGCGGACTCATGTGTGGAGGACTTATGGACGAAGGATGACAAAGGCAAACTTGTGGTACATGCGGCGGCGACATTTGTATAGAACAGGCGGAGTGCTATTTGTGGTGGTTCGTTTGTTGGAACAACCTGGCAAGTGCCGGGTGGATAGGAATGATTATCGAATAAGGTCGGTGTATTATGCGCCCTCATGCATGGAAGGCTTGATGCAGCAATACGGTGAGGTACCGTTGGCTGACTCGACGCACCGAATCTACTGCGGAGAGTACGTCCTGTAGCAGTGCATGTTGGTGGACGTAACTGGCATTACAAGGTTTCTCTACGCTTTATTGCCGAAGCAGACGTTGGACCGTTAAAAGGAAGCGGTGGAAGCGATGCTTGGAATGATTCCTGCCACATCCCGGGCACGAACGATAGTCATGGATAAATGTGCAGCTCAAGTGGATGCGTTTCAACTTCTTTACCTTTAAGCGTATCTGCATTGTGTCGATTGCATGCTGTGCGAGACATGGCTAGACGTTGCTTACGCCTCCATGATGCGTCACCGGAGAATAGGACACTTCTGCGTCAGTGGTTACATAACTTGATATATAGCATAAATAAGGCTTATTTTGGTGAACTCCTGCATGCTATAGGGTTGGGATATGTGGAGTGCTAGGAGCATTTGATGCGCATTTGGTTTCCGTTTTCGTCACCATGGGCGGCGCATCGACTGCGGACTGTGTGCACAGTTGGTTGCTTCACAACAAACAGGGTGTAAAACGAGAACAGGCAGCTTAAACGACAAGGTAGTGAGATGTCCTACGTACTTCTTCTTTGCACTGTGGTTGTGGAGCATGGGCATAGGGTTATAGAAGAGTGGTGGACGAAACTTTCGATATGTCAATTGACCCTGTATGTTTCGCCGGTGAACATATGCCGGCTCACTGGCATACTTGTACTTTTAACGCCGTAAGCCCGAGAGCAGTTGCTTAAGCCATGGTCTTCGGCGGAAGTAATGGGCTGTCGTCCCGCGGGTACGAGTATGGCGGTTGAATGCAAGCTTCATTTCAGTAAGCGTACGTTTTTGGTACGTGGTGACGGATGGGGATGTGTGTTTCAGAATCTTTGGTGGATGACATGCGCACACATGTGTTGCATCGCGTGTGAACAAAGTACAGATTTGGCTGTATTGGTTTAAGGTTATCGGTGGTGTATACCTGATTTAACTAAGCCCATAGGTACCATTGATTTCACGGAGGCGGCTGAGGTGAGTGTGTTGGAAGCAGCAACCGATTCACAGGCAGTCCCTTTGGACTGGGCCACTAAATTGCGCACGGCGGAGGAGGTGGTTGCGAAACTAGAACCCAAATCTGCACCATGTCAGTAACGATATTTTAGCCCATAATAACCTATTTGAGGCGCTTGGGCGAGGTGTTCACTCAGGACAATGAGGTGCGGTCGTGTTGCAGGACCAAGCACTGCGGATCATCTTTATCTCTGGATAACGAGGTGGACATTTTGGCAATGGTTGGGAAACTGGGGATATCCGCCGCGGTTCCTTGTCGTCCTGTGGTAGGCAACGTGACGGAGAACACGGCAAGGGTAAGGGCACGTGCTTCAATACACATTCCGGAAGGCGAAAATCTCCATTAATACTGCGACAGACGGAGGTGTCGATTACCGTTACCTTGCCGCTCGGTGCACCTTTTTGAACGCTGAGGACCAAAACCTCCAGTGTTTACAAGTGCGGTTTTCTGAAGCGGGATGCTTCTTCAGGACTGGTGGATTTGAATCGGGACAAATGAGCCCTATGTATGCTTTCGGAAGACACACTGGGTAACAGGGACACCGTTTATTGGGTCAGGTGTGACTACTGCGAACCATGGTTTCACCAATCCTGCTTTGAGTATGGTGGGGAGGATGCGTACAAATGCTTTGTATGGAGTAATGGGAAACACCAATGGTTCAGGTATACTATGAAATAGGCAGGTAAGTTCCCTGCAGGCCTTCATTATGGCACACCTTTCAAGTCCAATACGAATACCATTTTTCCACCAGCCATCACAAGCAATCAAACAGGATGTCTCATTTTATCCCTGCGTCGCTGCTGCCGCACGCCTTCCCTGCAACACAATGGGTAAGGTGCCTAAATTGTACGGTGAACCTTTTCACAATAAAATGCTTTCTGTTATTGAGCCTATGTGCAACAAGGCATCGGATGAAATCCTTACCTAACAGCTGGTTATTAGCTTGGTAACTGTATGTTCTAGTATGGTGTCTTTTTCGTTAAGCGGAGCGCTTGTGCTCCTAAGTTCCATTTGGGTGTAAGCATAACAAACGTGTTACTATGCCAACGTTATGTTCTCTCCTCATTCCATGTTTTAGCACGTACATGCTCATAGGTAAATAGCCAATACTTCTCGACTGAATGTGTTGTATCCAGTTTGAGTACCCTACAGGTTTTTGGAGACCAAAGACGAATCTTCCCTTTGGTTGTTGATCAGCTGCGCTTAAACGGCGCCAACGGCGAGGGTTGAGATGCAGCGGTCCTGGAACGAGAGGCCTATCAAGGTGCGCTTAAATTTAGCTACGTGCGGTGGCGTTGGATAATGCCCGCTTGATCTTATCGATTGTCACAAAAGTTTCTGCTTTTGGCTCAAACTTTCGGAACTTGCCGTCCAGTAACCCTGTAAGAGACTGAAGTAGCAGGGAACAAGCTAGAATGAAAGGATTTTAATGTTTGACCATCAGAAGGATCGACGCAACCTTTCGAGGGATGAGGCATTGCGCACTCCGCGATTGCCTGCGTAACTCCGGGAAGTGAGCTAATACCATTATGGTCGATTCGGTGACCGAGACTATGGACACATTATTAGCGGTAAGTGTGAGTGTCAACATTCATCGTCACTCCATATTGAGCGAAAACATGGAGGATCAGACGGAGATGTGACTTATGTTCCCCATCTTTCTAACCGACGAGGAAAATGTCGTCGCTGTTGGCGAAGACGTGTGCCAGCCCTCTATTGACTTGATCAATGAACCGCTGAAAAGTATGGACAGCTTTTCCCAATCCGGAGGACATACGGACAAATTCATGGAGACCGAACGGTTATTAATGGCTGCTGTAGTTGCTTGAAAATTCATGGATAATGGGATTTGCATATGTATGGTAAACACTGACACTGTTGAGCGGACGGCAGTCGCCACATGGTCTCCAGTCGCTAGTCCTTTTGGGCACCAAGGGAAGCGCAGATGCCCAGTACCGTATGGAAGGGCGGATGATCCTGAGGTCAAGCAAGTGTTTAAACACTCCCGTCCCCGCGTGTAGGTTGTCTGGTGCAAGGCTTCTGGCCTTTGCAGCCAAAGATGTGGTGACATGTATCGCTCTTCGGCCCCATACTGCCGTCATGTGCTCTATATAGGGAGGGAAAATGTTGCCGTGATGACGAGTAGCGTGACTCTTTGGGTAGGAGTATTTGAAGCTTCATGGATTTAATCGTAGTGAGCTGGCCGGACACAGCTTACCATCTGGTAGGTTGCCAGTTCGCAGGTCTACGACGGGTCTGAATCGGGGACGAAGTCTATACAAATGATGGATTTCCGGACAGCGGCAATTAGGAACATGAAGGTAAAATTACCTCGGAAACCAAGGTTAAGTGTCAGCTGATTTTGGCCATACGTCGCGATGTTACTTTAGTACCTACCTGCAAAGTGACTCCGGCTGATCGCAGAACACCTTTCCCTTATGAGGGAGGTATTATGATTACGTATGCGCCACTATCAATCAACCAGTCAGTCAACAACAGCAGTACTTCAGGCGTTCGAACTGATGCTTCGCTGCCATGCAACCATTATGACCTATGAACTGAGGAATACTAAGAGAGAAAAGGGACTTACCTGAAAACCTGAGCGCCCTAGGCAAACATTCAGGGTCAAGGGGTACACCTTGGGTTAACTTGCCTTCACAAACAGGTGGCTATGGTGCAAACGCGGAATCGGCGGGACAGCTTACTTGCGGCTTTCACTGCCCTGCATCACAATCAGCCAGTACCCCCTAGATAACTCAGCACGAAGCACACTTTTAACAGGCAGTGCGATCAGGCCACGGCAGCAGACGCGCCAATGGTGTCGGTTGCGAACAATGTCCTGTAAAGTCTCGTGCCAAGCACCAGGCGAGTCACGTGGATTACAGCACTGAAAACGACAAGGATCAACAGCACCCAGGTTGGTCTTCAGTGACCTCATTTCCCCCTGCCGCAACAAATTCTGTACACTTCGAGCCTTGGGCATCCTACATCTTGCAGACAAGACAAGGCCATCCTAGGTAAGCGGTGACCAGGAATACGTAGCGCGTGAACGAGCAAAAAGAACATATCCAGCGCCATGAGTAGTTCTAGGGAGCTAGAAGGATTATCACTAGCTTGTACGTGCCTACGCACATCATCCATGCGGACACGCTGGGGCCATCCGAAACTAGCAATGCTTCGCAGAAAACGACGAGCAAATCCCTGATGGCGCCTCCTATCTTCAGCCAAAAAGGCGGTCTCACTACCATCGAGCAGGACGGCCCTCACTGTGGTCTCGTATACAAGGCCTTTCCGACAGAGGGAAACTCCCATCGCCAAGGATGCCGCGGCTTCAAGAAGGCAACTCCGGCTATTGCACTATGTGTGCGGACCTCCATTTCTATGCACCCATGGTTGCTGATGCAGATGCCAAGATAAGTGATTTGCTCAACCACCTCGAATTCCTCGTTAGCAAGGAGCAAGGGGTCATAAAGTTGTTGGTTTGAGCAGTCTTTGCAACCGCCCTTCTTGTGTATTGCCAGTATACCTCATTCGCTCCGGTCAACCGGGACACTTCCTTCCAGATACGTTCGATTAGGAAGGTCGGCGATTTGCGAAGGACTTCCCACGCATCTTTAAATAGTGTAGGTGGGACGGACTCCAAACCATTAGCAACAAATCGATTGACGGCTATGACCGCGTTTAGCGCCTTGGTCGCCGAAGGAGGCCCTAAGCTAATCGCCTATGACTGGTCCTGCGTCACCTGAGTAGGAAGAGGTCCGGGACTTGGGGGCCAGCTGAACTGATGGTAAAAGTGTTCCGCTCAACTAGCCATACGGCGCTCATTATTGTGTACCAGTGCACCCGCGCTGCCTCAGCTTGTCTCGCTTGGTTTTCTGGGACCAGTGGTTCTGATCACGTGGAAGAGCTTGTGGTATTTGCCTACGGCTCCTGCCTCCTCCAATTTTTTAGCCCTGGAAGTCTAGCAGGCTTTCTTGTTAGGATGTTAGCTCAGCTTTAGTTGGCGTCTAATAACCCATCCGGTCACGTTGTGCGCCGAGACAGCCGTGAGAGCTTGAGAACCCTTCAGTAATCGCGTCAAGTGCGGTACTTCCAGATGGACTAGTGGTGCTTGGTGCAATCACATGACTCACCAGTGACTTAAAGAAACTTTCATGCACGTTATCCTTCGCTTCGGATAGGTTGCCAACTGGAGTTTATCAGCGAAGACTGTTTAAATCGCGGTGGTGTTTTCCGGAATGCACAGTCCCTATCTGTCGGAGCATGGAATCGTCTAGCGTCGAGGAACCCACAAGTGAACGCATGTGCCGGATGAGTTGAGACGGGCTGCCATCTCCAAACTATGTGCCTGAAAGTAGCATGTTTAGCCGTGATTCATACTAAGCGGTACGGCGCTTTAGTACGGTTGCTTTAACTTTATCATACGGCGCGTCAGACGGCATCGGATCAAGCACATTGATTACCTCCGAGGCTATCTGTGAAGGAAGATGACCGGTGAGGTTCGGGAACAACCATGGTTGCGGGGTAATTTAACGCATCCGGTCGAGCACCTCCTCCTGATAAAACAGTTATGTTTAATCGAAAGGGTGTAAGGAAAAACCAATGGAGTTTTCACACGGTATCGTCCACTGAAAATATGGCACCTACAAATAGAGGCTTTGCTGAGGGAAACCGATTTCGATGCGGTCACACAGCGTATTTTGATTCCAGCTAGCATCGTCCATAGGTCGGAATGTAGGTACCAAGCAACGGCGTAACTGAGATACAAGCAGCAAAGCATCAGTTCAAAGGGCGGATGCACTACTGAACCCTTAACACGTCTTTGGGTTGCAATCTCTGACATCTCCGTATGGCTTAACTTCCACATACATTTTCATGGCTTTCCTGTTACTTTTCCCTCCATAGACTGGAACGCAACCAACTGCCTGTTCGCCGCTTGTCCACCGCTACCGTTATCCTCCTGTTTGCCTGTCACAGAGGTCCTCACTGGTAACTGATGCACATCTTCCCTCAGCCGCCATGAACTTTTTGTAGGTGGATATCGCTTCCCCGTTTACTTTTCATTTCAAAGCTTACACATGTTCTCCATAGATTTGCACCTCAATAACCTGCCACAGTTTCCTCCGTTGCATTGCGCGCA
The DNA here is from genome assembly GCA_944474145.2 of Dicrocoelium dendriticum. NCBI lineage: Eukaryota > Metazoa > Platyhelminthes > Trematoda > Plagiorchiida > Dicrocoeliidae > Dicrocoelium > Dicrocoelium dendriticum. The sequence continues at coordinate 14,328,425 of OX104061.1, forward strand.
ACGTCAGTCATGTATCCTCCGCCATTACTATTTCTGGCAAGACTCACAAGTCAGTTAGCGTGGCTAACCTATTACCTTTCCTTCCATAGACTGGAACGCAACCAACTGCCTGTTCGCCGCTTGTCCACCGCCACCGTTATTCTCCTGCTTGCCGGTGACAGATTCCTCTTTTGTAACCGATGCACATCATTCCTTAGCCGCCATGGACTCTTGGTAGGTGGATATCGCTTCCCTATTTCTGTTCACTTCATAGATTCTGTTTACTACCCATACATTTTCACCTCCGTTAACCGCCTACCCCGCCCTTTCGCCGCACACCAGGTGTAAGCGTATTCATGTATGGAATACCTTTCCAGTGCCTGATGTGTCCTTGTCTTCAGTGACCGTAGTCCCCTCTGCCCAACGCGCCGACCGTGAAGAGCAGGAGACTAACGTTCAGTAAACATGCAAATATAAATATATGTATATTAATATTCTGTAAGGCTGCACACCATCCCCAGATTCAGCTGCTTTATCCACTTCCATGGTATAAAGCAAGGGAGCGCAACGTCAGCCCTCCTTAGGGCCTACATCAAGGGAACGGAAAAACGGCCCTCTTAAAGGCCCACCATTTTTGGTGTCCACGCATTGCGGGTAGAGTGCGTCCATAGACACGTTCCCCACAAGGACGCGGATATTAGAATTGGTGTGAACGTTGAGCACCTCGTCCTCCGTTTCCATGTGGCATACGTATTCACCTTTCCAGTTACCTTTCCTATAGCGCAACTATCACTTCACCTCATACCTATTATAGCCTGTTGGGCGGAACCTGGGATACTAGTCGGTAAGCAATGACACGTAAGACGTGTCAAATACGACAGTATAGAAGTCGGAGGCGACTGAACCCAACGTATATTGTACAGGCTACAAGAATAGGAAGCGAATCAGACAGAGCGAGAAACGTGCAGCGAGGAACTCACCAAAACGGTTTGTGACAACGGATGTGCAGTCAGTTAAACAAATGGACGTTTCGAAGGTTAAAACAACCATAAAATCCAATGTTACAGAGTACTGAAAGAGCATGTTTTCCGGTGCACTACAAGGGCCTCCCCCTAGAAGGCTGAAGGATGGAAGCCTTCGATAGAGCTGTTAGTGGGGGAAAATGGAAGGTGAGGGTGGATGCGAATGTTTGCAGGGGCTTGAGAAGGGCTTCCAAAGTGGGGTGTGTAGCAGATTTCGCTGGGTCCAGGCTTTTGTTAGTTTTATTTATGACGATCGTGTGGACCAGAGTGCATCATCGGTGGGCCGTCGGGGCGGGCTGGTCGGACTGCAAAAAAACTGGCTAGTCCAGAAAAAAGGCCGACAGGACCTTCCCATTGCTGCAGACCCGACGGTGCGCTTGGGAGGTGTCACTCCCCCCACCGCACTTTAGTCCACGGTCCTCGTCCCACGAAGAAATCCAGGCGTGCTCGTCCCACGAAGGAATGCGGGCGTCCTCGTCCCACGAAGAAATCCGGCGTCCTCGTCGGCAATGCCTAAGCGGCGTTTGGGGACCAATTCGTTCGTGGGTGTCTGCGATCGAGGGCGACTGTCTGTTCCTTGGGTGAGGACGGCTGGCGAGTCACTCCAGGGTTGCGTTGAGCCGGTTGGCGAGTCACTCGAGGGTTGCCTGGGCAGTTCCGGCGGTTGAGTTTCTGGAAGGTAGAACTCAGAGGGGGTTGGCAAGGGTCGGGGAAGTGGCTTGACGCCGGAGAGGGAACATGGCATGTATGATAAAAGCAAATACGCTTTTTAGGTTTTTCAAAATGTTTTGGGTTTTTTTGTCGATTTTGCAAAACGTTTGTGGGTGAGACGCAGGATAACCATTAAAGACGAAAAAGGCGTGTTAATGGAAATAGCAAACGCTTACAAAATCGGAAAAACGGACCGGACGTTTGACCTGTCTACCGCGTCGGTCGGTTGCCTGGGGTTGCGGCGGGATAGGTTGCGGGTCAAGGGGTACGGAGGGATCCGGGTTATCCAGTGCTCGGGAAGTCACCACAGGTGCGGGTGCTTGTGAGAGAGCATCAGGATGAGCTGCAAGTGGCTCGTCAAAGAAAGCCACTTTGAGTCGGTCGATGGACACCGTTGTTCGATGACCATTCTGGTCTATAGTAAAATGTTTCGGAGTCCGTTGCAGAACTCTGAAAGGGCCAGTGTAGGGAGGCTGGAGAGGGCGCCGCACTGCGTCGGTGCGGAGGAAGACGTGAGTGCAGGTAGAGAGTCCGCTGTGCATTTGCACATCTCTAGTCTGTTCACGGGGCGGGGTCGGGCGTAGTGAACGCATGCGTTGAGCTAGGGAGGACGCAAAGTTAGGCGGAGGCATACCCGACGATGCGGGAGGTGAAACGAATTCTCCTGGTAACTTGAGCGTCGTGCCGTAAACCAACTCTGCTGGTGCACATTGCAAGTCAGCTTTGATGCTGCTGCGAATGCCTAAGAGTACGAGCGAAATGTTTTCGCTCCAGCTAGGGTCGGAGGAGGCGCAGAGCGAGGCTTTAAGCTGTCTATGGAAGCGTTCAACCAACCCGTTGGCTGCTGGGTGATACGCTGTGGTATGAATGCGGCGACAACCTAAGAAGTTGCAGAACGTATCGAATTGTGAAGATTCGAAAGGCGTTCCGCGGTCAGTTGTGATGGTGGATGGGCATCCGTAGTGCGAGACCCATCGATCCAAGAAGGCCCGGATAACAGTCTCAGCTGTGCAGTCTGTTACGGGGATAGCTTCTGGCCATCTGGTGAAGCGGTCGACACATGTCAGAATGTATACGAATCCGCGTGACGGAGGCAATGGACCTACCAGGTCTAAGTGTACATGCGAGAACCGAGAGTCCGGGGCAGGAAATGAACCAAGAGGACTGCGGGTGTGACGATGTACTTTAGAGCGCTGGCATTGAAGGCAGGCGCGAGCCCAGGTACGAACATCTTTGTTTACGCGTGGCCAAACGAAACGTTCGGTGACCAGTTTCAAAGATGCACGGATACCAGGATGTGATAGTGAGTGTAGTGCGTCAAAGACTGTGCGTCTGAAGGAGACGGGCACGAGAGGTCTAGGACAACCTGTGGAAGTGTCACAGAGAATGGTTCCTTCCGTGGTTTGGAGAGGAACAGGTTGCACATGCAGCGAAGTGGACTGCAGAGTGCGCTGTATATCTTCGTCTTGAGCCTGAGCCGATGCCATGGCGGCAAGGTCGACGGTAGGCAAAGACTGCAGAGTGAGGTTGACGCGTGAGAGAGCGTCGGCGACGGGATTGTCGACACCTGAGACATGACGTATGTCAGCAGTGAACTGCGTGACAAAGTCTAGGTGTCTTGTTTCCCGTGGTGAGTATTTGTCGCTAGCAGAGTTGAAGGCAAAGATAAGGGGCTTGTGGTCAGTGTAGACCGTGAAAGCGCGGCCTTCAAGTGTGTGCCGGAAGTGACGTATCGCTAGGTAAATGGCCAGCAGTTCTCTGCCAAACGTGCTGTAGCGGGATTCCGCTGGCTGCAGGCGCTTGGAGAAGAACCCAAGGGGTTGCCATTGCCCACCAACGTGTTGTTGGAGGACGGCTCCTACCGCGACGTCTGAGGCATCAGTCGTAATAGAAAGAGGTGCAGTCGATTCGGAATGAGCGAGGAGGGCTATGTTGGAGATAGCATCCTTGAGCTCGGCGAAGGCTGCCTGTGCTGTGTCAGGGAAAGCGAACTTACGTTCATTTCCTCTGAGTAGGTCAGTCAGTGGCTGCATGAGCTGAGCGCAGCGCGGAATGAAGCGTCGATAGTAGTTGACCAAACCACAAAATCGACGGAGGTGCTTGAAGGAAGTCGGAGCTGGGAAGTCCTTGATTGCCTGGATCTTATCAGGAAGGACTTCGATACCAGACGATGAAACGAGGTGGCCTAGGAATTCTACCGTTGATTTGCCGAGTTCGCACTTAGTCGGGTTGACTGTGACACCGTGTTGGGTCAAGCGCTGGAAGAGAGCTCGAAGGTGCTCGAGGTGCTCTTGTTCCGATGAACTGGCTACTAAGATATCATCGAGGTAGGAATATGCGAAGTCTAGGCCACGAGTAACATCGTGGATGAAGCGTTGGAAGGTTTGTGCGGCGTTGCACAGTCCAAATGGCATTCTTAAAAATTCAAACAAACCGAAAGGAGTGATGACGGCTGTTTTAGGAATGTCATTGTCTTCCACAGGTATCTGGTGATAGGCGCGAACCAGATCGATCTTGCTGAAGATCGTCTTACCTGTGAGGCATGCGGTAAGGTCCTGCATGTGTGGGATGGGATACCTATCTGGGACGGTTAGGCGATTGAGTGCGCGGTAATCACCGCAAGGGCGCCAGTCACCAGATTTCTTGGGGACCATCTGCAGGGGCGAGGACCAAGGGCTGTCGGAAGGGCGGATTATTCCAAGTTCAAGCATGTGCTCAAACTCCGCCCTAGCTACCTTTAGTTTCTCAGGCGATAGTCGGCGTGGACGGCATGACACAGGTGGGCCATTCGTCCGTATGTGGTGCGTGACTTGAGCTGCCACGGGCAAAGCTGCGTTCATTGGCTGAACGAGCTTGGGATACTGAGAAAGGAGATTAGCGTAGGCTGACGAGGTCTGGGGAAATGCATAGACCGGGGATATAGATGTCACATCGGCGGTGATGCCACGTACGCTGAGTTTTGTTGCAGTGTCGACTATCATCTGGCGTTTCGCATCGACCAAGAGGTCGAAATGCCTGAGAAAGTCAATGCCGATGATGGCAAAGGGGACTGCAGCGACGGTGAATACCAAGCGGAACGTGCGCCGAAGACCTAGGTCCAGGGTAAGTGACCGATGACCATAGGTGGTTATTGGTGTGCCATTGGCGG
>OX104061.1:14333784-14362429 GCA_944474145.2 Dicrocoelium dendriticum
ATTGCGCGTTTATCACCCTTGACAACGTTGCTAGGTTACAACGCTGCTTTGTACCACCTGTACCACGGCCCTTTCTCAAGCATCACATTTTCCTCATAGTGCAATCAAACGGTCAGGGTGAGACAAGGAAGGAAAATTTTTGAACTGGCGGAGACATCCAAAATCCTTTGAGTGCTTGCATAGTATATTCCTAATTCTGGGTTATTACGGTATGGAAAATAAAAGATAATGATACATGGATTTGCATCCTGAATATGGTTATGATAAATTACTGATGACAACATGTGTAATTGGAGGCCATGGCGTAATCTAAGGTGTAACGAACGAGCGAAACTAGCTTGGCATGTGGTCGAATTTGAATCGTTGTTTGACGGCAGTTTTCCCTACTGCCTCTCAAACGGTCGTTCCTGCGCAATTGCTGAAGAAGAACAAGAACCTTTGGAGAACAGTTAACTGTAACTTTTCCTTCGCCCCTTCCTATGTTACTGATTCTTTCTTATAGAACCTACGTGTAGGGTAATAGAAGTTAAGTCTCAATCCTTGAATTTCTCCCTTGACTGCATTCTACATATGGCGACCCTGCCAGGATACCAGAGGGATGCAAAAATCAAATAGTCAGTGTTAAGGCGAAAGTGAAAACCTTGTTGTTGTCCCCGGAGTGAGAATTTTCTTCGCCTTGGAATTACTGTGTGACGTTTTCACAGAAGATGACTACGAATCCGCTACCAACTGCGTCCACACCCCCGCTACCGCCCCCCGAAAGCATTTCACTGGCATGTCTTACGCAAGGTGGGAAAAACAAGTAGAGCTGTACCTAAAAATCTTGCCTGTTTCGCAACACGGCACCGTCATAATGGGACTGCTATCAGAAGAGGCGTTCGATATCGTGGCGGATACTACACTTCTGGAAGAAATGGTCACACAGGAAACATTCGTCTCCCTTCGGCGCTTACTGGACCGGCCCGGCCTGCCCGACGAATTGCGCAAAGCTTTTCATGCCCGGTATCAAAGACCGGGGGAAAACGTAGAAACATACGCTCGCGAACTGCGGAGGATGGCAGTAACTGCCTATGCAGACGAAACGCAAGAACAACAGGACAAGCGCATTTTAGAGCAGTTGCTCGAAGGCATCCAAACTCCCTCGGTAAAAAGGGAGTTTCGTTTACGACGCCCTACTTGTCTTCAGGCAGCCTTAGAAGTGTCAGACCAATTGGAGCAAGTGGACGCGTCCATGGGCCCTATGGAACCATGTTGTGCGCTGAAGGGATGCAGTCACGCTAGCTTCAAGCCACCAGAACGAAGGAATTGGAATCGCGTTCCGTATCGATGGGGTTACTCGCGACCTCCAGTACAATCGAACTTCCGAAGGCCCCGCCCTCCTCCACCAAGAAGAGGAAATTTCCCGCCAAGCCGTGACAGCCGAAATCTTCAAGGTGAGTGCGACCGTGTGAAGTCAGTTTTCATTCCCGCTGTCACTTGTACAACGTCCGCATTCTCATTAACGGTAGAGCTAATCGTAGCAGGAGTGCCACTGGTAGGTCTAATTGACACAGGGGCATGCAGGAGCTTAGTCCGAGCTAATATAACCAAGTCGCTGACAGATTGTGTGTGGACGCCATGCCGCTATCGTCTGACCGCTGCTAATGGGGAACCCCTGTCTGTTCGGGAATCTATCACTGCTCAGGTGCACATTGCTAATGAGAAGTTCCGCCACGAGTTTATTGTCGCTGATAACCTTCCATTTGCTGTAATCATTGGAATGGATTTATTGAGGCGTCTGAGATGTCACTTAGATTTAGACAAATGCCAGTTGATCACCGACAGTTGCGTTGTATTGCTCAGACAAGGCCAGGCCGACAGTCTTGAAACGTTTACGATTTGTGGGAGCCCCTTTGACGAGGAACATCGGGTAGACACGTTTATCCGCTCACTCGAATTGCCAACGGACGAGCGAACGTTGGAAAAGCTCAAAGAAGTGCTGCTAGCCCACTCTGATGCATTCGCCTGGCAGACTGGAGACCTGGGCCGCACCAGCGTCGTGAAACACCTAATCGACACTGGGAATACGACCCCGATTAAGACTCACCCAAGACGGATCCCAGTGCACTGGCAAGGCGAGCTGCAAAAGCTCATAGGCGAGATGTTGAAAAAGGAAGTTATACGACCCTCTACTTCTCCATGGGCAGCCCCAGTCGTCTTGGTAAAGAAGAAAGACGGTGGTTTTAGGCTGTGTGTTGATTATAGGCGGCTAAACGAAGTCACGCGGAAAGATGCATATCCACTGCCCAGAATTGATGACCTTTTCGACGCGCTCGGAGGGTCAGCTTATTTCAGCACGCTAGATTTGGTGTCTGGTTATTGGCAAGTGGAGGTTGAAGAGAGTGACCGAGCGAAGACAGCCTTTGTAGTCCCTTCAGGCCTTTATGAGTTTCAAACAATGCCTTTCGGCCTATCAAACGCTCCTGCAACGTTTCAACGCCTTATGCAGAAAGTGCTTCACGATTTAATTCCTCACAAGTGTCTCGTCTATCTGGACGATGTCATTGTACATGGGAGAACGAAGGATGAACATCTAAGCAATCTAGCCGAAGTGCTAACGTGTCTAATCAATGTAGGTTTGAAACTCCAACCAAAAAATGTCGCTTACTACAAGAAGAAGTTACCTATCTCGGACACATCATCTCTAGGGCAGGCATCCGGACAGATCCTCGCAAGACAGATCAGGTAAAGGCGTGGCCAATCCCCACTAATGTCGAGGAGTTACGCAGTTTCTTAGGACTGGCGTCATACTACCGTCGATTCATCAAAGGGTTCTCGGAAGTCGCAGCCCCTTTAAACGCGTTGTTGCAGAATAGTCGCAGTTTCGATTGGACTGTCGAATGTCAAACGGGCTTCGATCGATTGCGTGAGTCTCTGTGTACCGCCCCGATGTTAATCTTCCCCGACTTGTCACCACACGCTGGGGAGTTTATTTTGGACACGGATGCCAGCGATCAGGCCATTGGAGCGGTTTTGTCACAAAAAGGGCGGGATGGCATAGAGAGAGTGGTTTCATACAGTAGTAGAAGCCTTACGTCAAGAGAACGAAATTACTGTACGACAAGGAAAGAAATGTTGGCGTTGGTGTTTTTCATAAAACAAAATCGGCACTACCTTTTAGGAAGAAAATTCGTAGTACGGACTGATCACCAATCACTCAGGTGGTTGCAGAACTTCAGGGACCCTGAGGGGCAGATTGCTCGATGGTAAGAGCAGCTACAGGAGTATGAGTTCGAATGTCACCATCGGCCTGGGAAACTACACGGCAACGCGGACGCGCTATTGAGGATTCCTTTTCGAGATCACGGAAACTGTCCTTCCTGCATTACGCAACACGTAGCGCTAGTCAACCTACAAAAAGCCGAGTATGGTCGTTGGCAAGAAGCACAGGCTTCGGACCCAGACATATCACTTATCTACCACGAGCGCCGCTCGGGAAGGGACAAACCAGCTCCGAAAGAAATGGAAGGGAAAAGCTACGAAGCTCGGTGCTTGTGGGCGATGTGGGATAAACTCGCCATCGAAGAGGGTGTGTTGGTCTTCGATTTCGGCCCCACGTACCTGAGGAGGATCGTAGTTCCACAGGCGTTAGTTACGGAAGTGCTGTCGGAACTGCACCAACAGCTGGGACACGCTGGAATCAATAAACTCGAATCGGCGGCGCGTCGACGATTTTGGTGGCCGCATCAACGAAGAGACATTGTCAACTTCTGCCAAACTTGCGAAAGATGCGCGACGTTCAAAAATCCGCCTATTGCTCATAGGGCACCATTACAATCCATGACAGCGGGTTACCCGAACGAAATAGTTGGAGTAGACCTCGTTGGTCCGCTACCGGAAACGCCGAGAGGGAATCGCTACATCCTAGTCATGGTAGACTACTTCACCAAATGGTGTGAAGCCGTGCCAATCGCGCAGGCTGATACTCTCACTGTGGCAACAGCGATGACTAACCACTGGGTTTGCCAATGGGGAGCGCCTGGGCAACTGCATTCCGATAGGGGATCATGTTTCGAAAGCTCACTGGTCCAGGAGATGTGCAGAGCACTCGGTATCGATAAAACGCGAACAACGGCTTACCATCCACAAGGGAACGGACAGGTTGAACGCACGAATCGGTCGTTGAAGTCACTCTTGAAGGCGTTCGTGGACCAGAACATTTACGAGTGGGACACGTTGTTGCCTAAATGCTTATTGGCCTATCGCAGTACGGTCCACTCTTCTACCGGGCAAACGCCGTCGTTTATGTGGACGGGTAGAGAAGTTCGGTTGCCCTCGGATGTCCGATTACCGAGATCACAACAAGTGTACCCGTCGGTCGCAGAATACGTCAGTAAGCTTCTTGACTCCGTTCGACGCACACACGAAGCGGCACGCATTCACTTGGCGAACGCTCAACGGCGACAGAAGGAATACTACGACAAGAAGGTCTTCGGTGTCCCGTTGAAAGCAGGCGACCTCGTATATTTGCATCAGGCACCAGTATCAGGAATACCAGCGAAGCTGCATCGTGAGTGGGCAGGCCCCTACGTGGTAGACCGAATAATATCTGATCTGACTTGTGTGATTAGGGACCCAAAGAACGCCGTCGGGCAGCACATGGTCGTACACTTTAATCGGCTTAAACCTTTCCAAATCGAGCCTGAGCATTCGGATGAGGAGCACCACAATGAGCCACCGACAGAAGTAGCCACCGAAGTTGAAGTACCAGCTCAAGGGGACTTTGGCGTGGCAACGGGGACGTTGCCTACATAGAAGGGGTGCGGTGTAACGAACGAGCGAAACTAGCTTGGCGCGTGGTCGAATTTGAATCGTTGCTTTGACGGCACCTTTCCCTACTGCCTCTCAAACGGTCGTTCCTGCGCAATTGCTGAAGAAGAACAAGAACCTTTGGAGAACAGTTAACTGTAACTTTTCCTTCGCCCCTTCCTATGTTACTGATTCTTTCTTATAGAACCTACGTGTAGGGTAATAGAAGTTAAGTCTCAATCCTTGGAGTTCTCCCTTGACTGCATTCTACAAATTCAGGAAAATGGTTATTACAAGTGAAGTGTCGGCGGATGTGTTACGTAGCAAATAAGTGTTTATGAGATTTATTCATGTATGCAAAGGTTATGCTTGCATGTCGGAACTGGTAAGGTAACTTGCTTCCTTGGATAATAGATAATCGGATCTCCTGTCCGAATATTGTAAACCTTACATTTTTTGAAATGACGGTAATATACACGGCTCTTGTTATCAAGTTTTAGTGTTGTTACTGCAGAAACAGATGGCCAATATTTGCATTGTAGGGGTTGTTGTATCAAGAAAGCCCCAGGACAGGTAAAAAATGTATCTCGCAAATTAACCAAGTAAAAGTGCGTCAGTCCCTTATTAAACGGAGAGTCAAGCGGCAGACACACGACTAATAGTAAGGTAGGAATGAGTCAGCAAGCCAACCAATGAGATTGAGCCAATCGATGTTGCTTACATGGTCATCACATTATCGTTCCCCCTCCAAAAAGCCGCTTCAACCTGGTTCTTAGCGATCAATAGTTTTCACCGTTCTCGCGGACCGATGCAGCTGACGTCGTGGTAATGGTAACTCAGCCCGGTCTTCATGCACAGATTGGTCGGGCTGACTAGCTGGTCCGTGAGCTATGTCGAGTCGACGCGCGTTGACAATTAGGCCGTTCTCCGATCGACAGGTGCCATGGCCAAGCGTACGGTCGATGCGCAGTGGAGCGGAAAGCGAAGGTGTGCCTTTCTTTGTCACCCTGCTTTTGACGGGAACGTATGTCCCGGGCTGCATTGGTGTCGACGCTTCAGCGTAGGAATTTTGGTAAGATGCTATGCGATTTGAAACTTCGGCATCTCTCGCTGATAAAAGTTTATGTGCAGCAATTAACTTTGTGGGTATGGGCTTTCCTAGCATCTGCACCGCTGGGGTTCTTCCGGTGGATCTGTGGTCACATGTTCTGTAGGCAAATACCGCGGTTAAAACTGCATCCTCCTAGTCAGAACCTCCTATGTATATGGCTTGCACAGCTTCTTTTAGAGACGGGTTTAAACGTTCGACCATGCCGTTGGCTGCAGGATTGTAGGGCGCAGTTCTGGAGTGCCTAATGTTATGGCAATGTAGAAAATCTGCGAATTCGCGGCTACAAAATTGTGGCCCGTTATCCGTTACTATTTCATGCGGTAAACCGAAACGGCTGAAGAAGTGTTTAAGCCAACGTAACACAACCGAAGTAGTAACTTGGTCGCACATGTGTACTTCAGGCCATCTACTGTAAAAACATTTAGCAACAAGTAGATTTCGCTTATTCGTAGGAGCAGTAGCGAAAGGGCCCATAATATCAATGGCGATTTTGGTCCATGGTTTCAGCGGGTAAGCAATTGGCTGTGTCGGGGCTTTAACGGGCAAAGAACTTTTGTCCGCTAATCGGCAAGCATTGCAATTGACCACAAATGTCTCAATGTTAGATGCCATTTGTGGCCACAAGAAATAGTCTCACTCGATTTTTGGTCCGAACTATAACTGGATGTCCCTCATGTGCGCAAGCTATTACCTTGGCTATCAACTGGGGCGGAGCTGCAAACACCGAATCGCGCATCAGGCAACCATCTAACACTGATGGTTCATGTCGAATTGCATAATACGGAATGAACTCACCGGGGATTTTGTTATTCTTGGGCCAGCCCTGTTGCACATATTCAATGATCTCATGCAGTAAAGGATCGTTAGCATTTTCCCTTCGTAGTTACTTGATCGTCAAGGCAGACAGGTTAGCTCCGAGACTGGAAACTAATACCGCCTCTCTGGGTCTCTCTTTTTCATCTTCCAACCCCACGGGTAAGCGAGATAGGCCGTCAGCAATCTGATTTCGCAAACTTGGCCGGCACACAATTTCAAATTCGTAGTTAAGGAGCTTGACATACCAACGATCGATTCGCATTGGGCGGGATCCTTTAGATCCATTGCTGAGAAGAGCTGTTCGGGCTGAATGATCAGTACTCAGCGTAGAACGACGACCGAACAGAAATAAATACCACTTTTCACAGGCCCACACATATGCAAGGGCTTCTTTTTCCCCAACTGAATAATGTCGTTCGGAATCTGGTAGCTTTCGTGATGCGTAGGCAATACCTTTCTCCTCTCCGTTTTGTATTTGTGAGAGGACAGCTCCGAGACCAACATCAGACGCATCAGTGGACACAAAGGTGCGCCAAGTTTCGTCAAAAATGACAACTAAGGGAGCAGACGCGACTCTCCTTTTCAGTTCGTCAAAGGCATTTTGCTGATTGCGGCCCCGAACGAACGACGATCCTTTCTTTGTTAGCTGTCGTAATGGATCTGCCACAGTCGCAAAATCCGGCCGATAGCGCAGGTTATAAGAGCACATTCCTAAAAAGGACTTCAGTTCTGTCCGAGTGGTTAAGGCATTTGATTGGAAATCCGATGGGGTTTCCCCGCGTAGGTTCATCCTGCTCACGACGCCACAATGATGTATCAAGAAAGCCGCAGGATAGGTAAAAAATGTATCTCGCAAATTAACCAAGTACAAGTGTGTCAATCCCTTGTTAAACGGAGAGTCAAGCGGCAGACACACGACCAGTAGTAAGGTAGGAATGAATCAGCAAGCCAACCAATGAGATTGAGCCAATAGATGTTGCTAACATGGTTACCACAGGGGTAATTTTTTGTAAGAAGGCATGATGTCATTGAACTGTTGTATAGTCCAATAAGGGAAGCATTTGCTGAAGTGTTTGAGGGGATGAGAAAATGTTAATGAAGGATGGAAATGTGAATGATTATTGAAAGGTATACTTTATGTATCAAGTAAATGTACGGTGCTAATGGGTAATGCCGGCGCCTGTGAAATATCATTTATTAGATATGTGTATTTGTAAATATAACGATATCTGATAGTGAATATGCAAGTGCGCGAATGCAAATGGAATGCAAATAATATATTTCTATGTAAATATATGAACATTTGTGGAACAAATATAGTGATATATATAGTGATATAGTAATATAATAATAATAAATAAATATAATAATAAATAATAATAATAATAGTAATAATAATAATAATATATAGTAATGGTTGGTATATATATATATATATACATTCATACGCAGGGTGAATTATACATAAATAAATATGTATGCATGTATATATACGCATATATATATCCAGAAGCATATATATATATATGTATTTATATGGATGACGGCATCCAGTTTCGGATACGTCTGTCACTCTGGCTAGCCACAGGACGCCTGCGCCTACAGAGAGACCATGGATGGCTTGCGCTGCAACACCCACAGTTCCATCCACACACCCCATATACAGTGTAAACCCGAAGGAATAAGACCGGGAGGCATGTGGATGGGAGTCGCGTTTCATCAAAGGAGCCGGCCCACACTCCTTCACAAGTAAACACAAGCACGCTGTATTTGGGAATCAAGCGCACACAAGACGGCGGTTGGACCGTAGTCCGCTCCACACTGAGTGCATGGAGCCGCTCTTTGAGCCTAGCACGGCCACAAAGAGCGTGCACCCTGTCGCCTCCAGCGACGACCAACTGTCTCCTGGAGCCAGTATGGACGAAGTAGTGAGTAATAAACAGGTAGGCACCTGGGTAACATGCTCATCAAGCGCAGCCACACCGGAGATATCAAGCAACAGCCAATCACTTGAAACGACAAGAGGAAAGAAAATAAATCCAATAAGGTAAACAGATGCGGTGGCATAACTCTTTGCTAAATTAGCAAATGAATTAAGTTGGTTTGCAACGAATCCGCAAGAAGGAAAAACTGTTCACAAGTTGCATAAAATGTTACAAACGCAACAAAGTTACAAAGACATTCACAATTAGCGTTAGCAACGCAGGCAGTTAATAGAACATTATTCAGGTAGGCAAAACAAACCAAGTTATGTAGAATGAAATTTATCTAGCTTAAAAAGACCTAGTTTAAGTGTAAGTTGCTTTCGCTCAACTGAAGTGTAGAAGCATCCAGAATGCAACATCAGCCTCAGGATGGGGCGCCCCGCCTTATATATATATATATATATATATATATATATACATATATGGAATAAGACTTATGTGCATCTACATTTAAAATTCAAATATGTATAAATATATGCAGTTAAGTGTGCGGACGGACATGATTATTCATGTATATTTGTATATATATCTTTACTAGTAATTGTATAGGTGTAATTCTGTTGGTATATATATATATATATGTACATAGGTAAATGTGTACATACACATAGAGAAACGTTACTAGAGGCTCTATGCTGAGGGGATGTGGCATGCATGTGTTTTGTTCACCATAGTTGGTGTAATGCCATCGCAACCCAACACAGATATTGATAAGGGGGTTAAATGGTCGTATATGTAACATTTTTGGCGATGATTCAAGGGTTTGGTATGATACCGTCTACGTAAAATACCGTGATTGTGGATATATTGTTGAACTGTTATCCGCTGGAATAAATAATGTGGATACCTTTATGGCGGTTTCAAGTCGGTATGTTTAGCTTGCTGAGTAACTTATTTCCTTTGCCAAATGAAAGTGGACGTATTTGAGCATAGCGGAAGGCCTGGACATATGAATGTGACTTTATAATTGTATTATTAGTGATAGCGTGTTTATGATGCGCTGCATATGCATGTTGATAACGTTGGTGCACTTCTATGCAGCGATACGTCGTCGAAGCTGGCTCCAAGTTTTGGCAGATTTTGGCTATGGTGGTCTGTGTAAATGGCCTTTTACCATTGATAAGACTGTAAGATTGATAAGATTGTAAGTTTAGAGCCTTCCGGCGGAGGCGATGGTGCTAGACGCGATCACAGCCGTCATTGGTGTTCGTGTCCATGGTTCCCATTCTCTCCCACCTAAACTCTGTAATAATGCAGGTGAGGTCCTTCGCGAAGCACCAACCTACACCACTGAACGTATCTGGAAGGAAGTGTACCGGTTGACTGGATCAAATGAATTACCATGGCAATACACATGGATGACAGTTGCACAGACTGCTCTAACCAGCGACTTTATGACCCCTTGATGCTTGCTAACGAGGAACTCGAGGTGGTTTATCAACTCACTTACTTTGGCACCTGCATCAGCAGCCATGGGCGCAGAGCGACTTACCTTGACACACAGTACTGCAGAGGCCAGAGCTGCCTTCTTGAACCAGCGGCGTCCTTGGCGACATAAGGCAATTGCCCTTCGTCTGAAACGCCATGCATACAAGGCCGCAGTGACGGCCGTTCTGCTTTATGGTAGTGAGACTTAACCCCTTCTGTCTGAAGAGCTGAGGTGCCTACAAGTCTTTGTCTGCGAGGCACTGCTGGTGTCGGATTGCACCAGCGTGTCCGCAACGAGAATGTGCGTATGCGAGTATTAGGTAGTGATAATCATGCTAGCTCCCAAGAAAACACATAGCACTGAATATGTTCCGTTTGCTCGTGCACGTGCTACCTTTGCATGGTCACCGCTTACCCACGAAAACATGGCTCAGTCCGCCAGAGGTAGGATGCGCAAGGCTCGAGGTGGACAGAAGTTTACGTGGCAGCAGGAAATGAAGTCAACGAAGACCAAACCGGATCCTGTTGCTCCGTGTCGTCTTGCTGGCTGCAGTCCACGTGACTTGCCTTTTGCTTGCCTCGAGAGTTTACAAGACATGGCTCGCATACGACACCATTGGCGCGTGTGCTGCCACGTATGGCCAAAAGCAGTTCACACTTAACCTTGTTTTACGAGTTACATTCACCTTCGTGTTCCTAATTGCCGCTGTACGGAAGATCATCATTTGCATAGACTTCGTCACTGATTTATACCTGGTCGTAGACCTGCGAAGTGGCAACCTACCAGCTGGTAACACGTCGTTCACTGTTTCCGGCGAACTCGCTGCGTTCAATTCCTATAAGCTTCAAATAGTTCCGCCTAAGTAGTCACGCTACTCGTCATTACGGCAACATTTTCCCTCCCTATGTAGAGCAGATGACGGCAGTCTGGAGCGCAAGCACAATATCCGTCACCACATGTTGGTCTGCAAAGGCAAGACGCATTTCACCAAACAATCTACAAGCGGGGAAGAGAGGGTTGGAACACTTACTTTATCTACACCTACTTTAACGGCCTCCAAAAGGGTGCTGAGCATTGGCGCTTCATTTGCTAGCCATAAAAACCGGCGATTGGAGACCATGTAGCGACTGCCGTGCGCTGCACATAATTTTTAGCGGTTCATTGCTCAAGTCAATAGAGGGCTGAACTTTGTCTTCGCATGCATCGACGGCATGCTCGTCTTCGGTTAGAACGAGGAGGAGCACAATTCACATCTCCGTCTGACCATCCAGCGTTTCGCTCAGTATGGCGTCACGATGAACGTTCACAATCGCATTTACCGCCAATACCGTCTACATCGGATACCTCACAGAAACGATCACAACGGCATTAGCCCACTTCCAGAATTTACGCAGACCATCGCGGGTTACGCTATGCCTCGGTCCCACAGAAGTTTGTGTCCTTTCATCAGGGTGGTCAAATAGTAAAATACTTTCATTCCAATTTTCCCAGCTACCTCAGCCTCTAGCAGAGTTACTGAACGGCAAGTTGCTAAAGTTCCAGCGCACAACAGAATCTGCTGCGACAATCGATAAGATCAACCAGGTTTAATCCAAAGCCGCCGCATAGCGACGGTTAAACGCATCTTTATGTACATGTCGTTCTAGGACTGATGCATCACCACATACGCCGTTGGTGTCGTTTAACAGCAGCTGCACAACAACCAACTTGAACCTTCCTCTTTTGTCTACAAAAACCTTCCGGTTAATGAAACTCCGTTTAGCACATGCGGTCGAGAAATTTTGGTTAGTTACTTATACGTACGTACATGTTAAAACGTGGAAGGAGGAGAGGACATAAAGTTGGCATGGTAACACGTCTGTTACCAGTAGACCGTGACAAAAATTGGGAGCACAACCGCTCAGCTTAATGAAAAGACACCATACCAGAACACGCAGTCATCAAGCTACTTACCAGCTGTTAGGTATAGATTTCATCCGATGAGTTGTTGCACATATTCTCGTTAACCTAAGGCGTTTCATTGAAAAAAGTTCACCGTACGATTTCGACCTCTTACCCATTAGGTTGCAGGAAAGGCTTGCCGCAGCAGAAACACTGGGATAAAATGAGAAATCCTTTACGGCTTATTATGATGGCGGGAGGAATCTTGGTATCCGGGGTTAACTGGAAAAGCGTGCCATAAAGAAGGCCTGCAGGGAACTTACCTGCCTATTTCATAGCACACCTGAACGCTTGGTATTTCCCATTAATCCATACAAAACAGACATTTGAACGCATTCTCCCCATCATAAACACGGCAGGATTGGTGGAATTATCGTTCGCAGTAGTCACACATGACCCAATCCACGGTGTCCTTGTTACCCAGTGTGACCCCCGAAAGCATACATAGGGCGCATTTGTCCCGGTATAACTCCGCCGGTCCGGATGAAGCACCCCGCTTCAGAGAACCACACTTGTAAACGCTGGAGGTTTTGGTCCTCACCGTTCGGAAAAGTGCACCAGGCAGCAATGTATCCGTAATGGACACCTCCGTCCGTCTCAGTACTAATGGGGATTTTCGCCTTCCGGAATGTGCATTGGAGCACCTGCCCTTTTCCCTTGACCTGTTATCCGTCACGTCAACCCCCATAGGACGACAAGGAACTACGGAGGAGGTCCCCTGTTTCCCAACCAACGACAACGTGTCCTCCTCGTTATCCAAAGGTAAGGATGATTCGCAATGCCTGGTCTTGCAGAACAATCGCACAACATTTTCCTGCATCCACGCCTGGCACAACCGCCTCAAAGAGGTTATCATGCACTGAAATTTCGTTGCTGACATAGTGCAGATGTGGGTTTTTAGTTCCGCCAGCACCTGCTCCGCCGTGCGCAACTTAATAGCCCCATCCAAAACACTGTCTGTGAACAGGTTGCCGCTTCCGACACGCTCACCACAGCCGCCTCCGTGAAAGCAATGGTACCTAAGGGCTCCGGTGAATCAGGTATACACCACCGACAACCCTGAAGCAATACAGCCAAAGCTGCACCCTGATCACACGCGAGGTAACAAATGTGTGCGCATGGCATCCGCCAATGATTCTGAAACTCACATTCACATCCGTCACTGCGTACCAAGAATGTACGCTTACCGGAACGCCGCTTGCATTCCACCGCCATAGCCGTACCCGCAGGACGACAGCCCATTATGTCCTCCGATGACCAGTGCTTAATGAACTGCTCCCGGGCGTACGGCGTTAAACGTACAAGTAGGCCGGTGAGCCGGCATACGTTCACCGGAGGAACATACGGGCTCAACTGGCATCTCGATAATTTCGTCCGCCTCTCTTCCATAACTCTATGCACACGATCCACAACCACAGTGAACAGAAGAAGTACGGAGGACCTCTCACTAAGTTGCCGCTTCAGCTGCCGGTTCTCGTTCTCCACCCTGTTTGTTGTGAAGCAACCAAATGTGCACACCGTTCGCAATCGATGCGCCGCCCATGATGACGAAAAGGGTAACCAAGTGCGCATCAAGTACTCATAGCATTCCGCATTTCGCACCTCTATAGCATGCAGTAGTTTACCGAAATATTCCTCATCTCTGGTATATATCAATTTATGCAACCACTGCCGTAGAAGTGTCCTATCCTCCGGTGACGCATCATGCAGGTGTGAGCAACGTCTAGCCATGTCTCGCACCGCATGAAATCGACACAATACCAGATGCGCCTGGGGGTACAGAGATTGAAACGCACCGACTTGAGCAGCACATTTATCCATGACTATCGTCCGTGCACGGGATGTGGCAGGAATCATTCCAAGCATCGCTTCCACCGCTTCCTTGTAACTGTCCGATGTCTCATTCGGCAATAAAGCGTAGAAAAAGACATCGCAACGCCAGTTACGTCCACCAACATGCAGTGCCACAGGATGTACCCCCGCAGTTGCTTTGGTGCGTCGCGTCCGCCAATAGCACCTCACAGTATCGCTGCACCAAGCCTTCCATGCATGACGGCGCAAAATACACCGACCTTATTTGATCATCACTCCTATTCACCCGGCACTTGCCATGCTGTTCTAACAAACGAACCACCTGCAACACTCCGTCTGTTTTACGCATGTGTCGCCGCCTCATGTACCACAAGTTTGCCTTCGTCATCCGTCGGTCATAAGTCCTCCACGCATGAGTCGGTATTTCACGGCTTTCCTTAAATGTGTCCATCAAGGAAAAGACCTCGGACTCTTGCTCTGCCGGCAAAAGTCGGTTGTTAGGATACATCCATGGCTGACCAATTTGAAAACTATGGGTATGCAGCAAGTTGCATTTCCAACGCTCATACAGTTGCCCTATCAAACTGAATGAGAAACGCGCAAGAGAACCGCAATCACGAAATCTGTGAAATCAATGATTTATTTTCCAATATATATACATATATGTTACCGTTTCCCCACTGTTCCATCACTTGTCGAATGTACGCACCGAAATTGTACATATCGGTACGGAAAGCCTTCAGCGACCTTCTTACCACTTTGCTTCTCATGCTGCTTCGCAGTTAACGTACGATATTTGAACAAACCAGAGGCAGTCGCAAATTGGAAGTTGCGAAGAGCTTCTTCCACTTCCTCCCAGCTTTTATAGCGATCGCAGACCATACGGCAAAAGACAGCAGTGTCATCCAACATGGCGCTCGATAACCAATTAGACCTCCTCCAGTTAACCTCATTTAAAACAGCGCGAAAATCACAACTAATAAATCTTATCAAATACCATTTCTTGTAGATACTTATGCACTAAGCGACACACATACATCTCTTTCACATCCATTTATGAAGGCGACACCATTTAGCCTGCCGTATCGGAACACAAAGCTTCTCCAGGCCAATTTTGCCGTACAAAAATTAGTCGCTGTCGGGTCGACAGGGACCTGGACTCTCACATCTGGCGGGAACGGCTATACGGGCCTAGAGCAAGCGCCACAGCCGGGAGTATAATGGTAGCGTGGGATATTAATATGTAGTTAATTAATTTTTAAATAGTATAAATAAACGAGTAGCAGATGTATAAAGGAAACAGTGTCCTGTAGCTTTTATAGTGCTGTAGTTTACTGTAACCTTGGTAGCAGGTCACCGGATTTTCCAAATGCATAAATGGGTCTAACGTGGACCTACGTTATTAGGTAGTAAATAGTTGCTTTCATTAATCTGGTGATGAAAAACGAGATTTTAAAGGAGTATATGAAGAGTCATATATGTAAAGTGAATGGAAATCGCATATTATGCTTACTTCGCATGGACCTACGGGAAGTCATTTTGCGTAACTCCTAGGCAGAAATGTTAGCTTGACCCGGGAAATAGGTGGGGAAGAACGGAAATTGGGAGAATAATATGTAAATAACTGGGTAAACGGATGTGGCACAAATAGGCAAGTAACCCTGTGATATGCGCATACATATTTACATAAGGGACTTGTTAAGGAATGCGTAGGTGTAAAGTAACGCGGAAACAGCAGTGGCAGGCTGATGCTATCACCAAACATTTGAACATGTAAACATACTGATGCATTATAATACATACTAATAAGAAGCTCGTCAGTAGTGTGAAATTAACCGTGGCTAGGTTAAGTGAATTGACCATTCTGATGATTTCCGTGGCGCTGAATCCGATGGGGTAAGTTTCGTGTTCCTAGGGGACGAAAGGACCATTGAGCAATAGGAAATGCTGCGGCTACCTGGAAGACTCTTCTACTGGGGGTCTTGGCTAGCGTGCACACTAAAGACTTTCTGACTTCGGAAAAGTACACTAAAGACCTATGATGTCGACATGGCATTATCACCGAAATTGCGTATTCATTTTGCCATCATTGGACATCAAATCACACCTACAACTTCCCTTAATCCATCACAACTGGAACTACCAATTTCTTCGTCAATCAGTTGCTATCTTCTAACTAACCAGTACCAACGAACTACGTTGCGCAACCCAACGCATTTGCTTCCTTTGAATCCACACTCACGCTCTTCTCCATGAATTACTATTTTGATTTTCTGTGGTCATAGAGGTATTGCTGAAGCATTCCTTTACCCAGTGTGCGTCAGCCCTCTTCTACCAGCAATACGGAAACAAGTTCGCACGCAGCATGAAGTGGCTCCTTAGCTTAGTAGCTTCTGATCTCTACATGGCTTTATCACCACCACAAAACTGGCACAGGCGAGTTAATCCGAGCGACATT
Organism: Dicrocoelium dendriticum; assembly: GCA_944474145.2. Classification (NCBI taxonomy): domain Eukaryota; kingdom Metazoa; phylum Platyhelminthes; class Trematoda; order Plagiorchiida; family Dicrocoeliidae; genus Dicrocoelium; species Dicrocoelium dendriticum. Next base: position 14,350,125 of record OX104061.1, read on the forward strand.
TCACATCATTTCAATTTATTTGATATTTACACGAAAATGACACTTCCATGCTTCTAGGTCTCCACCCTATTTGTTACGCCTTCACACCTTTTTGATCCCAGACTTTTGCTCCATCATGAACGATTTCGTTCCTGACCAGTGCATCAGTCATTACGTTAACTACCATATATATTGTGCGAACAGCGCATTTCATGCAAAGCAACGTCCCTGTTGCGAAACAGTCGCTTGTAAAGTCTTGATCATGCCAGATTTAATGTGTCTCGAAGTAATGGATAATAAATTAGTTATTTAATTGAATGCCTATTCTTTTCGCCAGCATCAGATATCCAGTGTCACTACCCGCATCCCAATACGTTGCCAAGCATCGCTACTATCTTCTAATTAACCAAGAGCGCTGAATCACATTATGCGACTCAGCGTCCCTGCAGTCGTTTGCAACGGTGCACAATTATGCTTTTCTTCATGAATTCGTCTTGCTTTTCTGTTAAGGATCGTGGAGATTTAGCTCAAGATTTCCCTTACTAAGCGTACTTAGCAATCGTCTGCTAGCAACCTGGGAAAACCTAAACAGTAAGCGCGACCAAACGCCTCAGCTGTGTGTCTTCTGGTATCTATGTGGCTTTTGGACCACCAAAAGCCATTACATTTCGATACCAATCGAGCATCCAGTCACACGTATATCCCGTGTGCTACGCCAGCTATAGCTGGCGGGGCACACTGATTCTTCACCCAGAAGCAATGATACGAAATTACTACACTTAACATGCATGGACATGTCCGCATAACAAACCTTACCTAACGCTGGCTTTGTTGACATAGCTGTCTCTAAATTTTCCGCTCACCGGCCTCATCTCCGAGTTCGATGACATGACTAAACGACAATTGTCTATGTGTAAAAGCTGAGACCATCTTCATTTCTACGCTTTTCATTAATACCCCTGAACCATTGCTATACGCCCATACCTATTGTACCCATTTGCTCATACCTTCACAGGGGTGCCTCGTCCCGTCGAGGATAAACCATTTATTTATTTATTTATCTCTTTTAAGCTGTAGTGTATATCGAACAGTCGCACTGATACCCAAAGTGACCACACCGCACTTCATAGCTGTAGCAAAATCTGGAAGCGGGAACTTTCGCCGGAAGAATGCAGTGTCATGTGCCACTAAAGCTACATATCTCCAAACGTGCTGACCCCGAAAGTTAACCCACTAGGCAACTGCACATCATTAAAAGAACTCGGAGTAGGCCACTAAATGTCACTTAACTGTAAAGAACAAGTAAGCTACAGCACTGCAAGTGCTAGTTCATTAATCGGACACATCTGTAGAACGATGTCTGTGGCAGATTTTAAAGCCACACTTTACAAGCTCTATGCACGCCTCTTTTTAGAATGCTGCTCTATAGTGCTATGCAACGCAAAGAAATTGGACAGAAGTGCAGTGGAATAGGACCAGCGTTCTTTTACGAAACAGCTATCGCCCCCACTACACTAAATTGCCGCGAAATGTGTAAACAGTTTCAGCAGAATCCTTTATGGGTAAGCCGCAGTATGATAAGCTGTCTTTTGTTTCAAATCCCAAAATCTCCAAAACGGAAAACCATGGAATTCAAGAAATTTCTGGATTAACAGTTTGCCGATTTAAATTATATCGAGCGCACCCAGACGTAAATGGCCCTTGTCCCTAAATGACATCAGGTGCAGCTACACAGAGTGACTTTACTTGCTGCTTCCAACCAGTAAGCAGTGATCACTCAAACAACCATGTGTCGTTTATATCCCCTATTCAATAAACCATACTTCTTCATGCTAACAAGTGCCAAATGCAATATAGGTGGTAACATTTTCCTATGCAAGTATGCGTTCGCGTGGAACTGACTACCATTAAAAATAAGCTTCTCGAAGCCCGTCACGCTACTTCTCAAAAGTAACACCCCGGTAGATCAGTCGTGCGAACAGGGGCCTGAACAATTTTAGTACGACAACACGCAGCAAAACACGGTAGGTACCGCGTCCAATCTAAAGCGTTAGGAATACTAAAGAGCCTGTATGACGCGGCATCAGAGCATTGCATTTCCACTACCTTCTCAATAGGTATCGTGCTCCTGCTCCCATTTGTTAGCAACTTAGAAACAATTAATAACCTTGTGCAAAGCAGGGTATTAACATTTCATTTACTGACTCACATTATTGCTTTTATTTTACGGCACTCCCGGTATTCTGGCATACACCTCTATTCATGTTTACCACTAGCGTTTGCTACCCACACCCTGCGCACCATGGGAATGATGGTAAATCCGGCTAGAGCTGCCCAAATCCCTCCATTTTGTTCCAACCTCTTTCATATGGGACTAGCGGGGACACGTCCTGCACGTCAGATTCGACAAGCGCACACACCCTCCCTCGCCTACCTCCGCAGATTCCTAAACCTGTTGCAGATATCCACATAAAAGTAGCACCAGGGCATGCGGCTCAATTGCCTGAGTTATAAAACCAGAGAACTGCAGATAATAATGCAGTAGAAGCGCCTCTACCACGGTCTTGTTAAGACACTGCTGCGGAATCTGCAGACCGGACGACGGGAGGCTGCGAATACGACACGTACACCGTATGCAATTACTTCTGCTGATGTTATGAGTGCGACGAATCATGGCGCCTCATATTCATGTTTCATGTATGTGGGTATGACAGGTTTCAAGCTCCTGTGTGTGAAATACGTGCACATTTGACGAAGGCCGTAGTGAAAGCAAGCACTGACAATCACTTGCGCTGATTTTGTTGACTGATAAAGCACCAGCAACTTGTTCTTCCACCGAGCAATTTGCAATGTACGATGGAACATTTAAGTTGTGTGCGTATTTATCACTACACCGAACTGTAATGTGGGCCCAGATACACGCAACCTACATAACACTGCTATATCCGTTGCATCAGGCTTGTGTGATATATAATATGTGGTTAGTGAACTTCTTGACTATCGTCCCATGACTTAGAACCAGAGAAGATATCGGGATATCAGAGTAATAAGGCCAGATTAGTGTGAGGCCATTGTCATCATGTATGAGACGGGTTATTCACGTCCGATGAACGCGCAAACGATAGAGAAGTTCATATCTATTTCGCTTAGGTGCATTAAGCTGAACAACCTGATTGCATCGGTACCCTGTTAAACATTTGGCGCAATTGCAGAGTACTGCACAATCTGCTAGACAGCTTTATAGTTTTATCATGGAGTATAAAGTTCTACATGTAACCACCTTTGTGTGGTTACTTGACCTGTACGCAATTAGCGCGGCACATTTTGACCGTGCGTGATTTCATGTAACTGGTCAATAATGGGCCGCTGTAAGATTTCGTTCATTTACCATTTACCTCTGCTCATGCCGGAACAGGCGAGACTTGCAAGTCTGCGCAGACACTCAGTTCGCATTTCAACCTGAATATGTGCTCAACGGTTGCGACCGCCGTAGCTGGTAAGGCCAAAACAGCCGGGGGGTGGGTGCGGCAGGGCTGAACGACCTTGCTAGTCTGCGCACACATTCCGCATCTCAACGTGGATTTGGATCAAGGGTTTCGACCGGCCTGACTGGCGAAGTCACGGAATCTTGCCTCAGTGTAAGGTCACATAGATGTCTGTGGGCCGGTGCTTCTAACATAACCAGAGTTTAGCGGAAATCCTTGATAACAGGCGTACGCGTTAGTAAGGCATATAATGGGAACTATAATTACCCGCAGGAAAGAGCAAGTGTGCACATGATTGGGAGCACATGGTTCATTCCCGTGTGTGACATGATAAGTCAGCGTAGCATAAACGTCGCTTTTTCGTGCTTCCCGAGCACGCTAAATGCAATGCTATGAGTGGCCGGACAATCACGCTATGGCGAAGCTTAGCCCCATTAAGCGGTGTGTTCTAAAGGTTTCTATTGGTTTGTTTTGGTGTGCAATGGGCCAACGTAACAATGGTACTTAGTAAGGATGCGGAAACAGAAAGGAATACGGGTAGTTTGGGTCAGGTTCACTTAACATGCCAACGGCATCAAAGCAACCCCACTGCGACGGTGTAACCTGTTGTACACTACATCCACTGAGTTCCGATACCATGATGAGTATGAGCACATTCACAGGCTCAAATGCATATGTCCTTTCCCTCATTGCAGAAGCAATTACTGTTACAAAATAACTAAACAAATGAAGTTTCTGCTCGACCAAAGCAAACCACGCCTGTTCCGGCATGATCGGAGGTACATCGTAAATGACCGAAATTTTACAGCGGCCAATTACAAGTAGAATATTCTGACTATGTTGACAATATGCGGAATTACAATACTACAGGATTGGACATTTGAGTCAGATCATCATGAAACATGCGTTCCCATATGCGGATTTCATTAAGAAATGAGCACACATGTCGTTGTCTGAAGCATAAAGTAGCACTTACGCAGATAACATGCTGCATGTAACAGCATTTGTCACTGAGAGGATAAACCGAATGTCAAGGTGTCGCAACTGAGGCCACTTTAGACTTCGGTGAAAAGGAGTTTACTTCTGTGAAACGTTTTATCAAACTCATAAGTGCGCAGTTGTGATGTCCATCATCTTGAACATTTATATACCGGGTTTATGAAATCGCACACTGTCAAAATATGCCGCGCTAATTGCGTACAGGTCAAGTAACCACACAAATGTGGCTACATGTAGAACTTTATACTCCATGATAAAACTATAAAGCTGTCTAGCAGATTGTGCAGTACTCTGCAATTGCGCCAAATGTTTAACAGGGTACCGATGCAATCAGGTTGTTCAGCTTAATGCCCCTAAGCGAATTATATATGGACTTCTCTATCGTTTGCGCGTTCATCGGGCGTGAATAACCCGTCTCATACATGATGACAATGGCCTCACATTAATCTGGCCTTATTACTCTGATATCCCGATATCTTCTCTGGTTCTAAGTCATGGGACGATAGTCAACAAGTTCACTAACCACATATTATACATCACGCATGGCTGATGCAACGGATATAACTGTGTTATGTAGGTTGCGTGTTTATGTGCCCACATTACAGTTCGGTGTAGTAACACATACGCACACAACTTAAATGTTCCATCGTACACTGCAAAACTGCGCGGTGCAAGAACAAGTTGTTGGTGCTTTATCAGTCAACAAAATCAGCGCAAGTGATTGTCAGTGCTTGTTTTCTCTACGGTCTTCATCAAATATGCACGTATTTCACACACAGAAACCTCAAACCTGTCATACACACATACCTGAGGCTCCATGATTCCTCGCAATCATAACATCAGCAGAACTAAGTGCATGCAGTGCACAACGGCTTAATTCATCGCACCACACTTCGGTTGGTTTTACGTGGTTAGCGGAATAACTGGAACTTGGTAAGACCTCTAGTTTGGCTTCCATACTTCTTCTAACCTCGTTTGCAATGATTGTTATGTACGTTGATTTTTATCTACTGTATTATGCAAAGTGGTAATAGATTAGGACAAATACACTCACTGCTTCAGTCGTTTGGCTTATATATTATCCATACGACTGTTGGCAATAAGCATTATATGTGGTGATTCCTCGCCAATGCTTTCTGCATCGATGTGGTCAATTGCGAACTATTACCTTCACTCTCTTCGGTACCCGTCTGATTTAGCCATTGAGATATTTCCCAACCACTGCGTACACGTTTTTCAACTACGTTCTATTCCGCTGCACATTCTACTCCTCCATGCAACCACCTATATTACCACACAATTTCAACTGCTGTTCTCATTCGAAGTTTTGGCTCACTGCTGTTAGAACGACACAACCTAGGTCTCTTTAGTCGTGTTCGCATTGGCATTCACTACTATCGGACGTCATCGTTTTCCTTGGTGCACACAGCGGTTTCACTGGTGAACATTATACTCCGGCTTAATCGGTTATTACGGCTCTGTACTCCGTATCATTCCGTGGTTGTCATACTATCCGTCTCCGCTCGTAGGCAGCTCGGCGATGCACTGCTCACGAGGTGTATGGCTAACCATCACCACTACGGTGTCCTGAGGACAATATTCACACATTTATCTTGCCTTGGTATTGTGCTTCTTCCCAAGCACTTCCGGGCAGTAAGCTTGTGCGACTGACATTTAGTTAAGAAGCACGGGCATCAACTATCCACCTAGTTAATCGCTGCCTACTTAGTGCACTGATAAACAATCCCCCATTATAACGATTACTAACCTCGGTCGCCCGCATTTGACTGGCACAGTTACCACTCTATTTTCTAAAATATGACGACAGCAGCACTATTTTTGTCCTTGTGGCTGCACCATGTAAGCCAATCAATAGCCAAAAGGTGGGACTATGTAGATGGAATTTATAAATGGGCATGAGTAAAAAGTGAGCAGTCTGTTCGGAAAATGGTTACACTTGTTTTGCCACCAAACAGCATTCAGCCGAAGCTAAAAGCTATTAACCGTAGGCTGCCTAACGACTTTCGCTAAAAGCTAGTGCTGAACCGCAACGTGTGTGATCGAATAGTCTTCGTCTTTTGCCTTCGTTAGGATGGTGGGCAAGCCCTTTGTGGTGGCACTGACATTTTATCAGTGTCTTCTCGCCTGAGGCATCTGCTTTCGACGTTCGAACACTGTAGTATGACCCGGAGATTCTCTCAAACCGCTTTATCTAGTACACCAGTTCGTGGGCGTTGCTATACAGGCGGCTGCTCACGCCCTCAACAAACGGACTGGCAACGCTAACCGTGTACCTGTCGGGCGCGGCAGGACCATTTGCGGTCTCAATGAGCTTATGGGTAGCAGCGGTATTGGAAGCCATAGCTAGGTTGTCGTATCCAAAATACATCCGTTATATACCAGAGCTCATCTAGTGAAACCGCTGGAGAAAATTAATAATTACAATTTGCTACTCAGATACTTGTTATTAGTGTGGATTCAACATGACAGAATCGTAAAAAAATCCGCCGTTTTCTTCGACAAAAAATACACTCATTTAATACTAGGGCAAATAAATATGATTATTCTACATAGCTTGGACGGCAGCATCCGGTTTCGGATTTGTCTGCCACTGTGGCCAGCCACAGGACGCCTGCGCCTACAGAGGGACCATGTATGGCTTGCGCTGCACCACCCACAGCTCCAACCACACACCTCATATCCAGTGTAAACCCGAAGGAATAAGACCGGGAGGCATGTGGATGGGAGCCAAGTTTCTTCAACGGGGCCGACCCACACTCCTTCACAGGCAAACACAAGCACGCTGTATTTGAGAATCAAGCACACACAAGGCGGTGGCTGGACCGTAGTCCACTCCACAATGAGTGCATGGAACCACTCACGACCACAAGGACTGTGCACCCCGTCCCCTCCAGCAACGACCAACTGTCTCCTGGAGCCAGATGGACGAGGTAGTGGGTAATAGACAGGTAGGCACCTTGTCAACATGCACATCAAGCGCAGCCACACTGGGGATATCAAGCAACAGCCAATCATATGAGAGAAAAATAACAAAGAACATAAATCAGTCAATGAATAAGGAAACAGTAACATAAATCCTACATTAATGAGCATATGAAATAAGTTGTTTGCAAAGGATCCGAGATAAGTTTACGAGGTCAGAAAGTATATTTTACGGAAATGCAGCAAACACGCAAATGTTATCGAAATTAATCACATTGGCCTCAGTAACCTGTGCAAGTTTATAAAAAAGAGTCCAGCTAGACAATAATATGAGAAACAAAATCATTAGGATACAATTGAAAACCCACCAACTGAAATAGAGGGACTTAGCATGCAAGCACGCGGTTAGTAAATCGAATGCAGCTTGCCTACAAACTCTGCGCCGGTACTGTCTACGTTCATAGCAGGAGCCATCGTTGCTTCGGTAGTCGTCCCGAGTGGCCTCGCACATGGCTCACTAGGACCGCCTGAAACAAGAACTCGCGACCGCATGTGCTACAGCACCATGAGCTCGATATCGAATGACTACAACTCATCGGTGCATGCCGCTTCCGCAATTGCCGCTTTTTCTCTGCATGTATGAGGTCTTTCTCCAGCAATTCATTTACAAGCAAACTAGTGTCTTTTCCGTGTTGCGTTTGTTGCTATCGCTTGTTTCACACCACGCACACGCTCCTTACTTCTTGAGACCTATAAAATCAAACAAGCAAACAAATGTGATTCGAACTGTATCGGTGTGATTTTCCTCCCCCGTCGGCCTGTTCTATGTTCACCAATATACTACATGTCCGGTGGGTTGTCTATTGAAGCGCGAAGCACAACATATGAACTGCTACATTGAAAGCATCATCATCATCATCATCATCATCATCATCGACAGCAGTACATCAAGCATTTGAACTGATGCTTCGCTGCCATACAACCATGAGGACCTATGAAATAAAGAATAAGAAGAGGGAGAGAAGGGGGACTTACCTGGAAACCTTAATGCCCTAAGCAAACATTCAGGGTCAAGGCGCCTACACCTTGTGTAGACAACATTCCGTCACAAACAACTGGCTATCGTGCAAAGATAAGACGGCATCGGCGAGACAGCTTCCCTGCGGCTTTCACTGACACGCGTCATAATCAGCCATTACCCCGCAGATAACTCAGCACCAAACACACTTTAAACCGGCAATCCGATTAGAAGACGGCAGCAGACGCGCCACTGGTGTCGGTTGCGAGCCATATCCTGCAAAATCTTGAGCCAAGCACAAGGTGAGTCACGTGGACTCCAACCCGGAAGGCGAGACGGACCAACGGCACCCAGTTTGGTTGTCAGTGACTTCATTTCCCGCTGCCAAGTCAACTTCTGTCCACCACGAGCCTTGCGCCATCCTACACCTGGTAAAATGAACAAGGCCTTCCTAGGTAAGCGGTGAGCAGGCATGCGTAGCACGTGCCCGAGCCAACGCAACTTATTCAGTGCTATCTATTGTTCTAGGGTGCTAGCATGATTGTCGTTACCTAGTACTCACCTACGCACGTCATCGTTGCGGACACGCTGGTGCCATCCGACACCAGCAATGCTTCGCAAACAACGGTGATCAATGACTTGAATGCGCCTCAGATCCTCAGACCGAAGGGGCCAAGTTTCACTACCATACAGCAGAACGGCCCTCACTGTGGCCTTGTATACATGGCTTTTCAGACGGAGGGAAACTCTCTTCTGTCTCCAAAGATGACGCAGGTTCAAGAAGGCAAGTCTGGCCTTTGCAATGCGTGAGCTGACGTCAGTTTCTATGCGCCCATCATTGCTGATGCAGCTGCCAAGATAAGTGAAATGGTCAACCACCTCGAGTTCCTCGTTAGCAAGCGTCAAGGGGTCATCAAGTGGCTGGTGGTCCTGCAGCAACACTTCGCACTTTGAAGGTGCGAAATGCATACCAAATAATGGGACCACTCTGCACAGGCTATTCAGGGTTGATTGTGTTGCCGCAACATTGTCGAAAAGCAAGACGATATCGTCCGCATAATCTAGGTCAACTAACCTTTCACCAGGCAGCACTTCAACGCCTACATCGTGAGATTCCGCAAGGTAACACTCCATGATAGAATCCACGACGAAATTGAACAAAAACGGGGAAATCGGACAACCCTGACGAACGCCACTTGTAGTCGAAAAGCTATCCGATAGGACACCATAGACCCTGACGCGGCCTGTAGTGTTCGAGTATAGAGCACGAAGGATGTTCACATATTTCGTGGGAACACCTTTTCGCGCAAGTAATTCGAACAGAATCGATCGATCGACCGAATCGAACGCACTCCTGAAATCGAGGAACACAGCTATTGTCGGTCTGCGGTATGCGTGGCGCTGCTCTAGCACCTGCCGCAAAGAGAATATATGGTCTATACAGCCACGTCCTGGGCGAAAACCGGCCTGCTCTTCCCTAATCCGAGATTCACGTTCTGCAGTGAGGCGACGAACGATAATCGAGGCCAGTAATTTTGTCACAACTGGCGTTAGGCTAATACCCCTGTGGTTAGAACAGTCTGTGCGACTGCCCTTTTTGTATATTGCCACTATAATCGATTCGCTCCAATTAGCCGGCACACTCTCTTCGTTCCAGATACGTTCAAATAGGGAGGTCAGTGCCTTGCAGAGGACCTCACCTCCATCCTTAAATAGGGCAGGTGGGAGGGAATCCGGGCCAGCGGCACGAAAACGATTGAGGGCTGTGATCGCGTTTCGGACCTCGGCCTCCGACGGAGGCTCTAAACTAACCGTCCATGGCACGTCCTGCATCACCTGAGTAGGAAGAGGTCCGGGAGCAGGGGGCCAGCTGAACTGATCTTCAAACTGTTCAGCCCAACGAGCCATACGGCGCTCCTTATTGTGTATCAGCGCACCCGCGCTGTCTCTGATTGTCTCACTGACGCCTGATTTTCTGGGACCAGTGGTGCGGATTACCTGGAAGAGCTTGCGGTAATTGCCTACTGCTCCTGCCTCCTCCATTTCTTGAGCCCGACTGGTCCACCATGCTTCCTTGTCAGCATGTAGGCTCCGCTTTAGTTCACGCCTAATAGCCCGTCTGATCACATTGTGTTCAGAACCAGCCGGGAGGTGTCTTCTAGCTTCCAACAAGTTCATGGGCCTCTCGGATATCCAGTGACTGGTGCAGTGTCCATGGATAGTGCCACAAGCAGATGCTCCTGCGTCGTGCATAGTGGCCGAGATCCTATTCCACTGAAGTTCAGTATCATTAGGACAAGACAGCAAGAGTTCGGTATGCAGTGCTTCTTGATAAGCTTACCTGACCGAGGACTGAGACAATTTCTCAGTTGCCAATCGGAGGAGACACTCTGTGCGCCTTCCGGTAAAGTTCATGGAGAAATGACAGCGTACTATGGCATGATCAGAGTCGACACAGGTACTCCAGTACGAGCGGCAATCCAGGATGGAACCGCGCCACCTGTAACTTATGGCTATGTGGTCAATTTGGGTCCATCGCTGGCCAGCTACAGGTGGACGCCAAGTGGCACTTCGGCGCCCACTATGTCTAAAAGCAGTGCTACTAAGAAACAACTGGTGCTCCGCACACAGTTGCAGCAGACGCTCGCTGTCGTCAGTCCGTTCAGAGTTAAGTCCATAATTACCACCCAGCTGAGCTTCTGAAGAGCCCAGCCGCCCTACTTGTGCGTTCGTATCCCCTGCAAGTACTATAATATCTAAACTAGAAGCACTGCGTAGTAATGCGTTCAGTTCGTGGTCGAAAGTGTCCTTGACTGCATTAGAACTGCAGTCGGTAGGAGCATAAACGGAAATCACAAACAAACAGCGTTTTGTTTTACTTCGCGAATTCACCTTAGCTGAAATCGTCAAACGGGCTGCACATAAACGGCTGTTCATCGGAATCCAATCAACCAACGATGACTCAGCCTTGGAGCTAAGAATGATACCTACACCAGCTTGACCCGTGAGTGCCGCATCGGCGTCTCCGGATGCGTGCAACCAATAACGAGAGGATAAGCCGGGTGCATTCAATTAAATAACCCCGTTAGGGTCATTAATCCTAGGTTCGGACACGCAACACACATCAACACCCAGTGTGTCCAAGGTGCGTGCGAGTGCAGCCTGCTGATCTGTTTGTCTTAAAGTGCGGACGTTGACTGCCGCCATGGAAACGGGACAGCATGGCCTTATAAGGGGCATTTGCCGATAGGCGTCCGATAGGTGCCGTGGGATGGTGGCTGCAGATGGTTCTACACCAGCGGCAATTTTATTGCTGTCAATTAAGCTGGGACTTATAGAAGGAAGGTTAGTAATGGGGGCCGGGATGGGAGTAAGAGAAAAAGGTGGAAAAGAAAGAAGGGTCGCGCCAGCAGTAGCATGCTTTCGCTTATCCGCCCTGCTGTATGCAGCAGATAAGGCGACTCTTGATAATCTGCGCGACGGCCGATGCAAGATGAAGTTTATGTTTGAAGGAAATGTCATGGTTGTATGTGGGCTGAGATACTGCCAGGGCCCCCAGACCTAGACAGGAGGACGATTAAGGTCCTCATCCAAAGTCTTTGGCTCAGAAGCCTGTCCGCAAGGCAGCGCGGAGAGGGCAGTGATTTAGTTTTACAGAAATGGACGCCATCCCATTTCAAACCCCCAACCTGGAGGACCAAGAGCCTGAGTTTGTCTGACCTCTCACCATTGACCAACCTGGTAGGAGTAGCTCTCAAGATGCTCGGAGGCATCATCCAGTATAGCTCAATGGGTCAATGAGGTACGCAAACCGTCGCACCACGTTAAGGTCCAGTACTGAAAACCGACCTCTCCGGAACACTTTCGCTCCATCTCCGAAG
>OX104061.1:14362490-14380758 GCA_944474145.2 Dicrocoelium dendriticum
ATTGTCAAGCAATTGCTTTTGTACCCTGCATACATATTCCCTTATTATTTACGAAAATATTGAGAATCCCCTGCCAAGTTCATTACTATTTGATGCTCATGTCTCCATTAATTCGGCACTAGGGTCTGATGTTTTAGCACTTCCTTCCTATAATGACAGAAACGAGTGAAGCATGTGATTGGTGGTGTTGAATTCTTAGCGCTGATCGCAAAACTGCAATTGATCTCTCCGATCTAGGAAACGAGGAAGTTTTACTTCCGGAACTAACTAGTTAACAAAAGTATACCTTTGGAACAGCGTACCTTGTGGACAAATATACATACTTCCGCAATTATTGAGTATTTTAAACTGTAATGTGCTTTTATTCTCAGGTGACAAGTGAAAGTTGTTGCTTAGAGATTGACGGCTGCGATTTGTTTTTACAACTGCTGTATGTATGCTATACCAAGCGTCCTCCTGCAAAAGGAGGTCGTTCCGGGTTTGTGTACCGTACTAACTGTTTACTGAAAATAAATGAGGAATCAGCTCTGAATATTATAATGCTCTAATTTAACTTCCTCACATTCGTCTTATTCTTCTGGATATACAATGGAACAATGGAACAATGGTTTATGACGGGTATAAAAGCGATGCTTGACAGGTCCCGTAGGATGATGAGAATTAACATCGTAAAATTAAAATATCGTATCGATGAAAGTACTTGTGAAATGCATGACTCACCAAGGGATTGAAGATGCACATAAACAAGTAATCCAATAGGAATTTTAAGTGGATTCCGTCCACGTTCGTTGTTCACTAATACCGTCCTCCTATGTTCGCACGTTATATCACAGTGCAATCGTGTCAGAGTTCGTCAAGGCGTTTTTTGAAAAGGGATAGGGTGGGAGCGTTAATTACATGTTCTGGAAGGGCGTTCCAAGGTTGTGACACTCGAAGGGAGAAGAAATTGCGTCGACATTCCAGTCGACTGTACTGTGTGATCAACTTAAACTGATGACCTCTTAGGGATGCGTTTTGACTAGGTTTCAAAAGGGAATAACACGTGTGGTTGGGAGTTCTCAGTATCCGGTACACCAATATGAGATCGCCTCTCAAACGACGGTAACGTCCACTGTATAAGTTAAGGTTTTTTAGCCTGAGTGGGTAGGGAAGGCTGGAAAGACCTTTGACGTATTTTGTCGCTCTGCGTTGTGCAGTATCGAGTGCAGTGAGGTGGCACTTCTGCCATGGTTGCCACGCTTGAATAGCGTATTCTGTGTGCGGTCTAACAAAAGCGCTAAGCATTTTCGGAAAGATTGAGGCGTCAAACTTCCCAAACGCTCTACGCAGAAGGCCAAAGTGTTGGTTTGCTCTCTTGGAGGCCTTTTCGGTCTGCATTAAGCACCCAAGATCTTCTTGTACAAGCACGCCAAGATCGCACTCATGAGAGGTCCGATGTAGAATGTCAGGTCCTAAGCGGTAGTTATCCGCACTCTGATGGCGTATGCTCAAGATTTTGCACTTTGTGGTGTTGTATTGTAACATGTTCTCGTTTGACCACTTGTAGGCGTTGTCCAAATCATCCTGCAAGTCTGTGTGATCCTCTCCTGAAGCTATGGCACGCCATCTCTTTAGGTCATCTGCAAACAGCAGAAAGTTGGAAGATAGTGCAGCTGCAAGATCATTTATGAAAACAATGAACAAGCGAGGCCCGAGTACCGAGCCCTGAGGTACGCCACACTGAACTTTGATTGGTTCCGACAGGGTATTTCGGACTCTCACATTCAGGTGACGTTGAACGAGAAATTCGCCTATCCATCCTAGAATAGGATTGCCGATACCACAATGCTGCAGCTTGTTCAGTAAAAGCCGATGGTCCAGTCGGTCGAATGCCTTAGAGAAGTCCAAGTAGGCTACATCCACTCCGACTTCGGCGTCCACAGACTCTGTCCAGTTTGAACGAGCAATCAGCAAATTAGTTGTGCAGGACCTGCCTTGCCGAAATCCGTGCTGCTCCGGAACGAGGATGTTGTTTTTCTCCAGGTACTCCATGAGGGCCTCGGCTACAATGGACTCCATGATCTTGGAGATTACCGGAAGAAGGGTAATCGGACGATAATTAGTTGGATCTGCACGGCTACCATTTCTGTGGATTGGAGTGATAATCCCGTGCTTCCACATCGTTGGGCCGTGCATCTCGTTAAGGCATCGCTGAAAGAGTGTCGCCAGTGGTTCAGCTAAGCTCGTGGCGGAAACTTTCATCGCTTTCGGCCGAATGCCGTCCGCACCCGGGGAGCTAAATTCGCGCAACGATATCAACCGCTTCAATACAGCTGCAGTTGTGAAGGAAATGTGGTTAAAGTCTGATGGCGGAATAAGTTGCCTAGATATTGTGCAGCATGTTTGCACACACTGGAAAGTGCTGCCAAAGTGTTGTCCTAGGACGTTCGCCGCATCCTGTGCCGTATGTGCTAATCCGAAGGCTTTGCGCAGAGCCGGAATTCCGCGTCATCCTATGCCATTAGTCATCCAACGACGTTTCGCATGTGCTGTATTCATCCTGCCTCTAATTTTATGACGTGGAACCCAAGTTAACCTTGCAAACTTAGTCGGTACTGTATTCTTAAAATGATTATCAAACGAAATTGATCTAGCTGTTAATGGCCATCCTACTATTCACCTTGAGTATATGTATAATTTCATAATTCATCCGACACCGTTGAATGACGTGTGAGCGTTGCCCACATGCACCAACCGGATTCCAATCCTGTTATCGCCAACCAAATAAACACAGTGTTCTCTGCCTTGTCAGCAATAATTCTCAGTAAACAACTAACTGGTGTAAGCTAGTCCACATGATTGCCTAATTACTGAAACTGGATGCAATCGCAGCATTCCGTCACATCTTCGGAGTGTGTGCAAATTCTTCTAAGCTTGGAGTCACTTAATTTCGGTGGAATCATTGTCTTGTTTTCTAGACCTACTTTCAGGTAGTCATGTGCGATGGATTGTCAAACTTGTATCAACCATTATTTATTATTGTTGATAACAATCCATCGTGTAACATGCACTGTTCAAGCAGTGCACAGTGGGAAATAATAAGTTACAACAAAATGAAGAATAACGAATACCACGACTTTGCTATTACGCGAGCAAGGTAGCACCAAAGCGACTGGCGGTCGCCTTCTGTTTTGCGAAGCCTCCGATTTTACAGACTATATGTGGCATAGTTTGGGTAGTAACGCCACCACGTAAATATCATTTCAATCAGTCAGTTCTTTAGGTCTTTAAAAGACATTTAGCACTACCTAGGTTTGAACGCACAGTGTCAAGTATGAAGCGGGATGCGTCCCCATTTCATGCTCTTTTCTCCACAGAAGAATAACCTTTGAATTCATTCCTAGAGTACGTCATTTTATGTGGCAGTTCCGAAGGGATTGGGGCCGTTTATGACAGGGAAGGTCAAGGTCTCGCTTCAAGCACTAACAAAATGTCTACGCAGTATGTATTGAACTATCCTCATGAAATTAAACTTTTTGTGACTAGCTAGTCCAAAGATAAATAGTGAATACGCCATTCAAGCTGGCATTCATTGCTGGAACACGACATTAATTCACTGGAGCAGCCTCAACTTCGGGAATCCAAATACCTGATCGACATATGCAATCTCCCCAACGAATATAGATGGAAACTATTGCGGGTATTAAGCGAACGAAATCGCCGAGTACACCCTGAAGATTTTGCACACTGCAACTCATGTGTCCCATTCATTACTACAATACTGCAGAAATGCAAACCTGTGAGGTCACTCAATGAAACTAGCAGAACAGTGTAGCTGTCCAGAGTGCTGCAGAAATTGATTTCTATTCGCCTCTGTCACCCGTGGAACGCTGTCCCTGAATCGGTTGACTGTACGCTGACACCATCACTATTTAAATTAAGAATGAATGAGGCACGCGTCCACTTTCACTTTGCTACTCAATACTATGTCACCACGCTACTTCCGGAGGGTATCTAGGATTTATTTGCTGTTACTTTCGGGTGCAAGAAAACTATGCGAATTGTTGGACTACAGTGAAACGAACGAGAAATCCCCATTTTCATACTTAATGTACTAACTGATACATTATTATTCTGTGATAACCCCGCCAGACCACCGCAATGGACCTGTAAAGCAGTGCTTATTAACCCGCAAGCATTTATCGTTCCTTGTCCATTTGCGACACATCTCTGGACGTAGTGCGTCCATCCGTACCACGATAATCTAGACAGACCGCGTTTGACCCGTCGCATGATTTTTCGCATCCAGGCTTTCATGCATACACGGAATCACATGATCCGTTTGGCGTAACGTCAATAGCGACTTCGATAATTGAGCTACTGCTTGCTTTCCATGCCGTCGTTCGAAGGTGAGAAAGCAGAGGAATAGGCCAGGAAGCACTTTTCTAAAGCCAGTCACAGTTTTCCACCACGTGCACCTCGAACTCGCAGCTTAACATCAAAAAGCTCGGTCTATTCACTAACTTGCATCGATCGATCCACCAATTCAACGGAGGATAATCCGATAGCGAACTGTACTTCGGAAACAGTAGGGAAAACATTTCTAAATCACTGAATAACTTCTTTTAGCCGTCCTGCAATCGTGGTCATCGATCGAGTGTCACGTTCCTCGTCCACGACTGCCACGTCGCTTAAGTATTCAGGTTGCCGTCACGTCCAGACAACGACGTATCATCCAACCGCTAACAATGTGGTAGAACGATTTCACGGCTATTTGAAGGCAGCGCTATTGGCGCTCGCAGACGTATCATGGTGCGAAACTTTCCCTCTCGTCATTCTTGGCTTAAGGAACACCGTGGAGGCGGATTTCGACGCAGCACCAACTCAGTCATTATATGGCAGTATAATGCATTTTCCCAGACGGCTGATAGCAACACACCGTCCACTTTCTCTCTCGATTGCGGTAGTTACACCTTTACAGTCGTCATACATCAGGCCTTTCAATGTTATCAGGCGCACAATTTAAGATATTTAGGATCGACCGCCGAGACCAACACGAAATTGTCCCCATCAACCGCTTAAAACCAGTATTTATGGAGCAAACTACCTCGCCTCCACCATCTAGCAACGCTTCACGTGACTACAACCAACCGCATGAAATTGCAGTAGCCTAGCCTCGGCGAATCGGAACACCATTCCAATCCACATGTATCAGCCGTCTGTACATCTTCCGAAACTGTCACAACCTACCACCGTGGTCCGTGGTCCGGTCATGTAGAGTGTTACTAAGTTTGATCTGTTAATATTGCGAATATCCCCATTTCTGGTTACTTAGCACTTGAAAGCTAATAATCGGTGGTTTACCTCCCGTTGGCCTTTCTTTTGGGCTAGCTAGTTATCTGAAGTCCGACAAGCCCGCTTTAATAGCTTATCATGATACACCCAGTCCTGCAACCAATAAATAATAAATACCGAACGACACAGTGGACTCTGGTTTCTAATGAACACACATTTGGGAAAATCACTCACATTCAGTTTACTCGGCACCATTTTGCCCATTGAACCGCCATTTGCCCGTCCGTATGATTGTCCACGGCGTCTTTTGCTCAGCATTCCAGCTGGGATCGCTGCAGCATCCAAGCAGATAAACCTCATATTTAATGTACCATTTCACTGCGGTTGGGTTGGCAATTAGTCAAGTCAAGTCAAGAATTTGCTTTGTGCATCCTTGAAGGAGGAATATTCAACTCTAACACACACGCCACGGAATGGGATACATAATGCAAAGCGACAGTAGATGCGAATAAGTATGAAACTACGGTCGTTGAAAATGAATTGGTAGAACAATGATCGCCAGGGCTATTCACTAGCCAGTTGTTAAACGGTTGAAATTTTATCGATGTTGTGGATGACATTTTTACCCCCATTAAACTACAACCATGTTGATCAACGTCCGGATCGTCACTCTTTCTAACTTATCGTGCTAATGCATCTGCTATCGCGCATCCTCCGTCTACATCTTTATGTAGCTCCTCGAATATAATCCGCTGTGTCTTTATCCGCGCCTGATTATACCCATCGTACAGGACTAGTAGCTATTAATCCTATATAACCTACGGTGCAGTTTAGAGCGCATTAATTAAGTGCATGAGCGAACCTGATTTTTCTCGTTCTGAAGTCGACAAGGAGTGGTGTTGAGGCAACGCTGGTGGGGAAATTACAGTAAATCTTAAAGCCTCCTGGCTGACAAGAGTGCAATTTGAAACACTTACGTTACTTTTGTAATTTGCATAAAGCCCTAAGAAGATGAACCACGGCAAATAACATTTCCTATTGTCTCTTCAGTGCCAACATGAAAATATATAAGATGACAGGTAAGGTGATAACGGAACAAGTTAGAACAGGTTAGGGGGCAGTCGTGACACCCCTACGCCAGGCGCAGCCTTAGGTTAACGAACAACTGTTTCTGCACAAAGAGTGCAGGTTTGATACGGCTAATAGCGACTGCCTCTGCGAAAAGTAGGAAACGGTTGTTAGCATGTCTTAACACGAAGGTAAACATTTATGTCGGATCATACTGATGACAGGTGGCCAGTAAATGCCTACCTATAGATAAAGCAGGTGGCTTAGGTGAACAGATGGTATGAGCGACAGACGACTGAGTGGTTTGACGCTGCAACCAGTTGGGTACATGTTCCGTTATTCTGGAGTTCAACGATCTATTCGTACGGCCGATGTAGTGTATTCCACAACTGCGAGTAAATTGGTAAATACAATGTGAGTTGGCGCCAATAGGTTGTCTTTCCGTCATTGGGGTAAAATGTATTCGATTAGTCCGGTTGATAAGAACAGTTTCGGCAGCATAATAAGTCCTCTGGACTGAGGAAATTATGCGTTCCTTTGTCCTCATATTGGCAAAATCTTCCTTAAATGGTAGCTCGATGTAGATCTTCTTTTTAGACACTGTTGAAACTTTCTGTCCCGGCACCCTTGCCTGAATATGTTTGTCGATGAATCTACTTGGATAGCCATTTTTCAACAGGGTATCCTTGAGCGAGTTTATCTCATCATCTAAACTGCCGGTAGTGCATATTTTCATTGCACGGTTGAATAGCGTCTTGACTAAGTTCCGCTTGTACCGCAATGGGGAGAATCTGGTAAAGTGTAGATACTGCCTTTACCAGGTGGGTATTCGGTAAACCTATTTTTGATAGACCAATCTGCTCTTCGGCAAATCCACACGTCAGATATGGGAGTCAGCTGCTTTTCTCTGTTTCGCTAGTTACTTTCAGATTCGTATGCACGTAATTCAGGTGATCGACCAAATGCGCCATATGCTTCTCCGATGAGCTAAACATAAAATATCATCCATATACCGCTTATAGTTGGAAAGAAGCGATCTTTCTACATTAAACTTCGTTTTACTCATCGAGTTGGAGAGGGCCGTAGCTGCACTTTAACAGATTCTCCCCATTGCGGTACAAGCGGAACTTAGTCAAGACGCTATTCAACCGTGCAATGAAAATATGCACTACCGGCAGTTTAGATGATGAGATAAACTCGCTCAAGGATACCCTGTTGAAAAATGGCTATCCAAGTAGATTCATCGACAAACATATTCAGGCAAGGGTGCCGGGACAGAAAGTTTCAACAGTGTCTAAAAAGAAGATCTACATCGAGCTACCATTTAAGGAAGATTTTGCCAATATGAGGACAAAGGAACGCATAATTTCCTCAGTCCAGAGGACTTATTATGCTGCCGAAACTGTTCTTATCAACCGGACTAATCGAATACATTTTACCCCAATGACGGAAAGACAACCTATTGGCGCCAACTCACATTGTATTTACCAATTTACTCGCAGTTGTGGAATACACTACATCGGCCGTACGAATAGATCTTTGAAATCCAGCATGATGAGATATGTACCTAAATGATTGCAGCGACAAATCTCCCAGTCGTTCGTCACTCATACCATCTGTTCACCTAAGCCACCTGTTTTATCTATAGGTAGGCATTTACTGGCCACTTGTCTTCATTTTGATCCGACCAAAATGTTTACAACCGTGTTACGATTGCGGCTGACAAGAGGTACGGTAACGCCTGCAGCCATATGATCGATCGGCAAGCGTGCACTTCTTCCGGCTTGGGGATGGCATACACCAATGCATGGTGCAAGGATTGATCTCCTATTTGAACAAGCGAGCCGGATGCACGGGGATTCGATACAAAATGGCTAAGGTCAATCTGTGAAGGCGGAGTCGGGATCAATGGGACAAACTGTGGAGACAAAGCGATGCGTATGCAAACAGACATACAGGGAAGATAGAGGACATATGTCAGTGTCGAAGGCTAGAGTAGCTGCAAGTTTGAAGGATTATTGTGCGTCGGGATATTTGCATATAGAGAGTAAACACACACACGGTCTGGGTAGACACAGAGTGACGGGAAATGTTTAGGAATGAGAGAATTTCAAACAATTACCGGGTTCCGCCACACCCACCTTCCTGAGAAAAAAAAGACACTGGTAAAGGGTTACGCTACAGTTAGACATTTTCTTACATGAATGGTATGTGTTTTATGGGTAGTAGATTTCTTCATCGGATATATTCTTTGTCGTGTTAACTAAACTAGCGTCACCTTTATCCGCTTTCGTCATGTTTCAAATGCGTAAGCTACTTCAGTACAGCTGATTACTCTAGTGTACAAATTCTATATGGACCTCGTAATTGCTCTAGCCATTGATGTGACCGGACATGCCAAATAAGTTCATGCTCGGTAACCGATTTTTGAAGACAGGATATAGTTTAGAACCAGCATTGCTGGGGGTGGTTTATACGACTAGAATTTAAAAAACCCACTTTGTTTTGCATTCTGAATAATATTTCGACATTATTCACCCAAAGACGTTAATCTAGTACCCCCTCTGTTTCTTGATATTACAGAAGTGGGTTAACTCCAACAAGCCGTAATCAACCCGTTTGCATTGTGGCAATAAGGTTTTTAAAACCAAACGATTTACAAACCTACGTAATGTCTAAAACTAAAGCACTTAGACATGCTAACAAGTATGGTATATGGACTGCCTTGGTTTAGCAACAAAGTTAACACTAGCTGAGTTCGACTAGTGCTAAACGAGTTAAGCACATCGTTTAACGCACGAAACCAAACAGTCAGGGAGATAAAACAACTCAGCAGTTTGTATGCCCCTACTTCTCTCGTTGCATCAAAAGGCTCGATTGTGATTTTTGGGATAATCGAAACAAAAGCAGCAGCAGCAATGCACAATTTTCTGGTTGCCGTATGTAGTGTATTATATCCAGAAGCAAGAATCAGGTAATTGCAAAACTGTGTCAGTAGTTAGTGGTTATGCTATCAAAAATACATTTGCACAAATTGGTCTTTGGCGGTGGCTAATTTCTATATTTGGGCTACCTGGAGGACAACTTCGGCATGTGCTCTCACTGTGTCATTGATCTACGTAGTGACAAAATGAACACATCCATTTAAGCATTTGAACGGTTGACTAGGTATTAGCTTCTGTTTAGAAGAAACGTATTTTGCTTAGTTCAACAAGATAAAGTCTGTGACGAACTGAATATGCCATTTGGCATATTCTCATTCGAAAGGGACGGACAGAGTAATGTATTATGTATTGGGAAAATTGCGTCAATTCAAAAAATATAATGTGTTTTATGTATTCATTAAGCTTGAATATTCAGCTCTAACACACATACCAAAAACAGGGTTAACTATGGAAAACTGATGGTATGTGAGGATACAAATAAAATCTCAATCCTTAAAATTACCTGACGGATCAAATATCATAAGGGCAAATTGCTAGCCAGTGTTTGTGTGACTGAATTGTTATCCATTAGATAAGGTTACAGCTAAGGAATCACTGATGTCCTATAGATATATGTAAGGAATTACCTCATATTATATTAATACTAAAAACAATAAAAATATTTCTCCTCTTACCAATAAACCGATCCTACAGAGCGTTGTATCTTTGCCTTCTGAGAATGTTGATACGCATTCTGATAACGCCATGGATATACGGTTGCTAAAATCAGTGAAAATTTTGGCTGCATACATTTTACACGAGTGGGAATGGCTGGATTCACTGAGATTTACAAGTATCGGTCTTGAAATACCAGTGCACCGGGATTGATGCGTCACTGAGCTGGCAATTGCTTCAAGAATTTTGGTCAGAATATCTAGTTAGGGAACGGGAGAGCAACAGGTCAGATAGGGTAACGCGTATGTAGTACAAAACGCTAGATCGGAAAACGTGGTACGGAAAAATACTTGTGAAATGTAACAGAGAATGGAGCTCTTCTAATTTTAGTGAATGTTTCGTTTAAGTGAAGGGAACACGTAACCCACTATTCACTGTCACTCGAAGATATTTTAATGAAGTAGAAGAGGTCAACACTTACTGTCAATGCAAAGTTAAGGACAGTGTGTTAGAATTTGCAGGCAACTATTTCTTTGGAACAGAGATACAGGAATTTGGACCAAGCTGTGTGGTTTTCCAAGAGGGTTCCATTTTGGACGACGAATATATGCTTGGATGATGGACGCCAAGGATTACGTCGCTCGCCTACTTCAAAATATTGGTTTCTACGAGGACGGGATAGGGGAGACTCAAGTTGAAAATGTAATAAGGACCAAACAACTCCCTTCACACTCCAGAGTCCGAGGTGAGTGTGGATTTATTAACATTAAACTTGTATCCAGGTGCGCCTGGTAAGGTAATATTTCAGCAGAATAATAACAAGTTTGAACTCCATTAACAGATAGGTAGCGCAACAGTAGTTCATGGTTTATGCAACCGAAAGCGTTGCTAAATTCCAGGAGGCAGATGAGGATGGATATTTTTAATATTCAACACGTTATTTCCCGGACAAGCTGCTTTATCTAAGGTGGACCTTTAAGCTGCCATATGTAAACTGATGAAGTTCACAAAAATACGTCTGGGATGAGATGCTTTTATGTACAATCTCAAACGTCTACGAAGCGACCGACTTACTAGCAATCGGCTGATATCTACAGGTTTCTATATTTGACACCGGTGTGATGCTTGCGCCTCTCCATCTGTCAGCTCCCTTGTGCTGCTTGAAGCAAGGTTGTTCGAGTCGGCAAGAGGCCGTATTTTGTAATCCGCACACACAATAAGGACGACAGGAGACAAGTTATCTGATCCAAGCAGTTTGTTCAGTTGTCACCAGCAACATGTTTCTACTCTTGAAGAATCACTACGAACATGCGGCTGATTTGCACTTACCTTTATTTGGTAGCCCGCTCTCTAATCCGGCGACCTTCCTACCTATCCTTATCCCGACGCAAATCAGCCAGGAATTGTTGATGCAGAATGCACCACATGGTTCTTCAAGCATTGTACAATGCCACAAACCTCCTCATTCATGCCTACTAAAACTAGTTGCCCCTCCCGGCATGCATCAACAGACTATACTTCATCATCCGTGGTCTGCACCAAGGTCTCTGTACATCGCATCAGATACAGTGGTTCAAGGTCCCAAAGGTCCTTTGATACTGGCAACAATGAGTACAGCCAACATGAGTGTGACATTGCCTCACAACAATAATCGGAAAATTCATTATTAGTAATTCTAGCCCCATCAGGCTGATGTTAGAACCAGCAAGCCTAATATCCCAAAAGTATATAGTTAAACTACTAACGATTTTTCGACCGCTGGCGAACAAGAAACATTACATAGGACCCTTATTATCCTTCTCTGGTCCACATGTTATGCGTGTAATGGAAACATGATTTGGCTCGCAATACACAGAGCTACTTGTTCCCGGCTTCATGACTTCTCCCAGTGGCCGTCTGACTGGTCGAAGTGGTCGGAGACACCTTCGTCACACAGTTACGGGGACTAGGTCTGGATAAAGGTTAAGCTTGAATGTTCTAGTTATTTCGTTAGTTGCACTTACTTGCGGCCGGCGAAACCAAGACCAAATCAAACCAATTGAATGAATTGTTTGCTTGGGCATCTGAGGTTTGTTTTTTTCTAAAGTTTATTGATGGCGACCTCAACCTGCCCGAAGAGACCCCCATCGAAATGCAATTGCGGGTTAGGAGAATGTCATCGAGTAGTAAAAATCGGTCTAGCTTGTTCGCACTGTTTGGAATGGTACCATACGAAATGTGCAAATGTGTCCCAACAACAGTTACGAGAGCGAAATAGCTCCCAAGATGCATTTTGGTTCTGTACTGCGTGTTCCACCATCCCCCTCGTTAAGTGCTTGCTTATCCTAGCTGAGAAATGCGACCGGTTAATCGCAGAAGCAGAGCAGAGGATAAACAATGAGATTACATCAATGGGAGCGAGTATGGACCACAGAAGCGTAGCGGCTGCTAAGCAACGGAATGCTGAACAAATCGCTTCCCCTGCACCGCAATCAGCCACGTCTCCATCTCCGTTGTCTTCTCCAACTTTGGTAGAACGCCGGGCGAAAACAGACTGTACCTACGTGAATCAAGCAGTACTTACAGCAAAGAAAATCAAGCACCATTCAAAACGTCTGGTTAAGCATATTCCACTAGACCTGACATCTAGTATTAACAAGGATGGAGCAGCCAAACACCAACCCTTGGTACCTGTAGCTCAAATATCTCTTGTCGAGACTAAGCTTCCCAGAACATCGGTTACATATGCAGAGATTGCTGAAAGGGTCCACCGAGAAGCCGCCGTTGCGTCCTCTTCCATTGTAAACACCGTTAACGCAAATGGAGAGAAAAACAGCAAAAAATCACTTGTCAACAAGTCAAGACAAATGAGTACCATACCTTGTAGATCGATGAAAAAGGGATCCAACAACAGTGCCCGGACTGTTGTATGCTCAAATGTCCCTGAATCTACCGCCATCACATCGCGGGATAAGTTATCAGACGACCAAGACCAATGGAACTCATTGTGTATGCAGATGAGTATCAAAGCCAAGCCCGTAAACTTGTTACGAATTACTCGTCATCCGAACTCGCCACACTATGGTGAACCCAGACTTATTCGAGTAACTCTAGAATCCTCAACCGACGTGGAAAATGTTTTGCTCTCCGCAAGCGCGCTAAAACACGAATCCTGTGCGATACGTATCTATCCTGAAGTCCCTTGGAGAGCGCGACAATCAAAAAGAAACACTGAAGTGGGGCACAGCAAGCAAGACCGCCTAAACAGAGTCTTCAAACATGGCGTGACAGAACATCCTTCTAACCATGTTCGAGATACCGGAAAGCACGATTTAGAACAGTGGCAGTTCATTCGTGAAACACTTTCTTTGGATGATGTTGTGGCACTATCGCTCACCAGGATACCTCTCTCATCGAATTATAGAGGATGCGGTCCTAGAATCCTAAAACTTGTGGTTCAGTCAGAGCAACAAGCAAAGGATGTTTTGGATCGATGGCGAAGAAATCGGAAACATCTTCCTTCCGAAATTCGGTTAAAGGTCGCAAACAATTCGCACAGCTCAAGTATTAAAGCAACTGAGGCAGCAAGCATCCTGACGAGTGTACAGAAGTGTAACTTGACTGCTGCTTTAATTGAATATGAAGTAGGTCTAAACGAAGGCTGGGACGCGCCTTGGCCGAATCAAGTTGCAAACGAGGTATCATTGACCCATCAAAAAAACGAATAACTGCCGACCTCCCATCGGTCGGCATTCTCCCACACTTGACAGCTTCACCTCTCTGCGGGCTCCTAGAGACGGAGAAACTGGCCTGCTTGTATACAAATGCTCAGGGACTTTCTAACAAACTGGCTGAACTGAAAGATCGCCAAGCTTCCGGCTCGTACGATGTCATTGGTATCACCGAGACATGGTTGCACACGGGAATGACGGACGCTGAAGCGTCGCTACCCGGCATGTCGCTGATCCGGAACGATAGGCTCACAAAAGGAGGAGGGGTAATCCTGTACTACCGAAACGACTTACAGTGCGAAACCGTGGAGGATTCAGATTCGCAGTTCCCGGACTCTCTTTGGTGCCGGTTGCAGTTAAAAGGCAGGGACGCTTGCCTTATTATCTTGGTGTACCGCGCCCCTAACTCAACACCCGATACCGACTACCACCTAATGGCTGCTTTAAGGTGCAGTTTGCAACAGAAGTACACTCACATTCTTATCATGGGTGATTTCAACGTACATTGTTTAGAAGCCCCTGCCACAACCGGCGAACAATTCAAAACCGATTTACAAGATCTAGTAACTACTGCTCCTCTTTACAACCACATCACTTTGCCCACTCGGTTCAGAACTGGTAACAGGCCATCTGTGTTGGATCTTGTGCTTACCAACGAGGAGCATATGATTGATGCGTTGGTCTTAGACTGCCCGTTGGGTCGCAGTGATCACGCAGTCATCAGTTTCAACTTCGTCTGCTATGCAGAATATCGGAATGATAAAGATGAGACTGTGCGAACCATCACAAGGTACGACCGACTCTCCCAGCTAGTCAGCGCCACAACATGGTCGTTCCTCGAAGAAGAACCCCCAGAAGTCGCCTGGCTCGAGTTCGTCAACACATTCAGTCAGCTGATTGCACAGGCTTCAGAGATAAAAGCTTGCAATAAGTGCAAATCAGTTTCTTTCGTTAGGAGCAGAACCCGAAAATGGATGACAGTACGCAACGCAGCATGGCGAATGTTCAGAGAAGCTCCAGCACCAGAAACTTGGGACAATTACCTAGCCCAACGCAACCACTGCACACAACTGTTAAGAGAAGACAAAGCCGCCTATCAGCAGAACATCGCAAAAACCTTCAGTGCTAACCACAAACTGCTGTACAAGCACGTTAATAGCCTACGAAAGGTGAGGCAAGGAATTCCTCCACTCAAGACGGCTGGTGGCCCAACAAGCACGTCTATGGAAGCTGCAAACGCGCTGCAGATGCAATACGCCCCCACGTTTCAAACGGTCTTGCCACCAAGCAATCTACCCAGCTTTGTCTTCTGCTCACCAGGACTAACCCACATCAATTTTACCGCAGAGGCTGTATTGCAAAAGCTGACCTCTCTACGCAAACACAGCTCGCCGGGTGTCGACGCCATTCGTCCTGAGGCATTGGGAGTAGCAGCAAACCAACTGTCAGGACATTTAGCTCAGTTTTTCCAGCACTGCCTAGACCAGAACTAAGTTCCCGCCATGTGGAAGCTTGGAATACTAAGCCCGATTTACAAAGGTGGAAGCAGATCTGATCCCTCCAACTACCGCCCAGTAACCCTTCTTCCTATACTATCCAAGGTCATGGAATCTATAGTTGCCGATGCACTGGTGTGCTATCTGGAAAACTGCAATCTCATCACTCCTGAACAGCACGGTTTCCGTCGACAGCGGTCATGTACAACTAATTTACTAATTGCACGCAGTAGTTGGACCGAGGCAGCCGATGCTGGAGAAGGTGTTGATGTGATCTACCTGGATTTTTCCAAGGCTTTCGATCGTCTAGACCAACGGATACTACTATCCAAGCTACAGCATTACGGGATCGGAGACCCTCTTTTAAGCTGGATCGCCAACTTTCTATTTCAAAGGCAATTAGTGGTCAGAGTTCGGAGCTCTTTAGCGGACCCCATACAAGTCGAGTGTGGTGTGCCGCAAGGCTCGGTTCTAGGTCCACGTTTGCTTCTGGTGTTTATTAATGACCTTGCACAGGGAATCGCTTCAAACTTCCTAATGTTTGCCGACGATATCAAGATCTAGCGCAGGATCCAGGCGAACGCCGACCAACATGTGCTCCAAAGTGACTTAAATACAGTGTATCAATGGTGGTTCCAAAACTTATTGCATTTCAACGTCAGTAAATGCAAGGTGCTTTCCTTCCGACATCAGGGCAGCTACTCATACCGACTCGGAACGGATGTACTGCAACAATCAACTCTCGAACGTGACTTGGGTGTCCTGGTTCAAGATGACTTGGGTTGCTCCAGGCAATCCGAAAAGGCCTCGAAGACCGGGAGTCAGCACGTTGGGCTGTTGAGGCGGGCATTTGGACAAATAAACAGCTCCATATTTCGACAAATGCTCAGTGCGTATGTTCGCCCCCACGTCGAATACGCAATTCAAGCCTGGCATCCATGGCTGAAACACGACCTTAACGCACTGGAGCAGCCTCAACGCCGGGCATCTAAGAACGTAACTGGAATGCGCAATCTGTCCTACCAGGAGAGGCTGCAACGACTAGGATTGTTCAGTGGAAGCTATCGCAGGCTACGAGGCGACCTGATTATGACATACTTGATTCTGCGAGACCCACATCATGTGTGCCGCCCTTTACTGCAACTCAGCAGCAATACAAACCTGAGGGGCCACTCATTAAAACTCGCAGAACAATACAGTCGTCTGGAGTGCCGCAGAAATTTCTTTTCCATCCGTGTCTGTCACCCGTGGAATGCTCTCCCAGAATCGGTCTTCTCTGCACCGACACTGACAATATTTAAAAGACGGTTGGACGATGCACTCATCCACTTACACTTTGTTACTTAACACTATGTCTCCATCCTACACATGGAGTTTACCCTGGAATTATTTGTTGTTAACTGTGGGTGTTGTGAATCTAAGAGGATCGCAGGACTGCAGCGAAGCAAACGATCAGTCCTTATTTTCGTATTTAAAGTGTTAACTATTTTACTATCTTTTCATCATAATTATTATGTTGATATCCCCACCAACTATCCAACGGGGCTTGTAAAGCAACGCTTCTTAACCCGTATAAATTCATTGTTCATTGTTGTTTATTGTTTCCTGACAGGCACGAACAGCACACGCTAAGTATGAAAAATTTTCTTTCGTCAGTAGTCATTCGTGGATAGGCACAGCAAGTATATTCTCCTACTATAGGCAAACTCATTCTAGACTTGTATATCACGTTTGGCATTCCACTGCGCAAATATAGATACTTAGTAAGGTTATTGGGAGCGACCATAAGATTATGCAACTAACCAACAAGGTTGCCCAAATAACGGCAACAAGCCCTCACTAAGCCCACCAATATGGACTACATCACAACGTGAAATAGAACCGCTCTCGTCTGACCATTAGATCCCTTGAGTAAGATGGTTTTTCCCTATAAACTGTTCAGATATCGCCACTGACCTGTGACACGGATCTGCTTGCACCACCGCAATATAGGAAGCAGCCATTGCCTGGTCCTCAAAATCCCATTCATAAAGCTGTTGTGGTGCGTGTAAAACGCTTACGCTTTAGTTAAAAGAAGACACAATATATATTGATATATATATAATCATACAAACTGATAATGTGCTCAAAGAGTTGCAAGACCGTCAAGAAAGAGAGCTTATGTCACAAGAGGCACACGCGTTGGCAGCTCCAGGCTGCCAACACGTCCCATCGCCTTATAAGAGTCAGATAATAGGCACAACGTCAACAACAACGTCACTAACTTACCCCGTGGAGCTCTTGGATTTATTGAATAATCATTTATTCTCATCTTCGTTTAATACAGACGCATGTGTTGCACAGGAAAGATAGCCTCTACTCACCATTGAGACAATAGATACAGTTGCGTTCAACCTGGATAGCATTAGCAGGCAAATAGACACCCTAGAGCATTGTTTTCACTCTGGACATGACAGCATATCACCAGCATTTCTTAACTTCGCTGGGCTCCATATCCCATTGTTCCTGCTAAACATATTCACCTTGTCAATTAACAAAGGTGTACAACATGCTAGGTGGAAGCGCAACACCATGCTACCCCCATACCAAGGGGATCACGTCACGAGCTATCCAATTACTGCCCCATTAGGCATACTTCCATGCCAAATCGTATTATGGAAAGAATAAGCAAATAGAGAGTCATGCAAATTCGTAATACAAAATATCTAATCGACAAAGCGCAACATTTATTCCTCCTTGGTCGTCCATGTCAAACTTTTCAATTTGAATTTCTGGACTACTTAGCCAAGTCCGCTGACTACAGGAGGTCGATGAATATTATGTTCTTAGACACGGAAAAAGCATTCGACGGCGCACCCCATGAAAACCTTCCAACAAAGCAACTTATAAGTTTGATAACCCATTGCTCACATAGCGTTAAATTTCTTGTCTACACTTACGCAATGTGTCAGATTTGGAAACTGCGTAACTTCACCTATACCATTAACCAGCGGCGTCATACAGAGAAGCGTTTTAGACACACTGCTATTCCTAATATATATCAATGGCATTTTGCGAATCTTTTGATATGGCAGACCCTTTCTTTTTGCAGATGAGATCAAAGTTGAGTTGGCTTGTGATA